>CM077088.1:9290723-9661019 GCA_039513925.1 Platanthera zijinensis | reverse complement strand
TTTTTTGTCCGGACGTTTAAATTTTTTCTCACAGGTGTGATTTTTTTCCCCAGCAAAATTTTTTCAACCCGAAACACTTTTTTCGCCGGGAGAAAAACGAAAAAACGCGTCCGGATGAAAAACTCATGCCCGAGCGAAAAAAAGACGCCCAGGCAAAAAAATACGCGTCCGAGCGAAAAATCGCTTCTTAGCGCACTGGGTGAAAAAATCATTTTCGTGCGAAAAAATCGCTTTCGAGCGAAAAAATCGCCTCCGGGCGAAAAAAATCGCGTTCGGGCGAAAAAATCGCGCCCGGGCGAAAAAATCACGCCCGGGCAAATTAATCGCGCCCGGGCGAAAAAAATCGCGCACGGGCGAAAAAAACGCGTCCCGGGCGAAAAAACGCGTCCGGGCGAAAAAACGCGGTCGGGCGAAAAAAACGCGCCCGGGCGAACAAATGCTCCGCGCGAAAAATACGCGCCCGGGGCGAAAAATAAAAACGCGCCCAGGCGAAAAAAAATAACGTGCCCGGGCGAAAAAATAACGCGCCCGGACGAAAAATAACGCGCCCCGGACGAAAAAATAATGTGCCCGGGCGAAAAAAATAACGCGCCCGGGCGAAAAAAATAAAAAAACGCGACCGGGCGAAAAAAATGCGCCCGGACGAAAAAATGCGCCCGGACGAAAAAATGCGCCTGGACGAAAAAATTCGCGCCCGGGCGAAAAATTCGCGCCCGGGCGAAAAATTCGAGCCGGGCGAAAAATTCGAGCCCGGGCGAAAAATTCGAGCCCGGGCGAAAAATTCGCGTCCGGAGAAAAAATCACATCCGGAGAAAAAATCACTCATATGGCTTTTTTTAAGAAATAAGCGCTTATGAGTAATCGTAAGCTAGACCCGGATAGCTTTTAAAAAATTAACTTATAATCTGTTTTAAAATAAGTGATTTTATATAAGCTGCACAAACAAACAGCTATAAAACAACTTTTGTGTTTTAAGTAGAGATTATAGATCAACATAAGTTGTCCCAAACAGGCCTTAGGCTCCGTTTGGAGGAACTTATTTTCACCGGTCAAGCGGTTACGACCGCATGAACCGGACTCTAAATTAGGGTCCGGTTCATGCGGTCGTAACAATAAATACCCCAAACGCAGCCTAAGGCTCCGTTTGGCACAGTGGTGGCGGTTGTAAATGCATGGATTAAAATGTCAATCGTTAAAAATTGCTTAACAAATTTCATTTGTTTGAACATAAAAGTGGATGAAGTTACTTAGGGGGCGTTAACAAATGACAATTTAACCTCCATGTTCATGACTGCCACGACCATGCCAAACAGAGCCTAAGAGAATGTTACAACCATGGTAGAAGTTTGATACATAAAGAGAAAGTTGTGACTATAAAGGGCTTATCAAGGCATTGTGGTTGGCGGGGGCGACTCGGTTTGGTCTCGAATTAGCTTCCAGCAAGAGAAGTCGCGATGATAAAGGCCCTGTTTGGGGGGACTTATTTTCACCGGTCAAACGGTTATGACTGCATGAATCGGATCTTAATAAAAGTCAGGTTCATGCGGTCGTAACCGCTTGATCAGTGAAAATAAGTCCCCTCAAACGGAGCCCCAAACGGAGCCAAAGTCAAGATGATGGGAGTCTAACATCATCAAGCACTACACTAGTAACAAATTTCTTAATTAGTTGTCGTTTTATTCCTCAATAGAGGAGGGTTTTTGGCACAAAGAAATAAGACTGAAAATTAATATCTTAATTTTCTTCAATCAGCATGTTCTCTTCAACTTTCCGCTCCTGTAAGGCTATAAATGCAGGTTGGTAGCAGCAATTATTAGACTTCTGTAGCAAGCAACATGTATTTTAAATCCGCATCTAGCGGGAACTGTTGTGCACCCCGCACCTTTGAGGTGCAAGTTGAGTTGAGTCGGCTCATGAGCTCGATAAACTGGCATGCAAAAAAGCTCACTCGAGCTCGAATCTGTCGACAATCCAGTGATCTATTTCTTAGCGCACCTGAATCTAAATTCTTTTACTGAATATTAAATATCAATGATTACATCATTAAACAACGATCAACCAAATAATAAATGATTAAATAAGTAGATAAAGATCACACATGCTCTAGGGTGGGCTTTGTTTGCATCTATGCGGGGTCTGCCCACATGAATTCAGTGATACGCCCATGCTTGCTGGTCTCCGGTGCATGGGCTTTGCCCGTGGCTGACATTCCTGCCTCACTCAGCCAAATACATTGAATTTATCTAATTAAGAAGCGGTCAAGCAATCATGTTTTTTTCCGAGCGAGATGTGGTCAAACAAGGCATGTCCGTCGACCACGGGGGTAGCTCGCGCACCCAAGAGCAGCGAATTTGGACGTATCATAGGTTTCATGCGGGCGGAGCCAGCCTGAATGTGGGAGAAGCCTGTGTAGAGATGCTCGTGTGTGTCGGTGTGTGTGTGTATACCTTGAGATAATTGATGTCCATTTAAAGGAGAAGATAAGACCAATTTCTCCATGGCATTTTCTTCCTCCCCTCAATCTCTTCTTTTTTAATATAGAGCCAAAATATTTTTCTCGGTCTACCACTGCTCAACTCACCCACTCCTCCCTCCTAGGCAGAGCTTTATGCATGACAAACATAGTTTTTTGTGAGGCAAACAGAGCTTTTTGGAGTGAGCGCGCGACAAATAGAGCTTTAGGAATCAAAGTCGCAAAGCTTATCACACAACAAGTTGAGCATTTGAAGTAGACTCGCAGAGCTTGCTACACAACGTGCTTAACCGCAGAGCTTCCAACACGACAAGTGTGGTTCTTCGGAGAAGACACTTTATTTTCTCTTCGTGTGAATCGAGCGATGGGTTATCCACCTCTGCGGAATCCTCAATATTGTGCTTCAAATTGCTACTAGTGGGTTTTCTCAGGTCAGGCAAGATCCCATGAATTTTCTCTTTTCGAGTTTTCTACGTGAAAAATCTTGTTGATTATTTGCATGCTCGGCTCTATTTTGAGCCAAGATAATCCGACTCGACGGGCCCATGAAACTGTTAAGCCACGCGCAATAATATTTATATTTATTTTAAAGACATAAACACATGCAGTCAGATACACATTAAATTTTCGAGCAATAATGAAACATTATGGGCACACAAAAATTGACCTTTTTGGTTAAAAGCATTGCCACGCAAATGCCTTCAAAGTCTTTCGTATAGATCTTGAATTCTTATTAACTATTATTAAATACTTTAGAGCGATGGTTTTGTTGTTTTACTTACAATAAAGCCTATCTTAAAATTAAGCGATATTTACCGGGCCCTCCCTCAAATTTTGCATAATTACAGCTTGCACCTCTCTAATTTTTGAAATTACAAATACTCCAATTCAATGTTTGCATTTCATAGCATTCAAGACACAAAGACCCCCCTGAAGATTTACTTCAAAAAAATACTTTTGTGCATGAATATTTGCATTTCATATAGAAGTCTCGAAAAGGGCAAGAGTTTTATTACATAATTAATTTGTAAAGTTTATAGTAAAAAAATGTTGTATATAGAAATGCCTATATTTCCAACATAAGATTTTAATGAGGCAAAGCGTGTACAGAAGACGTGTACAAAAATCATGCGTGAAAGAGTTTGGCGAGGAGAAATCGACGTGTGTCGATCTCATATCGATGTATTTGAGAGCATGAATAGTTCGGTCGTGAACGTGGTGGCAATAAACCGTCGTTCATGAACGTCCAACCACACATAAGGAACATCGTTCATTTTTATATTCAAAAGTAGTTTTCTTCTCTTGGTGACGATCTTAATCGATGGCATGCCAAACATACATTCAATGACCCTAATACTTTTGTGGAAACTCATCACCGGAGCAAAAACGTTGCTTGAAACCGAGCATTCATTCTTCTAACGCTTTGTTTGGTTGGATTGTTGTTGATGAAAAGCTGTTAATATGAAAAATGTTGATTCTGAAAAACAAAGTTTTGTTAAAAAAAATTATTTGGATGAAAAAAATATTTGAATACAAAACAGAATTTTGGGCAATTTTTTCCTTCACAGAATGACCATTCCATGGAAAAATGTAAGTCTAGTGTTAAATTTTTGCAAGTAGATTCTCAAATGCTGCATTTATATGCAAATTTTTATACTATATTTCAAGCAATTTCATGAGTTCTACTCCTATTATAAACAATTTCAGCTACTCTCACGAGCCTATTGTTTACCTTCTCAAGCAATTCAAGTCAAGCAACAGCAGTCTTGCAAAGTTAACTAATGTGTTTACATAATTGTTCTGTTAACTAATGGGATTACACATATTAAGCACAAAAAGCAATTTTTCAAAAAGCAATTTTTAGCACGAATTGTTGGAATAATTTTTCTATTTAATTCAGAATTATATATATATATATATGTGGGTTTAGAATATATAAGCTCAAGTTTTTTAAAGCCTAAAAAAGCTTGAGTTGGTTCTCCAACAATACATGTCGGAATTAAGCAAATAATATATGCATTTTGTAGTCAAGAACGAGATCTACAACTTTTCATGTTGAACAGTTTTCCAAAATTTGCACGGTTTAGCCGGAATCTGGCCCGAAAGGTTGCTGGCTCGAATTTTGAAATTTATTTTATTATATTCATTTCGAGCCAGCAACGTTTCAGTCAAGATTCCGATCAAATCGTGCAAATTTGGAAAGAATGTTTAACATGAAAGTTGTAGATCTCGTTCTTGGCTATAAAATGCATATATTATTTTCCTAATTTCGACATGTATATATATATATATATATCGGTTTAGAATATATATATATTATATATATATATATATATATATATATATATATATATCGGTTTCGAAAACAAGAAATAGCAGCAGTAAAATATAGATTTGAAAAATCTTGATCTTTTAAAACTGATCTAAATAGAGGAGAAAAATAAAATTTTATAGTTTAGAATCGAGCCTTGGTAAGACGTGTGATCACTGCCCTAAAGAAGTTGCACCACCCTCCGACAGGGCTTTCAACCGATGCTCACTCCTCCAAGGTACAACACCCGGCTAGATCTTGAAACTCCGATGTCCGCGGACACCGAAGAAGCACAGAGCACCCGAACCACCACTTGATGAAGCAAATGTGAAGAAGATGAACAAATCTAGAACCGCAAGAGCTCAAGCGCGCCGAATGAGGAAAAGGAAAAAGAATATATCGAATCTAAAACGATTCCTGAAAAGGAATTTTTCGAAATCTCGGTAAATAGTAGAAAATAAATTCGTCATTAATATTGACGATTATAAATGGTAAGTAAGTAAAAGAAAATGAACGTTGGAAACGTCAGCGTAATCAAAGCTCGAGGAAAAGCGTTCGACGAAAACATTTAACGAAACCGGTCGACGATCTGCGATCGACAAAAATCGGCGAGAAGGCGGTCGACGATCGGCGATCGACCAAAATGGTGAAAAGGCGGTCGACGATCTGCGATCGACCAGAAACGCGAGAAGCGGTCGACGATTTGCGTTCAACCAAAACCGGTCGACGATCTGCGTTCGACCAAAAATCGCGAGAAGGCGCCCGACGACCGGCGCTCGGCGAAATTACAGTTCCGCCGAGTCAAAACTATTTGGAGCAAAATTAACAATTCAATTATTCCCGAACCCGAACCCGAACCCGGTGCGATGCGCGTGCGCGTGTGGTTCATAGTTTCTCCTTATGTTCTTTTAAACAAGAAAATAGGAGGAACTTTACTTATAAACACTTCTACATGAATGATGGTAGGCAGTGTGAGACTATAGGATATCATTCTTGAGAAGAGAGGTTCCCTCCAAAATTTAAGAAATGTTATATATATATATATATATATATATATATATATATATATATTATATATATATATATATCAAATTTCTAACACGAATAGGCTATGGAAGGAAACCGTAGAATTACTAAAATCATGATGCGGCCCAACCGCAACGCATTCCAACAGCCTAACCAAACGCCACCTAAATCCCTTTGTAATAATGATTAAAATAAGAAATAGAGCAAGGAATCTTAACCCCATATTCTCTAATAATTAAATACAATATGCATGTTATATTTCTAATTTATAAATAACGTACTCACCATCAAAAAGATTCAGTTTATCTAGTTTTGAATAATATGTTTATTTAGCAACTATTCTTAGCCTGCCTCAAGAATTTTGCAGTGCTTTTTACTGAATATAATTCATCATAGAAGCTAATATCATCCGCATTGTATGAATTCATTACTTTAGTAGCATTAAGAGATTTAAATATAATAACAAAAGAAAATATGATCCATGAACTTATTTTTTATATTTACCATTATAATGTTTATAAAAACTTAAATAACAACTTTGTTATAAATGTAGTTTCAGAGCCTTCGAATATAAAAAGACTAATCACCCGTTTGGGAGGGGTTTTTTTTTCTCCTTTTCATTTTCGGAAAAACACATCGTTCATAATATTGTATTTGTTGTAAGAACGGATGACTTTCTAAAAATGCAACGTAACTCAATTTGGATGAGCTGCAGTTTTCACTGATAGAGAAAACAAACACAATATTATGAACGGTGACATTTTCCAGAAAACGGAAAGGAGAAAAAAGCCCTCTCAAACTGGTAGGTCCGTTTGGCACGGTGGTGGCGGTCGTAAACGCATGGGTTAAACCGTCATTCGTTAAGGATCACCTAACAAACATCTAGGGCTGTAACAGTTCAGTTTGGTTCGGTTTTTGATTAAAAGCACTAACCAAATCACCTGCATGCGATTCCAAAAATCTGGAACCCAACCAAACCGTGCACACCATTGGAATCGAACTGAACCAAACCGTGGTTCGGTTCGGTTTGAGTGGTTTAAAATATGAAAAAATAATTGGGACATGAAGATAAATAACGCATGAACATAAAAACAGATAAACAAATTTAGGTAAATTTATTCTTATGAATGATTTCTTGTTCTATAATAAGTCATGTTCTTTAATAAATCGTGTTCTAATATAAGTAATTATGAAACCAAAATCATTTACTTCTAGTTCTAGTAAGTTGTAACAACTAACAAGAGTGAAACCTAACTATATTGATAATATATTTAAATTTTATTAAAGCTAATACGGTTCGGTTTGACTCGATTCGGTTTGACATTCCAAACTGTGAACTGAACCGAACCACATGGTTTTTCAAAAAACGGAATCATGACCGAACCGCAAGCTACTAAAACCGACCTGAATCGTGCGGTTTGGTTCGGTTTGGTGGTTCGATTCGGTTTGGTTATGCGGTTTGGTGGTTCATACTAACAGCCCTACAAACATCATATGTTTGAACATAAAAGTGGATGACGTTTCTTAGGTGGACGTTAATGAATGACAATTTAACCCTCATGTTCATGACCCCCACCACCGTGCGAAACGGAGACTAAGGCTCCGTTTGGGAGGACTTATTTTCACCGGTCAAGCGGTCATGACCGCATGAATCAGGACTTATTTAAGTCCCGATTCATGCGGTCATGACCGCTTGACCGGTGAAAATAAGTCCTCCCAAACAGAGCCTAAGAAAAACTAAAAATAGTCAGCTAGTATTATGGTCATATTTTTATTAAAGCATTATTTAAAAAAATATTTAATTTAAAAATAAATTCAAATTCAATGTCTAAAACTAGTTTAATTATTCTCCTCATTACATGAGTCATGACTCATGAGTGTATCAATAAATATTTTTAATATAGTAAGTTAATATTAAAAAAAAATCATAAAAAATGATGGTAATATTTTCCAAATTTTCCCATTAATTCAAATACACATCAACAATATACAGAATAAGATTGTTATATTTGGTTCGGCGGTGGCGGGTGCATCCGGTGGATCGAAATGTCGCTTTGAAACTGGAGGGGAAGAGGTGGGGGTCGAAACGGAGCAGACCGGGACCGTTTTCTCCTTACTGCGGGTGCAAACGGAACAAACGCCGCCGCCGGACGTTCGTTTACCCGTCGTACGACAGCATTTGCTCCAAACAGAACCGACAAAACGCCGAACCAAACTGAAGTCTATAAGACCACCAAAAAAAACGGAACGTGGGACAAAAACGTTTGTAGTCCTCGCTAACCTCCAGTAAATATTTTAATTTACAAAAAAATAATTATTTGTTTTCTTTCTTCAAATTATAGGTGTCCTTTCACAATTATTAGCTGAGTATTTCAAACATGGGTTTTGTTTGGACAAAAACATTACCATCATAAAATTTATGTTTAGATAACAACTCTTATGTCTGTCACATAGAAAACAAGTAGTTTTTGTAGATAAAAGTGAACGAAGTTTCTTAGGTGAGGTCGGACGTTCACGAACGATTGTTCATAATCATCGTGTTTCCGACAGCCACCGCCGCCACGTCAAATGGAGCTATTATCTTCGAAAACTACAAAAATTGAGAGCACATAAAGAGCGAGTGTAGTCATGCACGCCACCATCTTTTGAATAGCATTTAGACAAATTGGCTGAGAGCAAAATTCAATTTTTAACTGAATATTCATAACCGGCCTCTCCTTTTAGAGCCATTTGGGTTGCTCACAAATTGTGAGGAGACCAGGCTTCGTTTGGCATGGGCGTGGTGGTGGTCGTGAACACGGTGATCATGAATCGTTGTTCGTGAACACCCGACCTCACCTAAAACAATTCATGTATTTTATGCTCAAAATTAGTTTATTTTATCGTTAGCGGTCATAACCTTTGTCTTGTCAAACATACATTATATTATAATAATATTTTTGACCAAACTCAATGGAGCAAATAAGCTACGCCAAATGAAGCCCAACCTACATTTCAGAAGTGCTTTAGGCTCCGTTTGGTGGGACTTATTTTCACCGGTCAAGCGGTTACGACCGCATGAACCGGACCCTAATTAGGGCCCGGTTCATGCGGTCGTAACCGCTTGACCGGTGAAAATAAGTCCCACCAAACGAAGCCTTAATGTCGTCATTTGAATTTATTTTTCTTAGTACACATACTTTTACTGATCGATTAAAATTAACAAAATTTAGAGATATTCTCAATGAAGTGTTGAATTTTCTCAAGATGATCAACGAGATAGTCTGACGTCAAATTAATATTCTCAGAACTATCAAAATCACACCTTGATCAAGCGAAAACTGTGAAATTAAGCAAGATCAAACAACCAGAAGCAAACAAAGGAGCAAGCAAATCATATATTCACTATCTTCTTTACAGAGCGAGGTATACATGGCGAGACATGATTTCGTCAGTATAAAATGAAAAGCAGAAAAACAAGCAATCAAGCCGGGCAGACAGAGTCAGAGACCGCCAAGACCCCCAAGTCCGTCGAAGTCGCCGAGACCGCCCGAACAGCTGCTGCTATGCTGAACTGAACTACAGAGTCCGCCGAGACCGCAAGGTCGCGCAGACACATCGTTATTCGTTGAACACCTTGTCGCTCTCTGCAAGCCGCCTAACCGCAGTCGCCTTGCTGCCAGAGTCCGTGAACAAGAACCAAACTGACCAACAGGCCGCCGAGACCGGCGGACACCGTTATTGAACAGAAGCTGGAGAAGACCGATTAGCCGCAGATGCGACCTACTGAAACCGCTGATTGATAACCGCAAGCTAAGCAGAATCCTGACCGAAGTCAACACCAGAAACCTGGCTTCTCTGTGTTAGCCGCACAACCTGCAACATCAACAACCCGTTAAGCTTCTCAGACCGCGTGGACTGACAAAACTGAGGCCGTAGTTTTTAATCCACGCTCAACTTACTGTTCACTCTGTTACAATTGAGGTGTCAGGGGGATCCTATTTATAGGAGCGGGTTGGAGTGTGATCACCGCCCTATGAGATAGGCTAACCGCCCCCTGATCGCAGCTAACAAGTCAGTCCGCCGAGTCCGCAAGGACAAGGCTGGACAACAGCCAAACTGCCAGGAAGTAAGGAAGCCAGTCCGCAACCTGGCGGACACCGCACCAGTCCGCAAGTAGCACAGCATGCATACACAACAACATCCCACTCACTGCAACAGTCCGCACGCTACACGCGGACACGGCACCAACCCACACACACAAGTCCACTACCAACAGACACAGATCGCCCAGTCAACAAGCGGACTCTGCAAACACTCTGGACTTGTCACAGTGTGTGACCAAGTTCAGCAACCCACCAAACATATGGCGCGAGCTCGGCGGACAAGAAACCAGATCGCCAGCTCCAAGGACAGTCTGCCACTTAGAATGCGGCTAACACCCACCGCACCACCAGAGATCAAAGTCAAGGACCATTGCCGATCTCGCGAACTCCCAAAAAAAAATAGTCTGCAACAACAGACACCGCAGACTCACTATCAGTCCGCCCGGTTAATTCAAGAACAGGCCACCAGCAGAACCACAAGCCTGGTTGCAGAAATAGGCGGACTCCAATCCAAGTCCGCCCAGCATGGCGAACTCCATCCCTATCCACACGGCTACCTCAGAACACCACAACAGGCCGTCATCACCAGACCGCCAGGCTGCTCCATCAGTCCGCATGGACAGTCCGCCCGGACTGCTCGATCACCCACTTGCACTTCACAAATTTCAACATGAAGGTAATACCTGGGTAAAATCTTCGCAGGTGATTTCTTATATCCATTCCAAGGGTAACTGTTTTGCGACTATTACGCTCTATAGGTATGAAGTATGCTAATCGATGTTCTCCACAAAACTTTTTTTTCATGCCTAATTTGAGCTTATTGTTGTATGTGATATATTCTGAATGAACCATTTTGGGCCATTTTTTGCAAAATGAACCTTTTTGGACGAACCTAATTTTGTTCAGGTTATCACCTTCTTACCATACAAACACATAATTTGAGCTTATGTACTAGAGGTTTGGGAAAGACTGGATCACTTTCTCTTTGATGCTATCATGATTGTTGGATATTCCAGCCACAGTCCCAGCGATTTGGACTGTTGATGTATATTTGTATTAAATAACGGATTCAGAGGCTTAACGAGTTTTGTTCAGATATCGGGATATCCGATACCTGCTCTAACTATAGAGTTTGCCTATATAACCTCAACTAGGGGCAACGGGAAGGTGATTCCACTTTAACCGCTACCTAGAATGCTTCGAGGGGCATAACATGGACATGCCTCATAGATAGATGATGTTTCTAAGGAATTTATCTTTGTTATTATTTGATGTTATTTCTTATCATGCCAGGAGCTAAATATGCTAATACTATTTAGGAAAGTTTATATTTTATTGTCCTTAACATGCATCTAATTTGAGCTTATTGCAGCAGTTGAGTCTCTTAAACTGGAGTATGGCCATGCACATTTAGGCTCAGTTTGTTTGGGCGGTGAAGCTCCGTTGCGGTCCGGTGACAACGGCAAAAATTTTTTTTTGTCAGTTTGTGGCGGCGTTGCGTCAGAATCGGCGGATGAAAATTCCATTGCCATCGGAATTTTGCCACATCGGAATTTTGCCACAGCTGGGGTGAGTTCCTTTTCAACGCCGCGTTCCCAATGCCATGGACTGAGTTGGTCGCCGCCACCTCCCCCATCCTCCCATGTTCCCCCTCCGCCTTCCTCACCGGTGATTTTGCCATGGACGCCGGAGCTGCTCTCTCTCCCACTGCCAGGTCGCCGGAGCTCTCCCCCCCACCCCGCTTCCTCCTCCTCCTCCTACTTCTCCTCTTTCCGTGATTAGAGACTGCCAGTTCGCGGTGAAGCTACTGCTCTCCGGTGATCAAGTTCCTATGTTTTTATTATTATTATATTAATACGATGTGTTGACGAGGATTTGTTGGATGTCGCGTACGTAGGAGACTTCTTGGAGTGGTCGGCAAAGCGACTTTTTCCTCGGGGCGTTGTTGTGGAATTAGACAAATTTTTGGATGAATCGACGGGAGGCGGTGACACGTAGGAGAAATTCACCAGAGCTCCGACCCGAGTAAGAAGAAAGCTGAGAGGAGAAAATAAAGGTTAAAAAATGAGAGGGACGTGAGAGTCTTTTTATAGGTTCCAGACGGTGGTTACGGTAGTTATGCGGCTATCCGCACATCATAACCACCTAAATTAGTGAGTTCATACCATGTTTAGTAGAGTTCCGACAAATATTAATTAATATATTTTATATATACACCATAATTTATTTATTAAATATCCCCCCTACTAATCATGGTGGTTACGTGGATGGTTTCCCATGATACGGACGACGATGATCGTGTTTCGTGTTGGGTGGATCAGACTGCGGAGAGGGGGCCCTCTTCAACGAGCGGCCATCTTGGCGGTGGATGACCGCTGGAGAAAGAGGAGAGCCACGACAAGCGGGATGTCTGACTGAGGCGAGCAAGGGGGCGGTCGGCCCTTACGCTTGCCGCCCTACTCGGTCGCGGGGTGTGTCCGTAGGGGGGGCGAGATGCGGATCACGTGGGAATCGCGCGAGCGGTTGCTATTTCCATGATCCCCACCAAATTAGTGAGAATTATGGATGATCGGCTACTCGCACCTCATTTTCTCTATAAATTTAACTTGGCCTCGTCAATGCTCTATGTGTACATGACTAACACCACTTGTTTTGGATGAAGTGATATCAAATCAATGCATTTAAGTTTAGAAACATCCCCCACTCGAGAATCGAATAATATGGAATGTGTGAAAGCAATTCCTAGCCGGTTTTACGAAAATACCCCTCTAAGCGTACGTGAAAAAACGTCTCGCAGCATAATTGTTGATCTAATGGCAAGGATAAAGTGGGAATTTGAAAAATAGTGATAAGCAGCTGGGCGTTACAGAGCTCATTCGTATTTATTACATTTGCTGAATACACAAGTCTATTTAGCGCAGATTTCATTCGACAAGAATAGCAGTTCATCTGCCTCTATTTCTTCCGGCCTCGTCTTCCCTCCGTCGCCGGCAATGTTGCCCTACCGGAGTCTGATCGAGGCGGAGGTAGCGCTCGGTCGTAATCTCACCTACGCCGAGAACCTCTGGTTTCGTTACTCGGCGTCGATGCCGGATTACCTACTCTACTACCACAACTTCGTCTTTCTCTTTCTCATCTTCACCCTCGCCCCTCTTCCTATCGCCGTCACAGAGATTTTCCGCCCCTCCATCATCGCGCCCTTTAAGCTCCAACCCAAGATCAACCTCCCGCCCTCTTCCTTTCTCAGATGCTACAAGGACGTCCTCACTGCCTTCTGCCTCATCGTCGTTCCTCTCCAGCTCATCTCATATCCCTCCGTCAAGGTATTATTCCCTGTATTTCCTCATTCATTTTGTTCGATTCGGAATCCGTTTTCTCTAACCCTTGATTGAATCTTGATTTCCGTTTCGCAGTTGGTGGGAATCAGGACAAGTCTTCCGCTCCCTTCAGCATGGGAGATCCTTGCACAGCTGGTGGTGTATTTCCTAGTGGAGGATTACGGGAATTATTGGATCCATCGGGCAATGCACTCAAAGTGGGGTTACGAGAAGATCCACCATGTGCACCATGAGTTCATAGCGCCGATCGGCTTCGCGGCGCCCTACGCTCACTGGGCAGAAGTGCTCGTTCTCGGAATCCCGTCATTCCTTGGCCCGGCCCTGGCACCGGGACACATGATCACCTTCTGGCTTTGGATTGCACTGCGTCAGTGTGAAGCCATTGACACACACAACGGGTATTTATTACGCTTCAGCAAATGAAATCTCCCATGCTTTGACTATATTCTTCAACTTCACCGTTGTAAAATCGTAAAATTCTTCTTGTCTACACTGTTTTGTTGACTTTAATGCGTAGATCAGGTAGATTGAATTAAGTAGGAAGTAATTGTTATTTTCTTCTCTGCAATCTGCGAAGTAGAAATTAGCAGTAGATGAGTATGTGATAAAATAAAATAAAACAATGATTGGAAAATATAATCCGCACTCACCGCTTTCCTACATGGTAAATGAGGTTTTTGGACTACAAGAGAGCAGAGGAATCCTTTTTTCAACTATCATGTAGACAGAAAGAGATGATTCCATTGTTTCCGTTGATGCTTTTTTTTCCTAGACCATGATATTCTAAGTTCTTATTTCTGAGAGCAATCTCCTAGTTCTTAGATCTTGATTTGCAGATCGATTTACTACCCTTTAATTTAAGGTCTTGTACCTATGGATCTAACTTGTTTCCTAGTGTCCATTAGTGATTCTCCTACTCCTAATGCTTTCTTTACATTAAATTTGTCAAATTGTGGTTATGAAAGCTATCTCATCCTTTTCATTTAAAGTATTTCTATCCAATCAAATCAAACATGTTATTTTTATCAATCGGATACCTCTTGCTGCTTAAGAGATGAGCAAGGAATAACGACCTCGCTTTAGTCCGTTGGCTAAGCGAGTAATTATATGCAAGAAAAAATCAATCGGACAGAATGAACCCTAAAGCTTTATTAGGGCATACACCCAAGGCTATTTATACTCAATACACTTATTAATATTACAACACTTCTCCTCAAGATTTGCGAAAGATATTCACTAAGCTTATCTTGTTACAACTCCTGATCATGTCCTCTGAACTAAGTCCCTTGGTCAAGCAGTCTGCAACCTGTCCCTTGGTCGACACGTGACTCAACTCTAGTAGCTCACTGTCAAGCTTCTCCTTAATAAAAAATCTATCAATCTCTATATGCCCACTGTCAAGCTTCTCCTTAATAAAAAATCTATCAATCTCTATATGCTGAGTTCGATCGTGTTGGACTGAATTATTTGCAATATTGATGGCTGACTGATTGTCACACTACAACTTCATCCTATCTCCTCGATCAAACTTCAACTCCACAAGCTTCCCTCTCAGCCACAGGAGCTCTGCAACTCCTAATGTCATGACTCTGTACTCTAACTCTGTTGTTGATCTAGCCACTACTGACTGTTTCTTGCTCCTCCAGGAGATCAGGTTGCCTCCCACAAACATGCAATAGCCTGAAGTGGGCCTCCTATCATCTGCACAGCTTGCCCAGTCAGAGTCGCAATAGCCCTCAATCTTAACGTGTCCATTCCTTCTGAAGATCAGCCCCTTCCCAGGAGCACTCTTCAAGTATCGCAAGATCTGGTACACTGCATCCATATGACCCTTCCTTGGGTCATGCATGTAGCGGCTCACTACACTCACAAAAAAAGAGATATCTGGGTGAGTATGGCTCAGGTAAATTAACTTTCCAGCTAGCCTCTCTTACATATCACGATCTACTGGTTCCCCGGCCTCTGCACTCAGTTTACACCTCTAATCGATTGGCGTCGCAGCAGGTTTACACCCCAACATCCTAGTTTCAGTGATGAGATCTAGTGCGTATTTCCTTTGGGAAAGGACTATCCCCTACCTCATAAGCAATTTCAATCCCAAGAAAATACCTAAGAATGCCCAGATCCTTCACCTCAAACTCCTTGCCCAAAGCCCCCTTGAGACGGTCAATCTCCTGCTCATTATCCTCCGTAATGATCACGTCGTCCACATACACCGCAAGCATGGTGATGCGACCCTTATTCTACCTGGAGAAAACTGTGTGATCTGCATTGATCTATCTCATCCCAATCATCGCTTTCCTGAACCTGTCGAACCACACGTGGGGTGACTGCTTCAGCCCATAGAGAGATTTCTTCAACATGCAGACTCTGCCTTCAGTTTTCGTCGTGCCAAAACCTGGTGATATCTCCATATACACCTCCTTTGTCAAATCTCCGTAAAAAATGTGTTCTTCACATCTAGTTGGTGCGACATCTATCCACCATTCACCGCTCGGCTAATCAGCGTCCTAACGGTGCTCATCTTTGCAACTAGTGCAAATGTCTCATCATAGTCGATATCGTAGGTCTGGCTGTACACCTTGGCAATCAATCGAGCCTTGTAGCGCTCAACCTGTCCATCTGGGTTTTGCTTCACAGTGAACACCCACTTGCACCCAACAACCTTCTTGTCCTTTGGCCGCTGTACCAGCTCCCAAGTCTTGTTCTTCTCAAGAGCTCTCATCTCTTCCTTCATCGCTGCCTTCTCTTTCGGATCGTCTTTGACAACCTGCTAATTGTTAGGTACAATAATACTATCCAAAGATGCAATGAATGTCACGTGAGTAAAAGAGATATGATTGTAAGAGACAAAGGACGCAATGTCCCAACCGTATCTATCAGGAGGATTTTCCGCATTGCTGCGAGTAGTCCTCCGTAATGTAAGAGAAGAAGTAGGGGAAGGGAAAAGAATATCACCTGAGGCATGTAGTGATGTAGGTGTTCCAGGAGTAGGGAGCGGCATAGCCAAGGGACTGGGAGCTAGACTGGGCACAGACACTGAATCTGATACTGCTAACAGCTTCCTCCTCCTACTGTATGTCAGCAGCTCCCCTTGAGCTGTGGGTCTCACGTCTCGCCTCTCCTCCTCGATCTCCTCCTCCTGCTCCTCATCACTCTCCTGCTCATCCCCCACAGATTCTCCCTGTCATACTCCCAGATCAGTCACCAACCTCTTTCTCTAGCCTCATATTTTTGATATTTGATGAGTCAGTTGTAGGTGGGGCCCCCCTTGTCGGTAGTATTGTTCTAGCTCTCTAAAGTGGACGTCTATGCTCACAAAATATCTTTTCTCCACTGGACTCCAGCACATGTACCTCTTTTGAGTACGAGAGTAGCCCACAAACATATCACTTGACTGCCCTTGCATCAAGTTTACCAACACCCGACCTGTTGTCCTTCACGAAGCACACACACCCAAACACCTTCAAAGGAAGCATCCCCCCATCCCTGCAACTGCTAACACGGGGACTTCCACCTCAGAACCCGAGAAGTTATCATATTGATCAACTGTGTCGTTGTTAGCACTGCATATCCCCACATACTTTGAGGAACCTTCATGTTGAGCATCATACTCCTTGCCACCTCCAGAAGATGTCTGTTCTTCCTTTCCTCCACTTTATTCTGTGCAGGCGTATAAGCACAGGTGGTCTGGTGCACTATCTCATGAGCCGATACATATTCCTCCATTGTCTTGTTAATGTATTCTATTCCATTATCCGATCGTAGTACCTTAATCACTGCATTATATTGGTCTGAACAAGCTTATGGAAATCTCTAAAGCAGGTAAATACTTTACTCTTAGTTTTCATCAAATACAGCCAAGTCACACGAGAAGTACAGTCAATAAACGTTACAAACTACAACCATTCAAAAAACCTACAGTACAAGGTCCCCATACATCGAAATGAATAACATCAAAAATAAAAGAGTTTATTCGGTCTGTACTAGCATACAAACTCCTAGTAAGCTTGTCGAATTCACAAGCATCACACACCAACTTTGTTTTATCAACTGTTTTAACAATAACAGAAAATAATCTAGTTACAGTACTAAATGATGGGTGACCCAACCGCCTGTGATGAAGTATCAGCATGTCCTCTGCACTCATCTTCTGTCCTCTAACTCCCGCTACCACAGATACTATAGCCGCATCTAATCCTTCCCGATTCAGGTACCACAGCCCGTCATGCCAAGTCTCAGTCCCAAGTATCCGCCTCGTCCCTTTCTCCCCCTGGGAATATCAAAATAAACAACACATTTCAGTTGAATAATTATGGAACTAATGGATACGAGGCTAACTGGAAAAGGAGCATGCAAAACCTTGGATAATGTTACTGAACCTAAACAATTAACAGCACCCTTACCGACTACTGGCTGAAACGTACCGCCCGCCGTCTGGATGCTATCTGCAGTAGCTAGATGAGTGTATGAGGAGAACTCGCCTGCATTTCCTGTCACGTGACGTGATGCGCCTGAGTCGATGATCCAATTTGACGCCCTTGAGGAGGATATAAATGCAAGAGCGAGAGATCCATCAGTTGGGTGGGCATACATCGCGACCCCCCCCCCCAGCTCCATCTCTGCTCCCTTCGCCCGTCTGTTTCCTCTTGATATTTTCCATCATGCTAAGTAGGGTCTGCTCCTCCTCTGTATAGAAAACATCAACTTCCTCTGCACTCTCAGTCATGCCCAAATTGACTTGATAGCCTCCTCTGCCACCACGAGCTCGACCACGTCCCCGTCCCCGTCCACCACCCGAATCTCTCTCCTTGGGTGGCTTGGGGTATGCTAGCCTCAGATGGACCACCTCGCCACAGTTGTAACACTGACGGATTTCTTCCCTCTGTAGTGCAACGCCAGGAGCAGCAACCACAAGTGCTGACTTCACAGTTGTGGACTCTCCTACTCCTGCCTGAAGCTTGAGACGTGTCTCCTCCTGAATCATAACAGAGATGACCTCGGTGAGTGTAGGAATCGACGTACCAGAAAGAAGTAGGGCTCTCCGCTGATCGAATTTGTCATCTAACCTCTTTAGGAACTTCATTGTTCTCTCCTCCACGATGATCTTGGAAGCCCGACACTGAGAATCACTGTAACACATCCCACCAGAGACGTGATCGTAGTCCACCCATAGCCGTTCCAACTCGGAGGCGTTCTCCTACACTGGTTTCTCTCCCTGAGCAGTGTCATCAATTTCCCCCTTCACCTGGAAGACCCGCAGAGTGTTTCTCACGTCATCATATGTGTTCTTCAGCTTGTCCCAAACCTCCATAACTGTCTCGAGGTCATCTACCGTGACGGCAATCGATGGGACAACCGAGCTGAGAAGCCACATAAACACTGTCATGTGGGACGACTCCCACTCATCTCTAGCCGAGTTCTCTGGTTTCTTCAACGCCCCTATCATGAATCCCCCAACTTGTTTCGATGCAAGGATTTTCTTCACACGTCTTGACCAATTCAGGTATCGTCGGTCCGTCAAGCTTCAAGTCAATCGGTGGAAGTTCCAATTTCGCCGACCGTTGTGATGAACCCAACACCCTCAACAATATGGTCAACCCATCCGGGCCCAACATCTTGAAGACATCTTCCATCGTTCCTTCCTTTGACGCCATGGATCCACTTCCTCACCGATCACCCAACCGGTCCGGTACCAATCAATGCCTCCTCATGCACTAGATCCGATCACCACATCCTCAGATTCGCTAGGATGCGGAGGTGTTGCCGTTGAAGACCCACTAATTGTGGACGGGTTGGTTGCCCACTGCAGCAGCCGGAGACAGCGACGACCGCAGGATACGGCGGCGGGAGGGGCGATCCTGCATCCCTAGGGATGGAGGTCCTCCGTCGAGACCAGATCTGGAGGGAGGCGGGGTTCCTCCATCGGAGTCAGCAGGGGCAGCCGCTGGATGGGTCGACGGAGAGAGGGAGAGCCTCCATCAGATGTGGAAGGAGCGGAGGTCCTCCGTCGGAGTAGCGGAAGTTGCGCGCAGTCGGGGCGGCGGAACGCAGCGGCGGAATCGCGGGGAGGCGGAATCGCGAATAGCGAGCAACAAGATTTCGTCCTGGCTCTGATACCAAGTCGAAGAGAATGAACCGTAAAACTCTATTAGGGCATCAAACCAAGGCTATTTATAGCCAATACACTTATTAATATTACAACAAAATCTACTCGAACGACGATAATAGGCGTGTAAAATGCGGAATAAAACTTGGGACGGAAGAATAAGAGCAAATCTCCAACTATTGATGATTCTTCTGAGTAGGTCTTCAACGCTAAGCTCTCGATCTCTCCCTCTAGTTGTCGTTGGATTAATAAGTGCTTAAACTTAGAGATCGCGTACCCCTTATAGGTATTTGTAGATGCATTGTCATCAATAAAATCTACATAATGGGTAATTATCACTAATGGGTAGTTTTGAATTAAGTAGATAGTTATCTCCATAATAAGAAGTTATTGATCAGTGACCACAACTTAATTAAGTAATTGAGACATACAAACCTATCCCCGGTCATCACATTGGGTCGTGCATTGAGTGCTTTTGCGCATTGGGATGATATAATCAAGTCACGACATATAGTTCTTTTGTTGCCTTTGCCTATCCCAATTTGTTTCGTTAACCCCACTGAGACCTTTACCCGCACATGGAATATCAACACCACGGGGACTCGTTGAGGGGGGAGGGGGTTCCTATTACCCTTTTCTGGTCTCGTAGCAGAACAACATTACTAAGCTACGAGAGTGGTTAGAGTGCACCCATTTCAAGCCAATCCCAAAACACCATCACAATCATTATCACACACTTGACGAAGCATAGAGTATCAAATCCTCAGCACACCGGTGTGCACATGGTAGGTCATGGCGGTATACCCTATTCTAGACAAAACACACAGTAGGTCATGCCTACAAACCCCTTTTCCACACTAAGTTCCTACCCAACGATCACGCAAGGTCCCTCGTGACCTGCTAGAACTCCAGCCCCTTTAAACTCAAATTATGAGTCGTCACTCCCCTCCCGACGTATCACAAAGCATCAATAGACATCTCCTTGAATCACCATACCATTAACATACGACATAGATTCTTCCATTGAGGCTTCTCTCCTCATGATCCTAAGCTCATACTCATCATGTATGGTCATCAATCATATCATCATTATCAAGCTCATCGATGTCATTATCAACCCTTTCAAGGTTATCACAATCAACTATGGTGTCTGTAAGCACCCACCCAGGATATTTGGAAGCTATCCCTGGTTGTAGCACTACTGTCCAACGATATCTTCCAGAAACCGTGAAATTACCCATCACACTCATGGCTTCGTATTCTCGCATATCCTCGCATCCATACGGCCTTAAAGCCTTTCTAACCTTTTTATCAAATTTTTCCCTAAAAGCAATCACATAAACACCACTAAATTGAGTCACATACTTCGATATTTGCTTCATGTTAGAAACCAGGTCGGGGCAGCACATTGCGAATTCCGGTCCTGGCCGACTGCAGTCGAACGACATCAACATCCCCAACCAAATCTCTGCGGAAGGCTCCGAATTTATTACGGGAATATTCCGCGGTAGATTGTTGAGGCCCAGGGCTTGATCCCAGCACCTCCTTTATAAGAGGGGACTAACACCACCTCTCAGACCCAACTGCGCTGCAGCGCACTTGGGTATGAGAGGCGGTGTTAGTCCCCTCTTATAAAGGAGGTCCCGGGATCGAGTCCAGGTCTTAACAACCTACCGCGGAATTTTCCCGTAGAAAATTCGGAGCCTTTCGCGGAGATTTGGTTGGGGATGTTGATGTCGTTCGACTTGTTAATAATAGTCCCACACCGCCAATCCACTATGTTCTGATCTGTTTATATGGCGAGACAACTCTCACCTGTTGAGCGGTTTTTCAGGTTGAGTTAGGCCAAACCTAACATGGTATCAGAGACAGGTTCAATCCAGTTTCTGTCTGGTTCCGTCCGGTCCGCCCATGAGTTATGTATTCCGGTTCCGTCCGGTCAATCCATGTTATGGGCGAGGGGGGATGTTAATAATAGTCCCACACCGCCAATCCACTCTGTTCTGATCTGTTTATATGGCGAGGCAACCCTCACCTGTTGAGCCGGTTTTTCAGTTGAGTTAGGCCAAACCTAACACTTCACACAATCACAAAGGAAGAGGAAAATGCATAGAAGGATTCAAGAAACTTAATGCGTATCCTATTGACCAGAAGGAGAAGGTTGTTACCTTGTTGGAATTTACCTTGCCATGGTATCGTTGAAACAATCATATGAAGATGAGTGTAATAAGATCCTCTTTGCGGATCCAAACTCGTTTGCAAATCAGAGCTCTGAAAAATTTCCAATGGAGGATTCTCCTTCTTCTTCCTCCTTCTCTTCTTCCTCTCTTAACTAAGAAAGAGAGAGAGTGTGTGAACCCAGAGAAAATGAGGTTGAAATGCCTTCATTTCCGAACTAATAGCATTAGGAGACAATCTCAGTCGTCCGATCTCAAAACCCACCATCAAACAATCCTAAATCTTGTTTTAAAATAGTTCACAACCCTGCACACATGATCGTGCATTTCTTCCGCACGATCGTGCGCGGCCGTGCACAACCTGTTTTGATGACCTGAAGACGATCCTGTGTTCTGACCTCAGGCGATCGTGCGTTCTGACCTCAAACGATCGTGCACGTTCAATCCGCACGAGCAGACCCATCAGCCAATCGTGGGGCTTTACATACACATGACCGTGTGCTTGATAAAACAACTCCAAACCTTAGACCTAAAACTGTTCGTGCAGTTTGGTCACGCACGACCGTGCGTGACTAAATCGCACGACCACTTGCTACATTGCCTCCAAAACCGCACCGAACAGTCCCCAATCTTCTTTGGATTTCCTCAGGCCTTAGTGTCCCGATGCCCTCAATCACATTGATTGTTTGGAGGGTTAAACTGATATTTGGTGGCGTTACAAGCTCAACAGGCAGATCGCGAGTCAGAAGATGAACCAAACCCTTAGTTTGAAGAACTCATCGCACAAAGTGAACCCACTCAACAGAGTTTTTCTTTCCTGTGAGGGAAATGATGGTATCTGTTGTTCATCGTGGACTTTGTAAAGAGAATTCTGAGCAAGAGTGGCCAAAGAAGGCAGTGTTTGCCCTTATGTGATCAATGAGCTGGGAGGATGAACTCAGCAGTGTCTGGTGTCAGAAGCGGCGAGTTTTGGAAGGGAGGAAGGAGCCCACGAGTGTTGTAAAGGGGGGATCTAGCAAACTCAGGAAGTAAAGGTTCGACGAGCTCGGGTAGTAAAGAGACTGATAGGAGTTGAAAATCATAGGCAGCGACTGCAAAAATAGGAATCATCGAGAGTTTTACAGGGGAAATCGGGTAGCTTTGATACCATGTGGAAAGAATGAAATACGAAGCTCAAATAGTTTTTATTACTTCATAATTTTGTACGCACACGCACGCGCGTGCGCAAACACGCGCACACACGCAAACACGCGCGCGCGCGCACACACACACACACATATATATAAGAGGAGTGATATCTTAACTTCAAACCAAGATGTGGGACTAATCTATACACACAAAAATTCCTAAATGGGCAAAGATTATATAAGTATTCTTATGATTACGATTATTTTCGATATTATTATTTAAATAACATTACTCTCTAATCACATTAGACTCAATGGCCCCTTAATTATATACTTAGTTCTGGGGAGCGCATATACCAAAGCACACTTCACCAGCTTACTTAACTAAATCTATTTCTCCATTGGTGCATACATTTTGATATCAATTTAATTGTCTTATTAGTGTAAAGTTTAACATGTATACGTTTAGTAATTTTGGCAAAAATAAATGGTTACTTCGAGATGAAAATCTTATGATCATGGTGTAGAGAAAATGTGTTAAGCACACAAATGTGCATGCCAACCCAAGTGTAACCCGATGAGTCTCCATAAGGCGACATCATCAGATGGTAGTAGCTGGATATTGGGCAGCCGTTTAGGATGAATTGAGGTTGCAACTACTTAGTATTAAGGATGGAATCAAGGAGGAGGCAACCAACCGTGGGAAGAAAAAATGAGTGTTATTGAATGCAGAAATATAAAGGATCATTTACAACTATAAATGTGAATAAATTTGTATAGTGATTTTGTGCATTAAATTATAATAATGAGTGGCTATTTACTCCTATTATGGGTGGCTAACAATTTCTATTGAAAGTTGCTTGTGTTAAGAAGAAGTTTCCAATTATGAATCAAAGAATTCAAAGGTACGAGTGGGCAAGATGTAAGGGATTGATTGTTGGGTTAGTTCCACATCATCTGTGAGGGGTGGGGGGGGGGGGGGGGGGGGGGGGGGGGCTTGTCACGGACGTTTGATTCCTGGTTTGAGACCTTATCCTTTGAGCTAGCTTTTGTGATGGAAATGCCAAAGAGCACCCAAGATTGTTTAGTGGGTTAAATACGTGTTTTGCTTTGTTGTATCATACCCAACTTTCGGTCCCCTGCGACTCTTGCTCCCTAATTAATGTTATTATATTTGTTTTTTGTGATCGAGTATGTTTCATGCAGTGTGTGGGCCCTATAAGTTTTGATTCCTTCAACTATAATTAAAGAAGATTCAAGAGCCTATAAATCCGTGACGGCTCAACGTGGTTGAGTGTTTTCTTGGCATGATATTTGATGATGTCTCACATGAGAAGTAGGCTGTTAAGACACATGAGTGTGTTCGTTTAGTCCCACATTAGATAGGTGAAAAATATGTTGGTGACTTGGTGTAGAAATATCATGATATTGGCAATCTTCATGGTTCTTAAATGTTTAAATATATATTTCATATTAATTACCAAAACTCCCCGAGGAGTTTGCATAATAACATGTTGTCCCCTCCCCCTCTATTTTGTGAAATTACATAAACCTCTCGTTTGAGTTTATATTTTATAACAAGCGTGTATAAAAATATCCCCTGGAGCTCTCCTCTAGGGGATATTTTTGTGCATACATGAAATGTAAACTTACATGAAGGGTTTTTGTAATCAAAAGGTAGAGGAGTGCAGTCTGTAATTGTACAAACTTAGATGGGAGGTCCCGGTAAACGGCCCGATATAGTTCTTTAAATTTCTCAAGTAGTTGCAATATGGCAAAGGATAGTGATGATTTATAATTTTATATATTTACAGCTTTTGTTTTAGAAACTAAAGTATTCTCTTGCAATTGAAGTTTATTCTTTATTTCCTTATATGCTGAATTACAGCTATTAACAAGTTCATTATATACAGTTATGACTTTCCCTTTAGTCCTACAAAACTTATTCCCTTCTACGGAGGTGCAGAGCATCATGATTATCATCATTATGTTGGTGGACTGAGCCAAAGTAACTTTGCTTCGGTGTTTACCTATTGTGACTATATTTATGGAACGGATAAGGTACCTATAAACTTTTCTTACTATGTAAAGTCTTGTCCATCTTGAAAGGGAATATGGTTGCTAATACTTTAGTAATCTCCTATCTCAGGGCTATAGATTTCAGAAGGCACACCTTCAAAAGGTAAGTTTGCTTTTTCCCATAAGGATCTTGATGTTTATCCGCCTTTATCTCATATTATGTATCATGTTAAACATTTACCTTTGTCTAGTAGCCTCTCCTGATATTTTTATGACTATTATATAGTCCTTTGGAGCTTAATAAAATGTCTAGTATACCGTATACGTCTCTGATGCTTGTTATATTTTCTATCCAATTTCCATAACTCTACCTTTGAAATATCTCTTCAAATATTGACCTTTGAAATATCTTTGTCCTTCAAACAAAAAGGAGAATAATATTTAATGGTATATAACAAATGTCACATTAAAATCTAAATATTCAAGTAACGTATAATCCAACTTATCTTAGAAGTATGAAACCAATGTAGAATGTTTCAAGAACACCAATTAGGTGAAAGTTTATTTTTTTCCTTATATTTTTTTCAAGAACACCAATTAGGTGGAAGTTTTTTTTTCCTTTAGATAAGAAGGGTTTTAGGTTGAGCATGGCAAAGAGTATATGGAGCTTAAATTTAGCAGCACAAGAAGGACGGATGATTTCGTTATTAAGTTGGGTGATCAAGATATTTTCCGTAGTGAGTGTTTTAAATATCTTGGATCGATAGTTCAAAAAGACTGAGGTTTTGATAACGATGTGACATATAGAATCCAAGCGGGTTGGTTGAAGTGGAGAGGCGCGTCGGGGATCTTATGTGATCGTAAAGTACCATTAAAACTTAAGGGCAAATTTTACCGGACTGCAATTAGACCAATGATGCTCTATGGTTCTGAGTGTTGGGCAGTGAATTGTGTACATGAGCAAAAAATGGGATGCGGAGATGAGAATGCTTAGGTGGATGTGTAGACACACGAGACTGGATAAAATTAGGAATGAATGTACCAGGGATAAGACAGGAGTAGCACCAATTGCAGAGAAGATGCGAGAAGCTCGACTAAGATGATTTGGACACGTACAAAGGAGACCATTAGAGGCACCTGTTAGGCATTGTGAGAGTCTAGTCACTGGGCATGTTAAACGAGGGAGAGGTAGACCAATAAAGACTTGGAATGAAACTATAAGGAAAGACATGATGTACTTAGGCATTTGTGAGATTATGACAAAAGATAGGGCACAATGGCGACAAAGGATCCATATAGCTGACCCCACTATAGTGGGATAAAGGCTTGGGTGTTGTTGTATTTTTTTATTTGACTACCCATTTCTATCCTACTTTCCAAGGGCATGTCATCTTAACATTGAACTATAGAAGTCTATTCCAAACTATAAAAATTGATGAAAAAGTAGCATAAATGGAGATAAGCGTTGGGTTGGCGGGAGGGGGGTAGCGGTGGTGGTAGGAGTTGTCACGACCCGTCTCGACAGAAGTCAGAGTGCGCTTCGGGAGGGCCGTGATGCCACAGGCATGGGCGGAAAGAAATTCATGCCTGCTAAGACGGATGCAGAGAAAACTTTAAATAGTTTTAAAAATAGTTAAACTTGGAGAAAAACAGTTTGATTTTATTGCGGAAGTTTTCAGAGTTTTAAATGCAAATGTATTTTGTAAAATTCATGTTTTTACATGGTACTAATATAGATTTCATGCAATTATGATTCAAAAGAGGATGCACATGCATTAACATCAAATTCTAATACATAGTATTTAATAGCCTAGCAGTTGTCTATGTATTACTGTTCATAATTATCACATAAAGAAAACATCTGACAGTAAAAGAAATGAATCAAAAACATCAAATCTGACACGGCTAGAAGAATCAATCATCCGAAAGCAAAAGCTTGATGCAGATCGGGCTCAGGAACCTGGCGACGCTGACACGAAAGCTAAGGCAATTTCAAAACACAAAGGAAAAGCCTCAGAACATTGAGATAGACAAGTGAGCAAAATAAAGGTACAAAACAGTAAGTGAAGCAAAAAAGTATGAGTACCAGTTTTCCATAAAGCAAAACTATTCGAGACAAGCAAACAAAAGAGTTAAACAGAACCAGTTTGTTTAATAGACTACTCCGGAGAATAGCCTAAAATTATTCATGTAATATGTTGTAAGCCGTGATCGATGAAGGGTGTAGGTGCTATTGCGGGCGCACATGGCTCACGATCAGATCTGCGTGCAAGTCTTGTCGGAAAAGTAATCTTGCTTGCCGTGACCATGACGGCAGACGGATGCCCAGTTAGACGCTATAGTTCAAGGATTTGCTTACAACTACGGATTTTTTTCGAGTTTCATGCTTAGGTGATTATTTATCACATCAAGACCTGATACAAACTTAGCGATTCAGCTGTACAATATTAGAGTTCATGAACGCGTCAAGAGAGGAATTGAGCTACGGAGCAACATTCGCTCGAGTCTTTGAACAGACCTAAGAGACCGTACAGACATCGAAAACCAGACGGACATCAGAAACCGGATTCGACGACACAGAAGGAATCAAACAGTGAGTTTTGACTCTTACGGGTTCGAGGGGTTAATGTTTCATAATAACAAGAAGGTTTATCGAGTATATTGCAGAGGTAAGCTGACATGTAATGGATCGAGAAAGTCAAGTACTCATCTAGGTTAAATCATAATTAGACTCAAGTATTTTCCAACTAACAAGAATACGCTACGAGCTTGATATATCAAACACCAATCACATACTTGCTAACCAGAATTCGTTATAATTATTATCGTGACATCATTGCTCGAAAATTAACGCTCTACGATTCTTCGAATTATCCATCAAAAGAGACAGAAATCATCAATTTACATATCCAATTAGCTATCTTTCACTAACTCGTCTCCCAATTATCCAAATATCATCATTTACACTCACAACTCGCGTTATTCCTATCGCGAGAATCTCAAACGGATAACAAGTCTATCTAGGGATTCGAGATCTAAATTATTTGGCGAAACAAGAAGTCAAGAACGAATTCAGACAAATATAAGATCAGACAAGGTAATTAAGTTCAATGTTTGCAAGTGAGGGAGATCTCTACTTGCCTGAAAGAAGCTGCAATTGGCGGTGGCGGCTAAGCGACGTTAGCAAAATTGACACTCCTCAAGAGAACCTTTTCAAGAACGACGAAAGCGCTATAACAAATTACCACTATGCTAACACAGGCAATTATTCGCTACAAAATTGAATCAAGGGCGGCTAAGAGATTTACCTCCCTCAAGAGTGAGGGGAGAAGAGATTCCACGCGGAGACGGAGACTTGACGGCGCTCGGCTAGGGAAAACCCTAAATCAAAGAGGGATTTCTTCACGAATCGCCAAAGGGTGTGACGGACGATGCCGGAGAACACAAATACACAATAGTTAGATGATTACGAGGGGCAAAAATCAAGAATCACAAATTCTACACAATTTTGGAGACAAAAACTTAACGAGCAAACTCAAACAAATCTGAAAAGAGATAAAGAGAGGAATTTCTTACCCAAGGAGGTTAAAATCCGACCTCAAAAATCCTAACAGGGGCGGATCCGGGAAAACCCTAGACGTTCCTTGGAGATCCACCGACCAAAGGAAGAAGAGGGGCAACAGGGCTGCCGGAGGGGGAGAAGGTGGTTGCCGGCCTTGGAGTAGAGGGAGGAGGCGGCTGCCGGCAACCAGGAGGCGAGAAGAACAGGATGCAGCGGCAGCTAGAGGAGGTAGAGCTCCTGTCGGCCATGACAGGAGGAAGAGGCGAAGATGTCAGCCACGACAGAAGGAGGAGCAGTTGTCGGCCATGGAGGAAAGAGCCGGAGAAGGCGGTGGCGCCTGGAGTAGGAGGCGGAATCAGGACCTGCGGCTTGCGGGAGACGGGCTGGAGCAAACATCGGGATCGGGAGACCTAGCGGGAGACGGCTTCACGCGGCTAGCGGGATTGGGACGGGTGCGGGAAAAGAGTTGGCTCGATTAATATAAGACGGGGGGAATTAGGTTTTGTTATAATAATTAATATTATTATTATTAGTCTTAAACAAAAATCGAGTTGTTACAGGAGTGGAGGAACTGGCGACAAAGATTGCGGGTTGTTTAACCAGGGTCCAGGTAAAGACGGGTAATTCTGGCTATGGAGAGGTGGTTGACATTACTATGACGGCTCAACAGAGGTGGATGGCTAGGGCGCGTAGAACTTCTCGCCGAGGTAACAAGTTTGCTCCATTGCACGATGAGAGTGGTCAGGTTGTGGACTCAAAGGCGTGTTATAGACCCTCTAGAATGTACCCCTGGTAATGGTCCGGGTATAGGCAGAAAACGTGTGTGGTTACCCCGATGAACTCAGCGATGTGGGTAGAGACAGTGTCGAACTGGAGAACGGTGATGATACACTCATATGCATTACTCGCTTGATGGGTATCATAGTTGCGAAGAAGTTCCTCCTTCAGTGTTGTCCACGAAAGGTCAGAAACATGTTGACGTGTCTCACACATTTATTGGAGTTCCAAGCCTTCCATAAAGATAGTTGTTAGTGAAACCTTCTATTTGCCAAGGTAGACTAGTGGTTGAAGAGTTTTTTGGTGCGGGTGATCCAACTGAGGGAGTCAGTGCCGTCAAACATTGGAATCTCAATTCAACGAAGATGGGTTGGGTGGCTGTTTTCAACGGGATTGAGGATCCCCATGTAATCAAGGACGGGTTGGGGGGGATGGTGCCGAAGGTGCCGGTGGGCAGTTGACCACCATGATCCCGAACTCGCGTAAGAGGAGAGTGAGATCTTCGAGTCGATCCAAGTGAGTGGACTCTGTAGAGGTCAAAGCAGAGGTGTCCTCGTCAGTGAGGGCCATGGAACGGTTCCATGTTATGCAACATATGAGTCAAAGAATATAATAGAGCAACTGAAGCACTAGAGGGAGCGGACTACAACTGCCGCATTGGAGGAGGACAATGTCCAGGAGAAGAAGATGCGCGAGGCGGCAAGGAAGGTGTCGTAGGGGTGCGTCGGCTGCTAGGTGGAGGCGAAGGGCAATTTGGGTTGTCAAGGAGCGAGGGTGCTGGATCGGTGAGCAGCTAATGTCGACCGAAGTACCAAAGGAAGGGACGGAGGTGAGGATGACACAAAGAGAACCGAAGAGAGGGAGGTGAGATCGATGGTAGTGTTGTGCGACAACGAGACAATAAACGCGTCATGGCTTATAGGCGTGAGGACGATCCAGGAGGTGACATGATCACTAGAGGGGGTCGATCACAAGGAAGGCGGACATATGCAGGCATGGTTGACGGTCGCGGCTAGTCGCGGGCTTGAAATAGTGCAGTCGCTCGGTAGAAGAAAGCGTGAGCGGAACTGGTTTCAAGAACAATAGAGGGCGCCCATGGTCCCCGAGTCGCGTGGGCAAGACTGGACGCACTACAGAACCAATCAACTACTGGGAACCCAGAAGGACATCCAATTAGAGTTAGGAGGGAACCCAAAGTGAGTGGCGGGTCGTACCAGTTGATAGCTCTGATTATTGTTGAACTACAAATACGTAGATTAATGCAAGCAGATATAAGATTCGAGACAAGCTCGACCTAATCCCTTGAGGGAAGGATCCCTCTAAGAACCTTCTCTCCAAGTCCAAAGAGAGCCCAAGCCTAATTATCGAAGATACCTGCTCTCATACTACGGGCTTCTTATATAGATGGATACCCGCTATAAGACAAAATACATTAAAATACATAGATGTCCCTAGAGTTACATAGACTACTAGGGGATATGGTAGGCCCAAGGAGTCATCTTTGTATCTTTTACGCACAATTGAAAATCCTATGTTCACATGTGGTTGTTCGTAGAATCATTGCGCGGCAGTGGTATTGCACTCAAACTCCAACATGCGCTTGTGTACTCCTGCGATAGTTCAACCTATACATGCTTGTTTTTACGTGCCAGTGCTTCCTCTGCGACTTGTGTGCACTGTCCCTGATGTGCACCACTTACCCTACATAGCACCTACTCAACGATAACCCGCTACATGTTGCTATGTCGGGATCTCCACTTGTGCACATGATTTTCATGCTATTGTCCGTGCTCACTCTGTTATGGATTAAGCAATATTTCCATCCATCGTTTGCCACCTGTAGCACCGGTTCATCACACATGCTTTGAAAATTTTCATAACTGATATACTCTTTTAGGTTGATTTGTGTAGATAAAAAACAATTTAAGGTCTCTTCTCCAGAAGTTAAGAGTATGATTAGATGACAGATTGAGATTGTTGGGTTAATATTGAGTATTAAACATTTGCCTAAATTTTAGCTGTTAATTAAGTTCAAAATTACCATATTTATTTAAAAAATAGGTGGGCAAATTTTATCTAATGTAAATAATGATTATTGAAGTATCCTTGAGATTTATCTGTGTGATACTGTTACTAGCCCGGGATTGTGAGCGCATGCACGGTGGAAGAGGTAAGAAGTCCCCGGCGGAGGAGGAGAAGGATATCCGGCGAGCTATGACGGCGACGGAGCTTGCGGCTTGCGACGGCGGAAGAGGCGCTGGCGAAAATCGCGGGGGTATCGCGATACGGAGACGCGCGGCTAGGGCATCCGTGAGGTATCAGGAGAGTTAGAGAGAGAGAGAGAGTAGTAGAGTGAGGAATTAGAATTTAAAATAAACTTGCTTGCTTCTTGTCTACCATCCATGGTTCACCCAACCGGGTACTAATAGTTAAATGACCCCTCCTTGGGCTTAGACACGGAGGATCAAAATACGCATAATAATAAGGTAAAAGTACGACATGCGCGACGAAGGTGGGACCGTAACATCCCCGCCCTACCCGACGACAAGCTTGCCCTCAAGCTTGGTCTGTAGTGGCGGTCGGCGTCGGGTCGTCTGTGTCAGTATCAGCATCCTTTTCGGTAGTCGGGTCGTCGATCTCCAACCAGAAGAGGCGTTTGCAGCGATGTCCACGGAAGAATGTCTCGTCGCAGTTGTAACAGAGGCCCTTGGCACGACGGTCACTCATCTCTTGTGGAGACAGCCGACGAATGGCAGCAGGGCGGTCGGCGTTGCGTTTCGGGCCGAGGAGACTGACGGTGGCCGATGACATAGGGCGCGGAGTACGACTGGACCCATCGGCGTCGCAATCCAAGAGCAGACGTTTCTCGCAGACACGAGCCAAGCTCATTGCAGTGGTCAGATTTGCAGGTGCTTGAGATTCCATGTCCATGCAGAGGCGCTCATGAAGTCCCGCGGTGAAGGACACCTGCTGTGTCGGAAGAACGGAGGTCGTGCGGGCCAGGTGGACTTGAAACTGCTTGAGGTACTTGTCGATCGGACCGGTCTGTCGGAGGGAAATGAGATCCGCCAAGGGATTGCTATGGAGCGGTGGGCCGAAGCGGAGGGTGCAGTTTACCTTGAAATCTTCCCAAGATAGGAGTGGATTCTCTTGTTACAGATGAGAAAACCAAAGTTGCGCGGGGCCCATCAGGTGGAAGGCAGCAACGTGGAGCCATTCTTCCCACAAGGTGCGCTGGTGGGCGAAGAACTGCTCGCAACGAGAGAGCCAGTCTAAGGGGTCTTCGTGGCCGTAGAATATGGGAAAGTCCAGCCGCAAGTACCGTGACACCCTGTCGTACTCGTGCCGCGGGGGAAAAAATTCTGGCAGGGTTGGCGGAATCGGCACCTCACTGGAGGAGCCCGTTGTTGGTTGGGACGGTCGGTTAGCCACTAGTTGGGTGGTGACGGCGACAATGAGGGCGTTATTGTTATTCGTGAGGAGCTTGGTGAGGGACTCAAAAATTTGCGAGAGAGAGGGCTGTTCGGCCATTTTGAGCGGAGAAATTGGTGGGTGGTTGACGCCAGGAGGGCTGGAGGAAGGACCGGTGGCGGAAGCAGCCCGGTAGAGGCCGCAAGGAGGAATGCCCGTCGATGGAGGATCCAAGGAGGATGGCCGCTGGAGAAGGATTTACGGATAGCGGTCGAGGCGGGGACGGTCGGGCGGAACCGCTTGAGGGTCGGCAGACGCCGGGAACGGTTGGATCTGCTGGGACGGCTGCTGCCGGCTGTTGTACGGGGCGGATTGGCCCCTGCAGACGCAAAAACTCGCGGTCGGAGCGGCGGAGGGTGCTGCGGCCAGCGGGGTTTTCGTGGTCGGCCACGATAAGGGCCGAAATCGTTGGATCTGGAACGTCGGCGGCGGGGAGGAAGGTTCCCTATGATACCAAGTTGTTACGAGCCCGGGATTGTGAATGCGTGCACAGTGGAAGAGGTGGGAAATCCCCGACGGAGGAGGAGAAGGATATCCGGCGAGCTATGGTGGCGGCGGAGCTTGCGGCTTGAGACGGCGGAAGAGGCGCTGGCGGAAATCGCAGGGGTATCACGATACAGAGACGGAAGCTTGCTGCTAGGGCATCTATGAGGTATCAAGAGAGTTAGTGAGAGAGAGAGAAATAGAGAGAGGAATTAGAATTAAAATAAACTTGCTTGCTTCTTGTCTACCATCCATGGTTCACCCCACCGGGTACTAATAGTCAAATGCCCCTCCTTGAGCTTAGACACGGAGGATCAAAATACACATAATAATAATAAGGTAAAAGTACGACATGCGCGACGAAGGTGGGACCGTAACAGATACCTCTTATTGCTTATCTATGAAGGTTTGCTGATGCTTTGTTATATCTTAAGTAAATAATGGTAAACTTATCAGAACTAGTCACCACTATTCTATGTCACTATTTTTAAGCTTGGTCATGAAAACATGTCCACTATGTACTAACATGTGACACCCTTTTGTCTTTTGGTACGAGCATTGTATCCTCAAAGAACTCATCAATGTAGGTGGACATGGTGTCGGACCGCCGCACTGAGCTGAGGCACTCTTAGGCATTACCCGTCTGGCGGGTGTCATAGTGACGAAGGAGTTCCTTATTCAATATGGACCAGAAGAGGTCAGGGATATGCTGGCCCATCCAATGCACCCAATGGAGCACCAAACCCTCCATATAAATAGTGGCTATGGGAATCTTTTGGTTGGCAGAGATGGACTGAAGCTTGAAGGACTGTTCGGCGCGGTTGATCCAACTGAGGGGTTGTTTCATTGAACATATGAATCTTGATCCGATGGAGATGGACCAGGTGGATGTCCGTAGCGGGGTGGAGAAACCTCATGTAGTAGGGAAGGGTTGAGGGGGTTGCGGAGGAGGTGTCGGCGGGTAGGTGACCGCTGTGTTCGCGAACTCTCGAAGGAGGAGAATGAGATCTTCAACCCGAGCTTCTAGCCAATACAAATGAGTGAAATTGGTAGAGGACAAAGCAGAAGGGTCCTCGTCGTTGTGGAGGGCCATGGAGCGTGTTCGGGTCATGTAACGAAAGTGCAAAAGGAAGGGAAGGAATGGACGGGGATGTTGGGCGATGAGGAGGCGTAGGAAAGGCGTTGACGGCTGCTAGAACAATAGTTGCAACACGACAAGATGCTAGATAATATGTTGGACACGACGGGGGAGGCGCTGAGGGATGATAGAGTAGACACTGGATGTCGGTTGATAAGCAGAGAGCGTGCATGAACCGTCGTGCGGTTAGGAGGCAGTGAGCGGGAAAGCGACAAAGATCGACTGAAGGATTAGATTAATCACTGAATCAAAGCATACGCGAGGAGAAGTTGTGTCTGGTCGTTGGCGTCGGTGAGAAAGAGCGTTGAGTGCGTAGAGCGTGCATGCGAGAGCAAATGCTCTGGTCACTGGCCTTGTGCAGGTGGTTGAGGCGAGGCGATTGCGGCTTGTGCTGGAAGTAGGCGGTCGACAGAAGTCATGCAAGATCGGGGGTCGTGGAAGAGTGCGGGACAGGCGATGCTTTGTCGCGGAAGATCGAGCGGACTGGAAACATGCGTGGGCGTGACAACAGGCGATTGCTACTGAGAACAGTGAAGGAGATCCACTTAATGTTCCGGCAAAAACCTTAAATGAGCGGCAGGTCAGACCAGTTGATAGACTCACGCTATCGTTGAACCCAAAAATTGCATGAATGATTACAAAATAAGGATACAATTATCAAGAAAAGCTTGATCTAAACTCTTGAGGGCTGGTTCTTTTAAGAGTCTTTTCTCCAATGAGAGACTAAGACTAAACATGGTCTAAAAGATAAGGAACAAAGACTCAATACCATTATCTTATAGAGTAAGACATACAAATTACGATTGTTCCCTTAGGCTACATGGACAGAAGGAGACGTGTGTCCAGGAGTTCATATTCGTATATCATATTTGACTGAATATATCTGCATTACTCTATTTAGTTCATTTGCTTGTGTTGTAATAAGATAATGCAAGAAAAAGAATAAATACTTCAGATCTTTCATCCAATGAGATCTTCTAAACTAAACCACATGCTTGTTAGACCCCTTTTGCATTTTAGGATTTTTACCACCAAATTGTACATCTTCATTAAAGCTTGACTTCTCAGTTTTGTGTTTTTTTCCCTACACCGTACTTTTTCAGTCAGCTTATTCAATGGAACAGATGGTCCTTTATTGATCAAATACACCGTGATACTCATATTTTATGATATCCTTCTAGACTAGTAGACTATTCTTCTCTGCATTTCCACTAGATGTGTAATATTCTCCATTGCTCTTATTCTCAGACAATCTTTCTTATGAATCCATTTTCATTTAAACTATCCATCTCTAGAAAGCTCCAGTAGACTATGAGCATGGCCCTTACACTGTGGCGTGAATAAGCTCCCCAATCTTTTAGTCTTAATTTCTTATTCAGGCAGTGCAAAACTGATTTTCCTCTGCTTGTTTAAGGTAATTTTTATAGAAACTGAAACCCAATAAGCATTACTTTAGAAAGCTTATTGATGGGGTCTCCCACAATTTATATGAATTTTGGGCTGCAATTAGCCAGAATTTCAGGACCCTCACTAACTTAGTGGGGGGTTATGGGAGAAACCGCCTCACGCGCGATCTCCATGCCTGATACTTGCGCGATCCGCTGCGCGCGATCCTGTCGCCGCACCACCCGCTAAGCGACCGTCGGGAGGCTGCCCACCGCCAGGCCCTCGGCTGTCGCGGTCGGCCTCCGTCAGCCGCACGCCCACGACATGCGGTCGCTAGGCCCCCGAGAGGCCGGCCGCCCTTGTCCGCACATCCACGGCGCGCAGCCGCAAGCCGGCCTCCCCGGTCGGTCGCCCTTGGCTGCGCGTCAGCGGCGCGCGATCGTGAGGCCCCCGCGGCCGATCTCCCTCGGTCGCGTGCTTACGATGCGCGGCCTCCTGCGGCCGGCCTCACATGCCCGCCCGTCCTCGGCCGCGAGCTTACGACGCGTGGCCGCCGGGCGCACGCAGCCGGCCTCCACCGGGCAGCAGCCCTTGGACGCGGGGCGCACGGCCGTCGGGCCTCTGTGGTCGGCCTCTCCCGGCCGTCCTCCCTTGGGCGCGCGGCCGTGAGGGCCCTACGGCCGCCTTCCCCGGCCGGCAGGCCTTGGCCGCGCGCCCGCGACACGCGGCCGCCGGGCCCCCGCGACCGGCCTTGCCCGACTGGCCCTCGCCGACCGAGCCTTGCCACCGACCAATCTCCTCACCGTTGGCCGGCCCTTTGGCCGCCGCCTAACCGCCGCCTTCTGATCGTCCCCAAGCAATCTCCACCGTCGATGTGCAGGTTAACCACCCGTGTTACCACCCGTGTTACCACCCGTAATGGGTGGGTACAAATAGCCGAAATAATATTGGTCTGCGCGTAGTAAAATATTATAAAAATACACGCCTTAAAGTATATTAAATTGGTCTGTAAATAGTAAAAAGGGCGGTTACGATTTGTGGATAGTTGTTTAACCACCCTTGGGGCCTATAAATAGCACCCCAGACCCTCCTTCATTCTCACATTTTCTCTCATCCACATCTACGTGCCCGAGAGCTCCACCAGAGACCTCCTTCATCATCTAAGATGATTTGAAGACCTTCAAGCCCTTCAGAGGCTGTACAAGGATCTTCACCCACCATCAAGTTTTCTCCCACGAGCCATCTGCACGTAGTGCTCCCAGCACTTAGCACCCGTCAGGGGACTACCAGCGTTTACTGATCCAGCCTCAGTGTGCAAGAAGAGATCCGCCAAGTCTCGAGAACGCGTGTTCTCCACCGCGTGCAAGACCAAAATACTTGGCTTCGTGGGCAGTGGCCTGTCAAAAGCGAAAGCGTCTCTCTCTCCCAAATTGTAACGAGCAGCGGCCTGTCACCCTCGCATTCTCTCATTTCTCTCCAAAGTCCTGTAAACAGCAGCAGATAGTGGAGTTTGGTCGGCACCAATCCGGCCATGTGATTTTTCACCCTATTTCAGGGTTCCACGCAAAAAAAAAAATCTCCTTGCCTACTCTCCCTTTTTTTGTGCCTATTTGTGCGCTCGACCGCTCAGGAGCTAAGACGGTCCTATTTAGACCAGCCTATCAAGAGCCTCGAGCGACCCGCAACACTTACCAATTGACTGTAGTTTCTTTATCCCATTAATATTCATGTCAGATATTGAGTCCACATTAGATCCCTTGAGCATTCAAGTAAATACCATGTGTCAATCATACTTCTGTTTGTTATCGCCATGTCATCTTTAGTCATTTTCATAGTATCCTCACAAAAGGTAGCTTCATCCAGATGTCCAACAAAGGTCAAGTTCTGCTTCAGCAACATGCTTCACCTATCAAGCATGCAAATTTGTAGTCTCGTATTTTCTTAAGTAGAAACCAACTTGTGACGGTCCCAAGCCTGAATGAAAAATGGTGAGAGTTGTGTTAGGTAGACGACCAACGTAAAATTTAGTCACCCTTTTGAATATAAATCATTTGAGAAATTGTGCAAAAGCTAGGCTGTACCCCCTAAAGAACGTATCGTATGGTCCGAATGCGGCGTCTTGACAAAGACCGTTGTATCTCCAGGACTTGGGTGTAGTGTTAAATATGCAAGAGTCATCGGCGTATGGTCTGAATGTGGCGTCTTGGCAAGTGCCGCTACACCTCCAAGAGAACTTGGGTGTAGTGTTAAATAGGCAAAAATCCTCATATATTAGACGTCCTAGGGAAGTATATCGTTGGAATTATAATCGACTTAGGTTTGTTAGTTGGAATATAGGTACGCTAATCGGGAAAGCGATGAAAGTAGTGGATACGATGATTTGGAGAAAAATAAATATTTTTTATCTGCAAGAGACTAGATGGGTGGATAAGAAAGTTAAATTTTTTGATAATTCTGATTTTAAATTATGGTACATAAGAAAAAAATAAAACAAGCAGTGAAGTAAGTATTATTGTGAATACTACTTGGAGGGATGAAGTTGTTGGGGTAAGTAGAAAAGATGATAGAATCTTAGCTCTTAAATTGGTCATATGAAAAGAAACTATTAATGTGATCAGTTTTTACGCGCCACCAGTAGGATTAAGTGAAGCTTAAAGTGCAATTTTGGAAAGACTTAGATGATTTAGTAAAAGAAATCTCACAAAGAGATGATTTTTATAGGAGGAGACTTAAATGCACATATAAGGAAGGAAATTGTAGATTATACAATCGTTCATGGAGGATTTGGATTTGAAGAAAGAATGAGGAAGGGCAAACCATTTTAGAGTTTGTTGTAACGCATGAGCTAATTGTGACAAATATACTTTTCATAAAGAGGGAAAAATATTTAATTACGTTTAAAAGCGGACCAAATAAGTCACAAATTGATTATTTTATGACTCACAAAAATTGATAAAATAATTTGTAAGTATTGCAAAGTCATACTCACAAAAGTAATTATGAAACTATGAGAACGAGTAATAAAAAGAACAACATATATATCATGAACAAAGGAGATATACAAAATTGTGTTAATTACAAAAGAATTAAATTGATGAGTCATATCATGAAACTATGGGAACGAGTAATAAAAAGAAGAGTAGGACGGAAGACTAACATCTCAAAAAATCAATTTGGATTCATGCCAGGGCGGTCGACCATGGAAGTTATACATCTCTTGAGGAGACTCATTGACAACTACCGAGAAAGAAAACAAGATTTTCATATGTTGTTCATCGATCTTAAGAAGGCTTATGATAGAGTTCCAAGAGAGATCTTATGGAGAGTCTTAGAAAAGAAAGGTGCAAATGTATCATACATTGACATAATCAAAGATATATATACAAATTCAGTGATAAGGGTGAGGACATCTGGAGGATTAACACATGAATTCCTTATCACTGTTGGCTTACATCAATGTTCAGCTTTAAGCCCTAATCTCTTTACCCTTATCTTAGATGAGCTCACCAGACATATCCAACAACAATACCTTGGTGTTTATTGTTTGCGGATGATATTGTTTTGGTCGATGAGACGCGCGAGGGTGTAAACGCAAAACTTGAATCTTGGCGAGATACTTTAGAAAAGAAGGTTTTAGGTTGAGCAGGGCAAAAATGGAGTATATGGAGCTTTATTTTAACAGTGCAAGAAGGACGGATGACTTCGTTATTAAGTTAGGTGATCAAGATATTTCTCATAGTAAGTGTTTTAAATATCTTGGATCGATAGTTCAAAAAGACGGAGGTATTGATAAATATGTGACACATAGAATCCAAGCGGGTTAGTTGAAGTGGAGAGGCACGTCAGAGATCTTATGTGATCGTAAAGTACCATTAAAACTTAAGGACAAGTTTTACCGTACTGCAATTAGACCAGTGATGCTCTATGGTTATGAGTGTTGGGCAGTGAATTGTGTACATGATCAAAAAATGAGAATTGCGGAGATGAGAATACTTAGGTGGATGTGTGGACACACGAGACTGGATAAAAATAGGAATGAATGTATTAGGGATAAGACATGAGTAGCACCAATTGCAGAGAAGATGCGAGAAGCTCGACTAAGATGGTTTGGACACGTACTAAGGAGACCATTAGAGGCACATGTTAGGCGTTGTGAGAGTCTAGTCAGTAGGCATGTTAAATGAGGGAGGGGTAGACCAATAAAGACTTGGAATGAAACTATAAGGAAAGACATGATGTACTTAGACATTAGTGAGATTATGACAAAAGATAGGGCACAATGGAGACAAAGGATCCATATAGCCGACCCCACTATAGTGGGACAAAGGCTTGAGTGTTGTTGTTATTGTATTTTCTTAAGTAGAAGAGTGAAGAGGTGCACCCGGACCCGAAATTCAAAATTCACGATGCCCTTGACTATCTGCAATTAAAATATCACATCCTGAAAATCATGTTGCAAAATTTAGTTTTGTCGTGTAGTTTTCGTTTGCACTTTTTCCTCTCAAGATTAATAACATCAGAAGAAAAATCACATCCTGATTTTACGCCCCTTGATGTCCTCAGTCAAGTCACATGCAGCATTGAGTTTTAGCTTTAGAGATCCACAAAAACGGTTTATTGCCAGCATGTTTGCGCACCGTCTTCAACGAAAGATGATAACAAGCTCAATGCATCAGATTCACCATCAAAGTGATTATCAATAAAACTTAATTGGATTATGATCAGATTGAACTCTTTGATATGATTCTGGTGGGGGGCTCGGTGGACAAGGAAGATGGGCGGCTGAATTGAGACCGTGAGAGAGAGAGAGGGAGAGAGAAAGAAAGAGAGAGGTTAGGGTCAGAAATTTAGAAGAGGAAAGAAACATACATTCATCCAACATGACGATTACAACGTTCGCGGCGCCCTCTTATAGAGACGAGGAGTGAATACAAAAAGAAAGTAATACAAAAGGAAAACGGGTAATACTAAAATTACGACATCCAAATATAGAATAAAATAAATGTTAAACATAGAATAGAATAAACGTTAAATATTCTCCGTGATCTCGGTGGACCCATGTGATATTCTCGTCTGGCGCGTGTAGACTTGCCATTTGGGCCCGTCCTCATGCAGATCCGTAACAGATTCATTGTGGAGATCAAAAACTATATTCAATAGAAAGCCTTATTAACTACCAATGACGTCTCGTACATGTTTAACATTGTTAACATTTCTTCGTTAAATAACCACATGAATTTGTTGAACTTCACATGCCTATCATTAATTTCCATTCTTCCGCTTTTCATTTAAATTGTCATTACTTGAGCAATGTCAAGTACAATAACAAGAAGTAAATTTAAGAACTCGCTAGAAAATCAAGAGATAAGGTTCATGTTGTTTGGTGATGAGCACCTACGTTCATGACATCACAAAAAACAATTTTGAAATGTCAAGAGATTCAACTAAGTTCAAAGATGGGTAAAAATTATCATATTTTCTTCCCAAATACTCATCTCATCAATTGAAATGTCAAGAGATTCATTCTCTCATGATTCTTTATTTTTGTTTGTTTTTGTTGCATGATCTTTTTGTTGCACTCACTTACCACAAGTTGCAACCAGCACCATTTGGTACTGGCGTGTACCACCTGCATTTTTATGCATTCTTTTTTTCTTTCCTTGGTCTTTCCCTCATCTTCCTAAAAAGATCCAATTCTAACTTATCAACTGCTAGTGTACCTTTATTTTATCAATTTTCTCTGATTAATTTGTAGCATCCAAAGATTTGGAATGAGAGTTCTTGCATATATCCAAATAACTCAGGTCTCATATATTATTATCTAGAATTTGGTTGGGGATTTTATGTTTTTTGTTGGTTTAGATTTCATTATTTTGATTTGTCTGGTATTGTGGATTAATTAGTGGCATCCAAAGACTTGGAATGAGAGCTCTTGCATATATCCAAATCACTCACGTCTTATATATTATTATCTAGAATTTGGTTTGGGATTCTATTTTTTCCTGGTCTAGATTTCATTATTTTGGTTTGTTTTGTATTTTTGATTATTTTGGTAGTTTTTGATAATTTTGGATGATCGTCTTCCGTTTCTCTGTAAGTAGGTCATTAATATATATGCATATTTTAAACACATTGTCAACTCAAAACCAATCAATTCACCATCATCATTTGTGCTCAATCGATCCCTCATGATCCCAACCTCCTCCGTTTGACTTAAATGTAATGGTTGTCTGGAAAAAGGTGTCCCTTCTTCAATGTTGATGCACTTTAGCTGTTTTCGAACACCCATCTATATTGTGTGCTAGATTTCTTGCACAGTCTGTCTGTAGGTGGCCAGATAAGGTTCATGTTATCTCACGTGATTGCTCTGTTCCGCATACATCCAGTTGCTTCTTCTATGCGTAACTACCAACATTGTACCTATGTGCGCCTGCCTGCGCAACCTGTGCGCGCCTGCCTGCGCAACCTGTGCGCGCCTGCCTGCGCAACCTGTGCGCGCCTGCCTGCGCAACCTGTGCGCGCCTTTCAACATGATTAGGAAATCAATTCGTCATTTGGTCAAGTCTCCTACTCAGCAAGTCAATGCAATATCAACTAGGCTGCTCTTGAAGGGATTTAGTTAGTGACATTTAAGTACTTGAATGATAGTCTTCCATATATTTAGTTTGCTTTTAAATTAACGCACAAGGCACAGACTCAATTAACAACACACCTTTTGAAGTCCATTTGGAATATGTTAGTCTTTTCAACTTAGACTCCGTTTGGCACGGTGTTGGCGGTTGTAAACGCATGGGTTAAAACGTCATTCGTTAAGGATCACCTAATGAACATCATTCGTTTGAACATAAAAGTGGATGAAGTTTCTTAGGTGGGTGTTAACAAATGACAATTTAACCTCTGTGTTAATGACCGCCACCACCGTGCCAAAAGGAGCCTTAGTGATTGCCAATTATACCATCAACCGCAGAAACTGAAGGCACTAAGCATGTGTGAGTAGAAAAAAATATCATTGAAGGAATCTATTGTCAAGGGCTTGGCCATAACACATCGGTAACTTGCTAAAGAGGGGTAGAGATGGCGAGGTGGCGGAAATATAAGGGAGCCTTCCAAATGAAGCTGGGCTCAACCTACAGGATGGAATGAGGAAGTTAGACTCAACCTCATGACGCCCTATATTGGGAACCCTGTTAAAAGAGGAAAAGAAAGATAGGAAAAAGAGACAACCAAGAGATTAAAGTTGAATACATGCAATTTTTTTTTTGTTATAATATTGTCGTATCAGCACATGATGTCACGTGTCTTGTGGTTCTTGTATGACCTCTTATATAAATTCTTAGGTCTCTTGTATGGATTTTTTATTTTAACCTAATCATCTTGCTTCCTTTCAACTTGGTATCAGAACGAGAGAAACAAATCCCTTCGTATGCTCGCTAGGTCTAGCGGTCCCGGTTGCACCTCGCCACAGCCGATCCCGCCTCGTCGCTCGCTCTAGTGACCTCGCCACCCCTCACAAACTCTGGCCACGACACCATCGACACCCGCGTCTTCTTCCAGTGCACCTCACAACTTCGTCAACTTCCTGCCTCGCCCGCCCACTAGCCGTTTTTGACCCATCCATGCCATTTCTCACCAACCCAGAGTCACGAGCTGCCGACAACAGTTCTTTTTTCCTCTACCACGGCTCTCCTGCCCAAGACTCCTACAACAACTCTCTTCGCCTTCTCTCCACCCGTCCAATGGGCGAACATTGGTCTCCGGCTGTTCTCCCATGACAGTCGTTAGAGACATCATGGTCACATCCTATGGCGTCCTCTTTGGTGGATCGATCTAAGGGAGGCTCGCAGGATGTGATGTTTCTTCATACTATCTATTTTGATTGATTATTTCTAGTGAGATGCCCTTTCCTTGCTATGAGTGATTCTTCTGATATTTCATCCACTCCTCGGATTGTTCTTAAAAGTGACCCCCCTGGGAGCCACGAGCAATCTTGATCATTGAAAAATCACTATAATGGATTTGGATGACATGAATTGCCTTGAATGGTCCAGGGTTGCTCAACATGTTATCCGCAGTCACCAGCTCTATATGCATATCGATGGGACCATCGTTGAACCACCACGATTTGATCCCTCATGGAGGAAATGAGATACAGACAATTCTTTGGTTTTCTTATGGTTACTCTACTCTATGTCCCCTCTGGTGCACCGTAGTTATTTGCTCATAGTTTCGGTCCATGAAATTTGGACTGTGAGACCCACTCACAGGTTGGTAGCTCGACGAAAATCTATAAGCTCACCTATCTTGCTTTGGAGGTAAAACAAGGATCCTTGTTTATATTTGCCTAATACTCAAAATCTGAAAGCCTCTATCAAGATATGCATTATTTCAATGCCTTCATTCCAATATGCACTGTGGACGCTGACAACCTTCGGAAGGGCAAAACTGCTTTCGGGTGCATGTCTTCTTTATGGGTCTCAACACGAAGTTCTATCTGTTCGCTTACATGTTCTTCATCGTGTGCCTTTTCCCTTTCTTCGGGAAGCATTCATGACGCAAGACGAATCTATAGGTGGCGGATGTAATGTTGTCATAACCCTATGCAATGCAAAGTCCGACAGATAATTCAAATTAAACATTAAATAATTTAATCGTATGCGCATGATTCTAGCAAAGGCAAAAATAATTTGTTTACGCAAGCGGGTTAGTCTTTCCTCCGTGTGGAGAGCCAAAGAGAGAGAGCGGCGAATAGACCCTGCAAATCACGATAATAATCTAAAAGCAAGCAACCACAATACAAGAGATCCAAACAAGTAAAATTTATTGATGTTGTCGCTGTGTGCTCGGCATGCGCTCAGGCCACCGCCTCCTGGTTACTACCCAGGGCTACCAGCTGAACACTATTTTGTTGCTAGTCGAGCACTAATGCGACCAGGCTTAGCCGGAAGTTATAGGACTACAAGATATGTTCACACGATTATGCCGCACTTTCCCCCACAAATACTCTATCGTTCCTCTTCTTATCCACCTTCGACAACCCATTTAGCCTGCCGCGGAAAGGCTCTGTGACATCTTCGGCGCCCTCCATGTCTGCAACACGACTGTGAATCCCAACCAAAGTTCGCAACATCGTCTCCAAATTGTCCCTCCTCCGCAACAATCTCCACCACCACTCCTCTGTCACATTGTCTCGTGACCTGATCCTATGCTTAAGCATATGACAGAAAGCAAGTCGAACATATATGTTAACTCAACTTCGGCTTATGGCTCGAACTGATTAGATTCCGTGCCAACTTGAATTTTAATCGAGCTCGTCTTCATCCATCTTTCCCACTTTAAATTTTGTTGGACTCTCGGACTACTTTCCCACATATTTTCATTGTGACCCTTAAGTTCATATTCACAATGATTGTACCTCTATTATTATATTTAGAAATATTTTATACTATATAAAATATCTTTTCTCCTCGACCAATACCAAGAACATATACAACATTCCAGCTCCAGATTCTATCCATGCTTGACTCATAATCAGCTCAAAGCTGTAGAACGGACCAAAAACTCTTCATGTTTGCCTCGATCCAAGCTCCTTGATCTGATCCAAGTTAATAATAATTATTATTATAACAACTCGATCTTTGAGCTATCCTGTAGAACTAAGGCTCCGTTTGGTGCAACGTTTTTGCTCCGGTGAGTTTGGATGAAAAGTGTCACCGTCATAAAATGTATGTTTGGCTTGACAACGGTTATGACCGCAACCAAGAAAAGAAAACTAGTTTTTAACGTAAAAAGTGGATTAAGTTCCATAGGTGTGGTTTGGTGTTCACGAGCGATGGTTCAGAACCACCGTGTTCACAACCGCTACCGCCGTGTTAACCGGAGCCTAAGAGGTAGCCGAAACACACCTACATCTTTGATAAAACAGAACCCCAACAGTGTAATCAATGCCTTCTCAGTTATTTAGAACTTCAACGGCCCAAGAAAAACATGTTTTTATATCAAAATTTTGTTCTTTGTATGTCTGAATTTAGTTTTTATTCGCGGATTCTACACAATTATATTTATTTAATTTTAGCAGCTGAGGGAGCAGTGGGCAGCAGCACAACAGAAGGGAATAGAGACTGCTAACCACGAAGCCAAATTCGATTAGGTTCAGATATTTATATGCTTTATAAATATATTCACATAATGTTAATATTATTTTCTTGTGCCACGTGGAATTTGTTTCTACTTATGATGTGTACCGAGCCTGCCACAACTGATTGTGATATCATGTATAATTATTTGTCCGCCAAGTTCACGGCGATATCGTGCATAATTATTCGTGCGCCAAGATCGTGCTCGCATTGTATTAACTTGCATCTTTGTTCCAAGAGCTTGGATGAATTATTTCATTGTGGTTAACAATCGGCTGCTGTTGTCTTGTGTTAGAAGTAGAACTGATGTCATTATTTTTCGTTTTTGGTGATGAATTTGATTGCTGTGAGTTTGATGCTTATGGTCGTAGAATCTTTGAAGTTTTTGTTTATAATTGTTCTAGAGATTTCAGATTACAAGCCATACTCAATTATGAATGTTTTTATCGTTCACCATTTCTCCAGTTTGGGCAATGTCGGGTATTACCGAGGCCGCAAATTGTTATTTAATTTTGGGCATGAATTTGACAAACGTTACTCATGCCGTGAGATTTGGGCTCCGTTTGGTACGGTGGTGGCGGTCGAAAACGCATGGGTTAAACTGTCATTCGTTAAGGATCACCTAACAAACATCATCCATTTGAATATAAAAGTGGATGAAGTTTCTTTGGTGAGCGTTAACAAATGACAATTTAACTCCTATGTTCATAACTGTCACCACGGTGCCAAACGAAGCCTTAATGGCAAGGTTTTAATGGTTCTTGTTATGGAAACATTGGTTGAATATATGATCTGCGTCTACTTTTCTACCATGGAGAGTGAAACATACTATATTTTGTATATGTATGAGGCCCAAATAGTGCTTTGAAATAAGAAAAAAAATTGCTCTTTTAAAACAATTATGTTTAGCAACGGAAAGTCATTACTCTAATCAATTGATGAGCATATAAAATAATTCAAGTTCTCTCTGTGATTAAACAAGGGCAAAAGTGTAAAAATACTTGTCACTAAACATATATTATAATTTTGAGTTATATTTATTTGCCGAATATGACAACACAGCCTTTATTAAACATACTTCATCCCACCATAGTGAGGTCGGCAGGCTATATGGATCATTTGTTGCTGGAAATAGAGAGCAATTTGTAATATACATTTTATTTCTGAAATGATATGACAATCTAATTGTTTTTTTAAAATAATTTAAATGATGATACTGAAATCAAGTATAATAGCATATTTTATTAATTGAAGTAATTTTAGAACAAAAAATATATAAAATGTGAAAATGAATCGCTACCACGATTCATGAAGTAATTGTTAAGGCAAAATTTATTAAACGTACTTCATGAATTTTAATTTTGTTTTATTAAAAAGAGTAACATTATCATCCCCATATGGCGACTTGATATAAGAGTTGAGTAAAATATTCATTAAATTAAATGTTTGTATTATTATCCTTGCTTAGCAGACATACAAATAACATCAACTTTTCCCTGCAGCCAAAAAACAACAATTTTTTGTTGTTGCAGCCAAAGATAATCAAGTACTAACTGCGCACAGGGGCACCCTGCGCTCCCACATTTGCCCTAAACAAAGGATTTTGAGAAACCTTCTTAAAAAAATAGAAAGAGAGAGACGTTTTATATAGGCAATAACTATAGGGTGGTGTTAAGCACCGCCCTAACTATATGCGAGTCGTGTAATTTCATAGCGGTTATGTGCAGGCCAAGGCCTATGCGGGTTCATAGCTTCCTATGATTTTTTTAATTTGGCCGGCATTTATCTTTGAACTGTACATAGCCGAAAATGACTTGCATATAACATCACCCTTTATATATCAGAAAGGGGCTGAGAAGCAGGCGGAGGTAGGAGGTTGCCGTTGATCCATCTGGTCAGCATTTCGAGTGAAGCTTTGGGCTGATCCATGGGAACCATATGCCCCGCATCGTGAACCTGGTCAAGTCCATGCACCAATTATGACACGCATGCCTTGCTACTATTCTTTATTCTATTTTTATAATAAAACAGGTAGAATATACTCATAAAACAACCGGCCATATTAAAGAGAAATTTAAAAAAAAAAAATCAAATGTTAAAAGAGAATTTTACCTTTAGGAAACTGAGCGGGCCATGGCTCTTCAAGACCCCAGCTTCCTTGCCGTCGACAAGAAAAGGTTCTTCAGCCGATGACACGAAAGCTTCCTGGCCGGACCATTCCATGGCATGAACCCATCTTGAGTTTCCTGATTAAATTGATCAAATTTACCCAATTATGAATCTTATTTAGGCAAAGAAATCTCCTATCAAATGGAGTGCATTCATCTTCACGTGAAGTTTTAGGGTCAATGGCTCAATACACAGTCAGCGCTTAGTCATCCGAAGCAATTAAATAGATAAAAGTATTAGTTCAGGGACTTATTTGAAATAAAGTATAGAGTTAAGAGACATTTGAAGCAAATGAAAATTAAAGGACATATTTGAAACTAGGCCCAAAGTTAAGGGACCAATCTAGGTATGTCCAATGTATGGAGCTTATAATCACGGAAATTTGTAGAGGTCGCCCAAACGATGGGGGCTATAGGGCTTAGATCTGAAAAGATGCCTGTCAACCTCTATATGTGAGAATCCCCAAATATTTAGGCTTAGAACATTGAGATACAGTTTTGCAGATGATCATGGGACTAAACAATTTTACATAATAAAGAAGCCCAGAGAACAAGAATGAGTATGCTAGAGGCTACTAAATTGGGGCCTACAAGTTTTGATTATAGAAGCCCAAAGTAATGGAGATTACACAAATGAGTATGTCTCGATGCAAATAAATTGAGGCTTGCAACTTCGAGGCAAGATGGACAGACGGGCAGGCCTTATAATCCTAATATTAGGATGTTCAAATAAAGGAACTATGTTATGCATATACCCTATCGGGAGTCCTCACATCTACAAAAAAAGTACATGTTACGGACAAGTAACTACGTATAGCAAACACTTACAATATTGCAATGGGGAAGGAAAGGAAGGTATAATTAACAAGGCATCCTTGTTACTAATCCTTGAGGGCAGGGTTCCCTCAAAGAGCCACCGCAAACACTTACTCCAAAAGATCTCATCACTCTTACACAATGGTTTTTTTATATATAGAAAATGAAACCTCACTACAAGACAAGATACATAATTAACTATGACTATAAGAATCCATAATGGTCGTCATATCTTTAAGAGAACTCTTGTGAAGTGAGATTGATCGTCCGAGCATGCGTGTGACATGTTTGCAAGGCATATTCGTATCAACACACCTGTCCTGAAAAACGATAATGTCCCCCAACGTTGAGCCTGTAAGGATCGGTATTTTCTTCTGGTGGGCAATTCATGTGAAACATTGGGAGCTTGAATGTGTCGTACCTGGCTGGTTGTTGCATATCATTGCTAATTTTGTCTGAAACTAGTGTAGAGCTTTTCATGGGACTGCCCGGTAAATGAACAACCGATAATAAGTTGATGCTCGTAAGTCCCGAAAAAAAAGTGTAGTAAGCCGCATTGCTCGAGTTCTAAGTGAGGTTGGCGACAGAGAAAATGTGTGTGATGAGAGATGTCGGGAGCGTTGTAATATAGTTCTGAGTGAGGTTAGTTTCGCACATTCTAGAAAGATACTCTCGATGTTTCGAGGGCCTCTTCAATGTTCCCTTGCACTCTTAACTGCTAACCCATCAGATAAGTTTTTTCTTCCTGAAGACACTCGCTACACTCTAGCGTCACATTCTATTGTCGATGTCTTAGGTATTCTCTTAAGTGATCATCGCATTGGCGACGAATTTTCATATATACCTCCTGGAGAGGCACCTAACGAGCCCTTTTCCTCTGGGAGATAGTCGGTACACCCTCAGAATTTCGCCTTTGTGTCAACGTTTAATACATTCGTTCAGGTGATCGTTACATTCACAATGTATTCTTCTATACACCGTCAGGTGAGCCTCCAAACGAGTCACATTCCCTGAGACATTTGACATTTTATGAGCTTTGTATTTTGATGCAGATGTTTCGTGGAGTCATCTTTCGTGGAGTCATCTGGGTATTCTTCACACACTTGACAAGTATTTTGGTACTCCACCCATAGATCCTCATGATAGGGTACCCTATTTTTGAGACATTCACTTTGTTGTTGGACCTCCAACTAGAGAGACTCCTCTTTGTCATTTTCATTTGCACAATTTAAGCAAGTTTGCCGCCTCTTTTGTTGGTCATTTGTGTGTGTCTATGGAGTCTCTTATTCTTCATTTGTAAGTGTATGTTGTATCTTTTGTTTAGCATTTGCATGAGCTCCATCAGTCGGTCCGAAAGAAAATTGTCATAAGTAATGATCATTATAAAACCTGCGTAGAAAGACAAAAGAGGGAGTAGAATTTTGAGGGCGAATAATTTCGAGGGGGCAGGTGATGGTGTATATGCGAGCTGAGAGATTCCCTCGCGAAAAAAAAAAGTGTCAGGCGAATGAGCCCCTACACTATCTTACGAAAGATTGGAACAAACACATATGGAGTTGACATCCCTGTAAGTATGGGAATACACCAGGTATTCAATGGAAAAGACTTGACGCTATGTTCTGAGGAGTGTGCATATGTTGATCCTTTCTTTTCCCCTACTCCTGAGTCACTAGCTCCAGAGATTATCCTCAACCCTTCCCATATATGACCAATGGAGTCACCACACGAGGGCCACTTGGCACCACCGGCAACGCCACCTATCCAGAGTTCAGGCAGGATACAATTCAGTTAGAGGCGCCAGAGGCAACAGGGTGCATAACGAATATTGTTCATGATTTCACCGCAACAACAGAGGGAGATGCACTGAGGTATCTCATCCACTGGAGAAGCCGACCGACTTCGAATGACACTTGGAATTCACATGTTGAGCATGAGGAACTTGCCCCCAAGATAAGATAAGAGTATGGCCGTCTTCATTCTTCGAAGAAGAATTCTTTTGAGTTAGGGGAAGTTGATGGAGATCGATGGGCCCAATAGCCCGCGTGCGTACAGACTAGTGAGAGGCGTTGATTGAGTCCCCATCTAAGCAATTCGAGTCCATGGATGTGTGTGGATGGCAGTTTCGACATTTTTTCATGTATCTGTCTTTTATTTACATGTATTATTTAGCATTGATCGCGACAAATATGAACGTGCATTGTGAGCCTTCTATACTGGTTGTCTAAGTATTCATTTCCTATATATTGTCATGTATGCCAGATGCGGTCATTGAAAGCATGGTTCATAAATTCATTAGTTGTCGGTCTTCCTCATGGTGCGACACCGTGAGCCATAAGTGAGACTCCTAGGTTGGTTTTTCTTCCTTCTGCCTTCTTCTAAGATCCACACTGATCCCCCCTTCCCCCTCATGCCAGCAAGTTTTGCATCCCCAACCTTGCCGAGTACAATTCTCTATCCCGTTTTTCCAGCCCAATACCTTTCCCTTTCAGAGTTCCTGTGTTAACTCTCTCCACGACGACATACACGAACACGACAACCCACCCCATCGTCTGCCTTAGCCCCGCACCCACATCCTCCTTGCCATCCACTCCCATACCAGTCTTCCCTTGCCTTTCCCCTCTATCGAGCCCTGTCCATGCAGGATCACTGACGCCCCCTGGAGCTATTCCATCCGCCCGATCCATCCCTATCCCAAGCTACTAGAACTTCTACCTTTGCATACACGTGTGTAAGTTGTTATTTTGGTGTTATCGTCATTTTTAATTGTATACGGATTATATTTTGTGGATATGGAAATATGTGTTTCTTTATTTTGTGTGAAATGCATGATTTGTTCGTTGTACGCTTTAAGTAATTGCACCCGCTCATATGCATTATTAGTTTGCAGCAAAAATTTGTTGAAGATGTAATTGCCTTTATTAGTTTAAGGCAATATAAAATTGGGCTTGTCACTACTGCATGCTTCATTTATGACAATAAATTGAATCATTCCTCCACTCAACATCACACCAGGGTTGAAATTAGGGTTAGATAATCGTGCATCCGTCACCTGTAGAAGCGTCAGAGTCAGTCTCCATTCTTTGTACCTTAGCAAATATCGGCACAGAAAGGTCAGGTTTACAAGGCCCACTTGGCACTTCTCATCCATTACGGATCACCTAACATTATAATATGTGTGGCTCAATCATAAATCATGCTGGGAGGAGCCCCCTAAATTCAAATTAGTTGATTAAAGAAGTAATTGTCGTTGGACGAGGCCATGAGCAGGTCAATCTGAGAATTTGATCTAATTGAGTTCATCAAACTTGGAAAATGGACTTGAGTTCATATCTAAGCTGGAGTAGTGTGATTTGATGCAGCTTAACTTGGAAAAATGGGCTGACCAAACCCAATCTAGCCAACTCAGATTAATATGATAATCATGAGCATTTTTTTGAACATCCTTCACCATTTGAGTTCTTAAGAAATAAGTCATTGCCTTAATTTTTAGAGAGTAAAGAATACCTCGGGTATATCTTTTCTTTCTAATCATTCAACGCTAATTTATTCGGCTTTGTGTATGTCATACTCACCTAGGTATATATATAGACAGTGAATCAAATCAGATCATGACGAAAAAACCCTTAGTGCATTGCATTGTGAGTAGTTCGCCAAAATAACAGTCATGCATGCATTAATATCACTACCAGTGATGGGAAAATTTCAATGAACAGCATATTCTTTAACAGAAGAAAAAAACGTCAAAAGTTCACGTAATGAAACTTTTATGTATCACGAAAGAAATTTAGAACACAAATAAGTGAAAAAGGGGCTCACCAAGCCAATTGCATATGAGATCATATTCTCCTGCATAAATAAGCAGCTTGATACCATCCTCAAGAAGAGAAGGGATGCCTACTTCCAAGTTCCTCATCCAGTCAACTACCATGGCCTCATATACCGTGGGGCTGCAAGAGACAAAATCTATCTCACCTACTCCAAGGGATTCTCTGACTGGTTTTAGATTAAGGAACTTCTCCATGTTTGAGAAATCATAACACAGGCTACCATGGCATTCCTTTCTGACATCATAATACTGTGCAAGGTGGAAGGACAGAAGAAATTACATGCCTCAGCTGCTTTGAACGAGATATTTCTACAATTCTACTACTAAAAGCTCAAGGCATGAACTACTTACATTGATATTTCCAGCAATGTTCAAGATTGAATTGAATAGTATATTGCAAACCAAATATGAAGCCAGGCAAGCAACTCTTCCAGAAGTACCTGACGCGTAACATTAATCACTAATCAAAGTCATTCACATACAGGCACGGCAAAACCAACGTGTTTTGAATGTCCCAACAGCATATCCAGACAGTAAATTTTTTTCATAATGGGCGATGAATAAACAATAAGACGAAGTTAACCAGCCTCTTCTAGACCCGAGGGCTAATTCTGTTGACCCCTTGCTTTTTTCTCTATGAGACAAGCACAAATTCAGATTAGGTGATTTGATGGACAAATATACATTTATCTGAATAATCTTCTTGGATAAGAAATATGTACAATAGATTGTTACAACTTTTAATTTGAATTTTCACCTCTTAAAGGATACTAAAGGAGACAGTTGACGGGTTTTTATTAGTGCAGCAAGCTGTTCAAAGTAGGGAAAAAAAGAATAGACAAGAAAAAAAAGAGCAGAAAGCACTATGATAGTTTGGTTGTGCCGCAGTGAACTATAACGACGCGGTGCATGCATGTGATATGGTGGCACTGTAAACGAGTGGAGATGTTGAAATAAGCACATAGCGCTGGAGGAAAGCACAACAGTACAGCAAATCTCCTGTTATCGTGATCAGAGAATACATCTCAAGGTCTTTGAAATACATTTTCCCCTCCAAGTCATTTCTTGTTGTCTTTTATTATTCTCACAGATTTTTTTTTACTAAAGAGACTATTCATCGACCTTTTATAGTTTAACATTTTATTTGAGAGGTAAAGGCATTGGAGTGTTAGGCTCTGTTTGGGAGAGCTTATGCTGATGAATAAGCTATACTATAAAAGCAAACGCAATAAAATTGTTGTTTGTTTATGCAGATTTTAAAAACACGCTTATTTTAAAATAGCTTATAAGATGATTATTAATCCACGCCCAAGCCCCAGCTTTCGCTCCTATATAAGCGTGCAAACCTAATCGCGACTGGAATCATTTCTTCACCGATCTTTGTCGCCACTCGACTGCCCCGAACTCTCTCGCCGCTCTACCACGATTCCTCCTCGATCTCTCTCTGGGACAACGAAAGGAGTTCCCATCTGCGACGAAAACCCTTGATCGGAAGACGCCGACGAGAACCCCTGATCGGAAGACACCAACGAGCTTGGATTTGAAGACGTTGACGCCTCTTCTTCGCTAGATTTGACGGAAGCCTTCTTCTTTGTCGGCGCCTCTTCATCACAGGATTTCGGCTTTGCTGTGAGGTAAGAAAATTTCTTCAATTCTTCCGTAGGCATTTCTGCTGCCAGCTTGACTTGTCGTTCCGGCTTGTTCTGTGCTTGGACCTACCTGCAACCTCTGTGATTGGGTGTTGAATGTTAATTTCTAAAGAACAGTTGAATGTTAAAATCTGGATTCTAATTCCCTATAGAACATATGTTATCTAATTAATTTTTGAGGCTTGAGATCTTAATTTTGTACGAGGCTTGCAGATTCATTAGTAATTGAATGTTAATCGCTTTGTGTTATCTAATTTATTTTTTAGGCTTGAGATCTTAATTTCGTACGAGGCTTGCTGATTCATTATTAGTTGAATGTTGAATGTTAATCTCTTTGTATGAGGCTTGCAGATTCTTAATTAATTAAATATTGAATGTTAAAATTAGTTCTTATTGATGCAGATTCATTAGTAATCTCTTTATACTTTGTTTTGTATGAGGCTTATTGTTGTTGTATTTTTTTTAACTTGGAATTGGTGGATTTGGTTGGGATTCTACATTTTTTTTATTATCTTCATAAAAGGTTTGATTAGCTTGTGAAAGCCTTTTTTTTTCTTTATCATGATACCATGAACATACATTGTTCTGTCTATGATAATAATAAAATGAAGGTGTTTAATTACTTTTTAATGAGTACATACTTTTCAGATAATCAATTTGGTTTTTTGCTAGAAAATTTATTGTAGAAGTAAATGTTTCTAAAGACAATCAATGAACGGCTCAAAGTTCCCAATTTTCTATTTTTTTTTAAAAAGGTAGTTCTAAGCTTCTAGTTGGTGAGACATTTACTGGATAAAGTATTTAGAAGATGAAGGGCTCAAAGTTTGTGAAATAAAGAGTTGGTATAAAGTTTCTAGTTGGTTTTGTGAATCTAAACATCTTTTATTTGATCAAAGATTGATTTTTTGTGCATCATGTAAAATGTATTGTCATTCTTAAATCTGTTAATTTGAAGTTTCATGTTGCTTTAGTGCTGTTGATTTTGCCTGCTTCTTAGGTATCATTCCTTTCAACTCAAATAGATTATTGTTTAGGTCAATGTTAGTATAATGGTGATCAAAACAAATGAATGAGGAGTTTTGGCATCGTTGGACTCAAACGACATCACAATTTTTGTGACTACTGCATTAGGGAGATCGAGTTGGGTAATCAGCCTACTACCCATTTTAGTAAGGATGGGGGGAAAATTTTGTTTACTTTAAGCAACGCATAGGAAGAAATTATGATCGCTTGCAGATGAAAAATAAGTGGGACCACTAAAGAGAGAGTGAAAAATTTGGAAAGAACTTACACATGGAGAGACAGGGCTAAGTTGGGATCAAGAGAAGAACACCATTGCAGCATCAGATGAATGATGAGAGGAAAAACCAAAGGTCAATATTTATTTTGTTTTAAGTATAATGCGGTCTCATTTTTTGAAATTTACATTGGTTCTGTGTAGATGATTCCTGCTGCAAAGAAGTTTTGATATGTTGGAATTGCACCTAAATTAGAAGACAAAATGAATCGAATGTTCAGTGATGTGGTCGCGGCAGGTGAGGATTTATGGGTGCCATCACTAGGTAGCTTGCCGAATGATATGGAGAATGTTGGCAGGGAAGAGCATAATTTGGAAGATAACATGGAGACGCAAGCTTTTGGAAATGAAGAGGTTGGTGCCAATACATCAACCACTATCGGAAATGCCTCGAACTCATCCGGCAAAAGAAGAAAGTTAGGAAAGAGTAAAGGGATAGTTATATCATACATGAGTGAGTTGTGGGAATCTGCTCTTGCAATGAAGTCTCCTCCAGTTGCCATTATCAGGGAGGCAGTGAAGTTGATCAACAATATTCCAGATATCCGTTTTGACCTCAGCTTATACTTCTTTGTTGTGAACTACATCAGGGACAAGGACATCAGAGAGATTTTTATGAGCATTTGAGATGATTTACGAGTCTGGTGGATCAAAAATGCTTATGAGAATAGGACGCAGTGATATATTATGATCTATGTTTTGATGTCTTTTTTGAACTTTGTAAAGTTTAAATCACGAGTTGTGTTATGATTTATTTTAGCCCACATTGAATAACATTGGTTATGTGTTATGCGATGTTTCTATCAGTTTTATTCATGTAATTTGTTGTAATGTGCTTCGACATACTACTTTGTTCATGTTTTAAAACTTTATGATTTTTTTATATTTTAGGTAATGGATTCACATGACTCTTTCGGTGAAGATTTTGGAGAATCAACCTGTCATTCTCCAGAACGTGTGCAATATGTGGAGTACTGCAGTATAATTGCTTCTACTATTGCTGAGATAAATAACAGCATACACGAGACAAGTCCATGCATGACATCTGCGCAGACAGGTGAGAAATGGGCGGGAGTGTTACTTGAAGGGCATCTAGATATGATTCATGATGCATTTAGAATGTTAAAACGTATATTTATTGATTTACTTCATAAGCTCGAACAAGATCATAAGTTACAAGGATCGCAACACACAACCTCACGAGAAGTCCTATAAATTACATTGTATATCTTAGCACACGGAGGCTCTGTGAGATTAACAAATGAGCGATTCGAACACTCAACTGAAACTATAAGTATATATTTTTTGAAAGGTCTTAAATCGCTAGTGTTATTGTCAATTGATATTATAAAACCAATTGATCGTCAGTTCAGAGATATACCTGCGGAAATAAGGTATGACAGTTGTTACATGTCATTCTTTAAGAACTTTGTTGGTGTAATTGACGGCACACATGTAGATGCTAGAATATCCGTTGAAAATCAAGTTAAATATATCAGACGTCATGACACAACAACACAAAATGTAATGGATAATTAAGACTTCAATATGTGCTTCACATTTGCACTAGCTGGATGGGAAGAATCGGCTCATGATAGGCGCATCTTTGCACGCATACTGACAGATGACTCCTCAAGGTAAAATGTTAAATAAATAATCATATACTTTTTTAACATTAACAATTATTTTTAACATATCAATTGATTACAGACAAATGTTACTTAGTGGATGTTGGATACCCATTAAAAACATGGTACTTGAAACCGTATCCAAAAACAAGGTATCATTTGACAGATTATGCACGAGATAGTCGTCCAGTCCAAGGAAGACATGATGATTTTAATAAGGCACATTCATCTCTTTAAAGTGTGATATAGCAGACGTTTGGAGTTTGGAAGAAAAAGTAGGGCATTCAACAGAAGATGTCGCAATACAGTTTTTAGAAACAGCGTTCAAGTGTTGTAGCAATTATGGTTTTGCATAACTTCATTTGTAGGCATCCATCTCGATGGGATTCATAATTTAATGCTTGTGATGTTGATGACTCATTCATTCCAATAGATGACGTGGACACTACAACAGATGACGATATTGATATTGATATGTTGGATGTTAGGGGTGCTGATCTGATGTCTGCACCAAGTCACTACGAGATAATATTGTTGAGGAATTTTACAACGCGTGCAGGTAAAATTATCTAGGCTCTTGTTTATTATGTGTAGAATTTTAATATGATACTATTTGATTAACATCGATTTTTAATGTCACGGGTGAAGATAAATGGCAAGAGAAGGCATTGCGCTGCAATTATTAATATTTGTAAAGAAAGGCCTCAAAGCTTGTATATACTTCTTGAATGAATAGTTACAAGTATGAATACACTTATATAGGAGAAGAATGAGAAGAGAAATCCTAAATACAAGATGTGGGACTAATACATGGAGAGAGAAAAGAGAGAAAACATGGGCCCTTAATTGGGCTTTTCTAACACTCCCCGCAAGCTGGAGCGTACAAGTCGTAGGCACCAAGCTTGGATAAAAACTGATAGTATAGAGGCCTGAAGAGAGCTTTTGTCAGGATATCCGCAACTTGGTCTTTAGCAGGAACATACTCCAAATCTATCTTCTTTGACTGTACCTTTTCCCGGATAAAGTGACAGTCAACTTCGATATGCTTTGTGCGTTCGTGGAACACCGGATTCTTGGGAATATGTATTGATGCCTGACTGTCACAAAATAAGGTAGTCGGTGATGAGAGCGAACACCCAAGTCTCCCAGAAGGCTCTAAGGCTAAGTTAGCTCGGAAGCAACTGCAGCCATAGCCCGGTACTCGGCTTCAGCAGAAGAGCGTGCAACCACAGATTGTTTCTTGCTACGCCATGTTATGAGATGACCACCAAAGTAAGTGCAGAACCCCATAGTGGAGCGCCTATCATCAATAGATCCTGCGTAGTCAGCGTCAGAGTAAGCGACGAGTGATAGAGATGTGGATGGCTTGTACACAAGTCCTTGTCCGGGGGCAATCTTGAGATATCGAAGAATGCGCTCGAAGGCTTGAAGATGTGATGTCCGAGGAGAATGCATGAACCGAATCACAACTCCTACGACAAAAGAGATATCAGGTCGAGTTACCGTAAGGTAGATCAGCTTCCCAACCAAGCGTCTGTAATATTCCGGATTTGTAAGCAGTTTGTCGGAGTCAGAACTGTGGGTCGATAGTTTGTGATTAGCATCCATAGGAGTCTCGGCAGGTTTGCACCCAGAGTAACCGGCATCATGAAGAAGGTCCATACAGTACTTTCTTTGGGATAATACAAGACCATCAGAGCGTCGTGCAACCTCAAGCCCGAAAAAATACCGAAGGTTGCCCAGATCTTTGGTTTGAAAAGCGGAGTTTAACTGTTCCTTGAGCTGTTATATTCCCACCGTGTCGTTGCCAGTAATCAAGGATATCGTCAACGTAGACCAGAAGAATCACAGTCCCGGTTGACCGGTGTCGGGTGACGAGAGAAAAATCAGTCGAGCTCCGAGTAAAGCCAATAGCACAGACGACCTTACTGAATTTTTCAAACCATGCACGCGGAGACTGTTTGAGACCATAAATAGATTTTCAAAGATGACAGACCAGAGACTCCCCCGTGGTCTCAAACCCGGGAGGTTGGTGCATATAAACTGTCTCCTGCAGATCGTCGTTGAGGAAGACATTCTTAATATCCAGCTGATAAAGCAGTCAGTGACGATGAACAACCAAGGAAAGAAGAACGCGGACCGTGTTCAATTTGGCCACTGGAGAGAAAGTTTTCCTCGTAATCAAGGCCATGTTGCTGAGTAAAGCCCCGGGCCACGAGGCGTGCCTTCAGACGGTCAACAGTGCCATCCGCCGTATGCTTTACAACAAAGACCCATTTGCAGCTCACAGAGGTATGGACGGTAGGAAGAGGAACCAGATCCCAGGTCTGATTAGCCCAAAGAGACCGCATTTCATCTTCCATGGCCGCCCGCCACCCTGGATGTGTAAGCGCCTCTTGCACAGAGTTAGGAATAGAAATAGAGGAAAGAGAGGTGGAAAATGCGTAGAGAGGTGGTGTCAGCCGATGGAGAGAGATGTAGTTGGCCAAGGGATGAGTTGTAGAGACGGGAGCCGGATCTGCCGTAGCCGAGGTATTGATGGTAGCGGGGAGCTGATTCACGGGAGTATCCTTGGATGGACGTTGAGAGTAGACCCGGATAAGGGGTGGAGGAATCCGAGGAAGAGCTGGGTGAGAGGAGGAAGAAGATGGTAGAGACGATGGCGTGACTGGTACGACAGGCCGGGGAAGAGGTGGAGGAGCAGAAGACGAGGTGGGGCAAGGTAAGTGGAAGGGCTGGTTTTCGCAGAAGGTGACATCTGCAGAATCAACTAGCCTACCATCAGAAGGAGAGTAGCAGACATATCCCTTTTGAGTCCGGGAGTAGCCAACAAACATATACTTGGCGGCCTGAGGAGCAAGTTTGTCGGAAGGAGGGCCAAGATGGTGGACATAGCACACACACCCGAAGACCCGTGGTGTGAGAGAGGTGGGGTTGGTGGAGGGATAAAGAAGTTGGAGCGGTGAGACAAAATTTAACACAGATGAAGGGAGGCGGTTAATGAGATGACAGACATTTGGAACATAAGGGAGAGGGCAACATCGAGAAGATGACGATTTTTCCGTTCGGCGACCCCGTTTTGCTGAGGGGTATAGGCACATGAAGTTTGATGGATGATACCGAACTCGGTGCAAAGAGTAAAGAAGGCACGCTCGGTATATTCACGAGCATTATCAGTGCGGATGACTTGGAGGGGGGTGGCGAACTGCGTACGCATCTCAGTCACAAAAGCACGAAACACAGAAGTAAGTTCAGTACGATCATGTAGTAAATAAAGCTATGTAGTACGCGAGTAATCATCAATAAACGTGACAAAATAACGATAACCAAAAATACTGGGGACATGATAAGGACCCCATACATCAAAGTGTACTAAAGAGAGAGGAGTACTACTTCTGGTACATGCAGGGGGAAAGAAAGAGCGATGTTGTTTGCCGTAGATACAGGATTCACAAGAGAATTTCTGCAGAGGTACATCAGGAAGAGCCCGCTTGAGAATCGGTAAGGGGGCATGCCCAAGGCAGCGATGCCAATCAACTGTAGAGATAGCAGATAGAATAGTAGGTGGGATGCCCAAGATATAAAGCCCGTTCAACAGCTTCCCCTTACCAATGGTACTCCGGGTGCGACGATCCTGCATAAGGAAAGAAGAAAGTGAAAATATTATGCAACAATCAAGGTCGTGGGTGAGACGACTAACAGAAAGTAAATTGAAAGGGGATCCCGAAACATGAAGAACCGAGGAAAGAGAGAGAGTCGGAGTAAGCTGAAGAACAGCGGTGCCAGAGACGGGAAGGGTATCACCGTTGGCCACAGTGATGCAAAGGGGATGAGGCGTTCGTTGGTACTTGGTGGGCTTCTGGGAGGTAATATGGTGAGTGGCCCCGGAATCAACGATCTAGCAGGGACTATGAGAGAGACAGGTTATACCTTCCGCAGAAAAGGACGCGACGAAGCCGGAGGAGCGGCTGAGGGCACCTTGAAGCTGTTGGAGTTGGGTGCGAAGCTCATCAATATCTTGGCGGGTAGTGGAAGCCAGATCAGGGGCAGAAGGCCCAGTGGGAGCAGAAGCAGCAGAGGTAGTAGCAGTAAGGTGAGGAGGCAGGTCGTGCTTGCGGTAACAAGTAGCTTCGAGATTATTATCTCGGCTACAGTAAGTGCATTTCATAGAAGAACGACCACCACGTCCTCGTCCCCGAGATGGTGGTCGACCCCCCCGAGTGGAGGATCCACGAGTAGGTGGGTTCGGAAGGAGAGGCTGCTGAAGAAGAGCTGGGGCAAAATCATGAGGAGCCTCGGAAGGAGGTGTGACCTTTAGCAGCATGGAGCATACATCAGACAGGGACGGAGTTGTGGCGGATGATGGGATCTGCGCTCGAACACTATGCAGGTGGGGAGGAACACGAGACATCATCATGGCGATGGCGACAGCTTCTTTCTGGTTCCGTTGAGTGGCGAGATCAGTAGTAGGAGTCAGATGTTGAATCCAAGCCTCGGCCAAACTCTTTGCATTAGCCACAAAGGAGAGCATATCGCCAGGAGCACCGGGGGCAAGATTCTGAAGATCGGAAATGATATCATATAGGTGTTGTAGGCTGTTATGCCCAGAGTAAAATGAGTGAAGCTCCTCCCACATAGTCTTGGTCGTGTCATCATACATGGCCATTCGGTAGGGCTCGATGTCCATGGAGTTGAGAAGCCAGGACTGGACCCGACCATCGTCGTGAAGCCAGTCATCGGAGGGAGCAGTCGGAGGAGCCCGGATCAAGTGGTGAAGAAGACCCTTCGTCTGCAGAACACGGCGAACCGAGTGAACCCATTCAACAAAGTTCCTTTTTCCAGTGAGGGAGATAGTCGTAATCCGTAACTCGTCACGAAGTTCGGAAGCCGAGGCAGCCGCACGGGCTGGCGGAGCAGAAGTAGCAGCAGAAGCATCGGAAGCCATGCGCAGCCAGCAGAAGAGGCCGGACGGTTAGAAGAGGATTGTCGTGCGGTTAGCAGAGAAAGGCCGGGGGGCAAGAAAAAGGTAGTCACACGGTCTCGGCGGACACGCCAGCGACCAGGAGATCGCGACCAAAATGCGACTAGCAGAGGGAGATCGCAAGCGACAAGGCAGGCCGCAGGCGAGTAGCGAGCAGGAAGGACAGCTGCGGATAGGCGAGGCCGCAGCGAGAAGCGAGAAGCAGGTTGCGGCGAGAAGAAGAGACAGGTTGCTACGAGCCGGGATCAGCGAGCAGGGAAGACCGCAGCAGATAGAAAGAGTTCGCGCGGCGAGCAGGGGAGGCAGGTCGCTGCGGGAAGCGAGCAGGGAGAAGCCGCAGCGGAGAGAGAGACCGCGCGGCGAGCAGGAAAGGCAGGTCGATGCGAGCAGCGATCAACGAGCAGGGAGAAACTACAGCGGATAGAGAGACCGCGTGGTGAGCAGGAGAGGCAGGTCGCTGCGAGCAGCGATCAGTGAGCGGGGAGAGGCCGCAGCGGATCGAAAGAGTCCCCGCGGGAAGAGAAGGGGAGAGAAGGTGGACCCACGTGAGAGAGGAGTATAAAAAGAGGAGAGGAAGGGAGGAGGTGGAGGCCACGAAAGAAACAGAGGTGAGAGGGGGGAGCGGATAGAAAAGAACAAGCCGCAGGAGTCCGCGGGAAGGAAAGATCGCGCGGACAGCCGGTTAGGAGAAGAGACTGGTTGCGGTTAGGAGAAGAAACCGATTAGGCCGGATACCATAGGAGGAGACCGGTTTCCCTCTGATACCATGTAAAGAATGGCCTCAAAGCTTGTATATACTTCTTGAATGAATAGTTACAAGTATGAATACACTTATATAGGAGAAGAATGAGAAGAGAAATCTTAAATACAAGATGTGAGACTAATACATGGAGAGAGAAAAGAGAGAACATGAGCCCTTAATTGGGCTTTTCTAACAATATTTACTTTTGTTTAGTGAACGCTTTTAATCATTTAAGTATTATTACACGTTTAATTTTGCCCACGAAAAGAATTTATTTAAATGTTTTTTGTTTTAAAAAAATAGTTTTCAAAAAGTTGTTCTGCCAAACAACATAATTAAAAAATCTCTAATCGATCAGCATTTATGCACAAATTATTCAAACAGTCTGCAGCTTATTCATCATTGCTTTTATAAAATATCTATTCAATCAACACTTTTAATCAGCAACTTATTTATCAGTATAAGTTGTCCCAAATAGAGCTTTAATCTCATCTAATCACATAAAAAATTATGTTTTCTACTGAGTATGCAGTTTTCTTCTACTCGAGGGATAATGACTGTTGATTTTTAGATTATACTGCTGATATTGAAGAGCAGGTCACCAGGAGTTCATATGTGAAGACAAATAATTGGACACTTTGGTAGCTAGAATGATAGGTAAGAAAATTTGTAACATTGGAAAAAGTCTTGTGATTGGTGGCCTGACGGGCCAACCCAGGAACTGGAAATGGCCGCTCAGCTAGGTTTATTCCGTTATTTATTTTAAGAGGTTGTTAGTTTCTTCCTTTTGAGAACTTATTAGTTTCTTCCTTTTGAGAACTTATTTTTCTTATTACTTCAGGCTTAAGGATAACTCGGATAATTGCACATTGAAAGAACTTAAATTCTGAAATAAGATCATGAAAACTACTCCCTAAATTTTCCATTCATTCTCCTTATTTCTACTGCAATAAGGCAAAAAACAGTCAACAGCTGCTAATAGAACTTCCAGTAACTGCTATAGCCATCCAGACATTGGCAGCCTCCAGCCACTCGCTACACATGGTCAGTCTGGACATTTTTTGCAACAGGCAGAGTTCTAACCAATTACTTCGGTCATCTGCAGTGGCAATCAACCAGAACCACCGTGGCTTCTACCCATCAGCCTGCACTGTTCCAACACGGCTGAGAGCTGAAAATAGGAGAAAAGGGGTTCAAGATTGCTGTTTACAACAACAAGAATCAAGAACAATTCATAATCTTGCTATTCATGCACCAAATTCTCAATGTATGGTATTTAGGGTTTCTACTTCCCATCGTTGAAAATTCATGAGGTCCTCCAGCTCCAGCTCCATTCTCCTCTCTACTGGATCTTTCAATTGCATCCCTGGACCATGAGCTGCTTAAAGCTTCTCCTCCAAGGTATCTTTTTACACAGCTGGGGTAAGGGAATCGATTGCCCTAGCTGGGTTACCAAAATATCCGAGAAAAGGGAAAAGGGAGAAGAGAGAGAAATAATCCATGGGGTTCCAATTTCATATTACTTCCAAGATAGTTCTCATAGAAGACAAGAAGGGTTTATATAATACCCTCTAGGTCAAAAATAACGGCTCAACGGTAAATACCCAAATTGTCCCCAACATAAAGAAAATACATATAGTTCCAAATAGATGTGCGCACCCTAATGACATTTTTCCATGATATGTCCTTGATGTTCCTTTCGTGGAATTGATATACTCACCGCACCAAGGGGTGTCCCCCCCCCCTCCTCATCGACATCTATAACAATACCGCCCTCTGGAAAATTCGACTTGTTCTCGCAAAGTCTAAAAACTGCTCAACTTAGGTGGTCACTGGTGGGGGCTGGCCCTGCCAATGCATCAGGACCTGATTGACCGATAGGCCCTCTCGGGTGAGAACACGTGTCCGTTACGAGCTGTGGAAAGTTTGGTAGGGTGACCTCGGTAGTTGGCAGAGGGAGAGTCACTTCGATCGGATGGTTTCTAATTATCCATTTCAACTGAGAGACGTGAAACACGGAGTGGATGTGGCTGGCGGGTAGGAGGCAGAGGCGGTAAGCCGAGGTTCCAACCCATGCGATAATCTGAAATGGCCCATATAACTTGGTTGCAAGCTTCGAGTGATTTCGTTGTGTCACCGAAAATTGGTGGTGCAGCCTGAGCTTGACGAGCACGGGGTCCCCTTCGTAAATTGCACATCCTTGTAGTGGCGGTTGGCAAAATCAACTATTCGGCGTTACGCACGTTGAAGATGATGGCGTAAATGGAGAAGTATGGAGTCACGATCACGAAGTAAATCCGCTAGGGCTACCACAGGACATTCATTTGGGAGATTATGGATGAGGGATGGTGGGGGTCCACCGTAGACAGCCTCGAATGGAGTGGGTCTACGGTAGTGTGGAAGATGTTGTAAGAATATTTGGCCCAAGATAGCCAATCCACCCAAGCTCGCAGGTGATCACAGACAAAACAACAGGGGTATGTATCCAAATAGTGATTCATCACCTCAGAATGCCTGCACGTTTGGGGATGGTAAGTTGTACTCATGTGAAGTTAAGTCCCCTGCATCTTGAACATCGACCGCCAAAAGGAGCTTAGAAATAGTGGATTGTGATTGCTCACAATGGTGCGAGGAAACCCATGCAGGTGGACCACACCAATAAAAATCGACGCTACAATTTGTGCGGTAAACGAGTGTCCGAGGGGAAGGAAGTGGACGCGATCCAATGTCTTTGAGTGAGGAAGCCTAGAAATGAAGTTTATGGAAATGACATCCTAGATCTGAGCCGAAATGGATAGTGGCAGGAGGAGGCCCCCGAGAGACGTGACCTCGTATTTGACTTGTTTCCACGGCAGACAGACCAACACAAACGGCTTGACTAGTTGGAACACGACGGACCAATATAAATGTTGTGAGGCGTGGTAGGTACGGAAGGCACTTGCATGGCCACCCTCCGGAGTCGAGGGAAACTCCGCAAACAAACGTGGGATGAGTTGAGAAGATGCTGAGAAAAGCAAGCGACCGTGATGATGGAGGAGATTCGCCAATAAAGTATAAGGCTATAAAGTGGCGGTGTTGCTCATAATGCGGTGACAATCGACTAGATCAGCAGATATCTCACACTTAAGAAGAGTTGAGTCGTCCCAGAGTGATCGCGAGATAGCTGCCAAGCTAAAAGTCTGTTGTTACAGAGAGACAGAGTCAATCACACGGTTGGAAGAACCAAAGCGAAATTCAATGGAGAAGTCATACCCCAATAGTTTCACGACCCAAGCATGTGTGGGTGTGGCTATCTTCTAGTTCAGGAGATAGCGAAGGCTAGGTCCATGCAAACCGTGAAACGGCGGCCCAATAAATAGGTCTGTCAATCCTGAACGGCAAGGACTAACGTCATCATAAGCTCAGACTTATAGGTGGAGCGGGGACGGATGGTGGTCAAAAACATCCGACTGAAGTAAGTGATGAGTTGCACCGCTTGCATTAATACAACGCCGACTTCGGTGGCCGACATGTCACACTCCACCACGAATGATTGGGAGAAGTTTGGTAGGATCAAGGGCGAAGTAGTACCAAGGGCTTGTTGAAGGTTGTGGTCTCTTCTGATGTCCACTGAAAAGTGTCGGTGTTTGACTTCTTCAACATGTTGGAGAGGGGCTTGGCAATTTGTCTATAATCCCAAATAAATTGTCGTTAGTACCCAATGAGACCCAAAAAGCCTTAAATATCACGGAGGGAACGGTGTGTGGGTCACTGAAGAACAAGCATCACCTTGTCTTAGTCCATTGCTACGCCTCGAGTGGAGATCTTGTGCCCCAAGTAGCTAAAATTTTGGACCGGTGGAAATTGCAGTTCTCATCCCGATATTTGTAGACCCAAACGCTATTTGCAGATCAAAAAAATCATGCTCCTGGAGGGTGGTAATCCCTACGGTAGTTGCAGTCCTCATCCCGATATTTGTAGACCCAAATGCTATTTGCAGATCAAAAATAAATAAAATTCACAGTTATTGTATCATTTCTAGTCTACATAAATATGTACATATAATATAAAGTTGGTTAATCAGCATTAGAGTATAAAATTCATCGGACTCCTTGCTCCGACGAATAACACAAACTTCTACAAGAAAACAACCAACTTAGCATCCATTTAAGAAGAAAACATACACCTAAAAACTTGAGAAGCATTCCAACATGTGAACAGAAACTTCATTCTAACCCTACCAGTCTCCATCTTAACTTAAATCTTTTATTTATCTATCAACCAGAGAAGAAACATGAGAAGCATGTCAACATCCATGAAGCACTGAATCTTTTATTTTATACTAGTACGATGCACAGAGAAGACTAGAACAATATTGAGCTCTTTCGGTCTTTCCGACCTGTCTCTTGCTAATCCCTCCAGCTTGAGTAGCATTTTACATGTACAAATTCTCCGACTCCGATATATACTCTGTCGCGCAAAGGCCTACTAAATGTGCTAACCAATCCACTGTAAAACCCTCTGCGGAGGAGGCCAGCTATCTCTATACAGCAGCCATGTCATGAAGATTTCGAAGGCATTACTGCGCTAAATCACCTTCTGCTCGCAAGTGCATCCACGACAGTGGAAACTCAGCCCAAAAGGGTTTGTAATGGCCCCTGAAATCGGTCAAGTGCTCAATATACAACAATCTCAGCTCGAGCACACCGGCGCCGACGATGGGGTTTTGCTAGAGATGGAACGATCGGTATTCGCGCGTGTAGAGGGCCGGTTTTCCGTTGAGGAGAAGGACAGCATGAGGAAAATGCAAGGACGAGGCACGACGGATCGAAGAAGTTCTGTCGGGGGCGGTCGCGGGAGTGAGGGTATCGGGATATCGGGAGGAGGGACTGCAAATAGAGAGTTATTTTGTTCTTATTATGTTTGTTTTTTAGTTATTTTAGGAGGTGAAAATATCCATACATGGACAGCTAATATAAACAGCTAATATAAACGCCCTCGAAATATCCTTCTCCAGCATCCGAAGCTGGTGATAACCAGAGCGAAGGTTCGGCTTGAAGATGTAGGAGTCCCCCTTAACTCATACAATAGCTCTTGGATGACCGGGATGTGATATTTGTCGGGAATGGTGACTTGGTTGAGATGGAACAATTGGTGCTCGAGCGTGTGGATGGCCTGGTTTTTTGTTGACTTGTGAAGGATAGCAGGAGGAAAATGCAAGGACGAGGAGCGACACATCGAAGAAGTTCTATCGGGGGAAGTCGCGAGAGTGAGGGTATCGGGATATTGGGAGGAGGGGTTGAAAATAGAGAGTTATTTTGTTCTTATTAGGTTTGATTTATTAGTTATTTTAGGGGGTGCTAATATAAACGCCTTCGAAATATCATTCTCCCGCACCTGAAGCTAGTGATAACCAAAGCGAAGGTCCGGTTTGGAGAATAGGACCCCCCCCCCCCCCCACACACACACACACATCCAATAGCTCCTGGATGACAGGGATGGGATAATCACTTGCCATAAGCATGCGACGAAATCAACGTCGGTCGTTTTCTAAATAGAATGTAATGAGATGGCACGACTTAAGAGGGTAGTGTCTCTCACCAAGAAAAGTGGTGTCCCAACCTAAGTGAACTGCATGGTCACCTGATCCAAATTGACGTTTGCATTACCCAAGGTGCGAAGCCACGCCATTCCAAGAATAATATCCACCCCACCCAACTCAAACACATAGAAGTCATCCCGGAGAGGGTACATGACCATCGTGAAGGCTAACCATGAGCAAAGGATGTCAGTGTGTCAGTCGCCCGATAGCGGTCATCCTACCAAACAGACAGAGAAACGTGGCGTAGGGCTCACTGACAGCGCCAAGCGGTCGGCTCGGAGTTGCGAGATGAAGTTGTGACTAGCACCACTATCAATCATGATGATTATTGGGGTCCCATGCAGTTCTTCGGGGACTGAGCTCTGCTTCCTCTTGTATCACCACCTCAATTGTCACCTCTGTCGATGTTACGGGTTAGGCTTATAACACATACATCATAATGACAGTCAAGATCTTACCGAAGGTACGACCATGAGAGGGCGGACTTGGATGAACGAAACGAGTGGAGAGTCAATCCCTCCATGTCGATGAGAATCGTGAAGACCTTGTGAGGCTTTGAAGTTTGATGAATGTCAAAGAACTGTTCTCCACGGGCAATCCACACAATAGGATCGGTGTTGTTGAAAAAGGGGATGTCGAAAGGGCGGTGTGATTGAAGAAGAGGTTGATGGAGGAATGAGGACTTGGAGGGTTTCCGGAGGTGCATCGAAAACCGATGAGGACTTTGCGTTGGATGTAGATGAAATACCCGGGCGGCTAGCAAAGAGGGCATTGAACTTAGCATCCATCATCTGCATTAGGGTTTGGAGGGAAGCCATGCACGCCTCGAGAGCATCGAGGCAGCGGGGAATGGCCAGATAAATAGGGGCTAAGGCACAGACGCATCCGAATACACCATAAAGAGGAGTTTTGGGGGCATTCACATAAGGGAAGTAACTGGAATAGTAACAGCATGAGGCGTCGTCGGCTGCAGAACGTAATGGACGCGCGAGAAACCTGAGTGAAACGCTGTCAATCAGGGCGGCTTCGGCGACCACGAAAATCACAACGAGCGGAATCGGGACTGTGGCGAGCAGCGAGCAGGATTGGGTACGCAACGAGAGGAATCAAAATTGCGGCGTGCGAAATCGGGATCGCCGCGAACAAGATCGAGATCGCGGAGAATAGGATTCGACGATTTGGCGAGCGGGATCTGAGGATGCGGTGAGCAGGATCTAACGACGCCAAGAGCGAGAACCGATGACGTGGCGAACGGAAAACACGTGTAGGTGCATCAAGCGGAAGTCGTGTCGTCGGCATTGGATTGCAAGGGCCTCGAACGAGATACAAATGTAAGTGTTGGAGCGCAGGGACGCGGGCGCAAAGTGGGGCTACTGAAATTTTTGAGAAAATACGAGGAAAGGGAGAAGAGAAATAGATGAGAGAAACAGCCCCTAGGGTTCCAATTTCATATAAATTTCAAGATAGCTCTCATACAAGGAAACTAGGAAAGGATAGTTTATATAACACCCTCTAGGTCAAAACATAAGGGCTAATGGTAAATACCCACACTTCCCTCAACATAAAGAAAATACATATAGTTCCAAATAGATGTGCGTGCCCTAATGGCCTTCTTCCACCGATGTATCCTCGACATGCCTTTATCACCACACCGGGGGGAGGGGGTGTCCCTCCCCCTCATCGACATTTGTAGCATACCTCCTTTGGTTCCATTACCTTTTACCCATTGTATAGAATATGGCATTAGAATCAAGTAAAGAAGAATGTAGAGCCTAATAATGCAGCAGTAAAAGTGAGTAGCTGCTATAGATATTTTATCTTCCCATGGAGTGAACTAGGAGTGGTAAGATCCTATACTTTTGTTATAAATGCAATTATTTGTATTGCCCAGAGATTATAACAGGCTGCTTAGGCATGTTAAGGTTAAGAACTTTGCCTTCTATGAAGTATTATGAATGTGGTCCCCACAGGAGAAGAGTGATCAAATATCTGACCGGAAGACAGCCACCCCTCAACGTAAAGAAAATACATATAGTTCCAAATATATGTGCGCGCCCTAATGGCCTTCCGTCGTTGTGTCCTCAACGTGCCTATCACAGCACTGATATACTAGCCATGCCGAGGGCAACCCCCCCCCCCCCCGATCGACATCCGTAACTTACATCCTTTGGTTCCATTACCTTTTACCCATTGTAAGAATATGGTATTAGAGTCCAGTAAAAAAGATGGTAGAGTCTAATAATGCAGCAGTAAGAGTGAGTAGCTGCAAGAGATATTTTATCATCCCATCGACTGAACTGGCAGTGGCAAGATCCCATACTTTTGTTATAAATGCAATTATTTGTATTGCCCAGAGGTTGTAACAGGTTGTTGATCAGGTATGTTAAAGTTAAAAATTTTGCCTTCTATGAAGTATTATGAACATCAACCCCACGGGAGAAGAATGACCAAATATCTGACTTGGACCTGAAGACAACCTACCTCTTGGTCAGGCATTCTTGTTCTTACAGATGCCGCTCGCATGTGCGTCGGCGTGTTTGTTCATAGCTAAGCATGATTAGTTGTTGTTTCAGTGATTTTGTTGAAACAAGACCATGGACTCAAAGCTCTTGATGTGCTCCTCTAAGTTAGTGATGTCGTTGTAGAGTCCTCTTTAAAACCATGGCGCTTCTACCGGAATTTGGGTGTTGAACGGTCACATGAGGATTTCATATATGTCAACATGCTCATCAAAGTGGGGTTGGCAGGTTTCGAAGTTATGAGCTTGACTAGGTAAGGCTCTCCTGTCTCACTGCTCGTCAATTCTCGGGCCCCTCCGAGGTTCAAACGGATAAAAATTGTTTGTGGGTAGACTCACCACCAATTAGGGATATACGCGGACTCTTAGAGACTCTTTGACCATCCTTTTTATATGTTTCTACATCAATTGGAGATCATTCCTTGTCACCATGCTCTCTTCTCAGTCCATTGCATGTTTGTAGCAGTTATTGCCCACTGCCATTGTGGTGATGTTTCTTTATTGGTGACAAGTGATCCACGCTCACCGCACTAGCCACGCTCACCGCACCTTTTGAAGTTAACGGACTCCAAAATGCCTATGTACACCAACGAGTCAAGCTCGTAACTTTGAGGGTATTGGATGAAGATTGTGTTTCTATGTTGGCTGAATATTACTTGACCTTTGCGGTCAGGTAAACTAAGAGTGTAAAGAAATATATAAAAAGAAAAAAAAATTATTGCTTGTTGGAGAACCCTCTACTAACCCAGAAATGTAAGGGACTTCGCTTTAAATGTTATAAGAAAGGGCTCAGGGAGAGAAGGATTGAGATGCATAGGGTTTGAATCCTTCTTCCTTCATTATTACAACTATATATAGATGTAATGGGCCTTTTGGGATGTATGTCGCCTTGAATACAGTGCTTCTAATAGTTGGTTGGGTGAGACAGAGTGATGCCTTCGATATCGTGTCAAAAAAGGATTCAGGATATTAATTATGCATGCACTTTTGTGTCATCCAAGAAAAGAAATGTTCGTCCTTCAAACTCACACTACATTAATTTCCTCCCCTGATTGGTCAGGGAGGAGGTGTTGTCGGGATGGGTCTCCTTAAATAGCCTTCCTAGGCCGTGAGAGAGTTCCATGGCAAAGATCCGTCCAAGACGAATCCAGAGATGAGCGGAGGGAGAAGCTAATACTTCTCTAAGAAGAGGACATTCTCAGTGGACGACTCGACTAGCCTGACTAATGATCACGGGTTGTTGATGTGGCATTTAGAGGATAGAATAGTCATACAACTAGGAAGCACTCGTAAGGATACAGGTACTGGGTGCATATCCGATAATGGTGGTACTACAAAATTAATAAGGATATGTATCCGTCATTCTACTTTGTTTTTAGTTGCAGGCAAATTTCTAATTCCATGGACCCCTTTATATCAGCACCGCGCGTATGGTACGCGTATCCGTGCAGGAAACATACCCAATACAGGTACGCAGCCTATTTTGGTGTATTTGTGCTTTCGTAGTCATACGCACATTTATTTTTCTTTGGTGAATTTTTAGATTTCTTTTCAATTTGATTTTTATTCAGTTATTTTTTCCAAAATCAAGTGCAATCCCAATCATGTTGGCTGCTTAAACACACCAGTGAAGTAGGGTTCTAATTCTATTTGATTGCTGGAGGATAAGAAAGGGGGAACGGCAAGTGGAGGAGATGGGTTCACAAAGAAAATATGATGAAAGATTGGCATACCAGATGGCAAAGTGATTACGTAGCACTCACTGCAGAAACATAAACATCTTAAAATAAAGGAGAATGCACTGACAAGAGACATATGTTTCTCTGAGCTTCCGTTAAGAAAATTACCGCAAAGCTTAATGGCCATTTCACATACGGGAACAATTTTACCAAGTCGTTTGTGGTCTGATTCTTTTATTATTCCCATTTCCAATGCATAATCAGGGTAAGCTCTATACTGAATACCAGGATCAGTGAGTCCATTGCCAATTGCAAAACCCTGATGGTCAGAGTTCATGGAAGTAAGATTACCAAGCAAATGAAGTAACAGGCTTTCTACAAGATAGTAAGACAAAGTTACACCTTCAAATTGATGTGGATGCCCTCTTTAGCTTTGTTTCCCTTGTGAACACGGCTTGCAAAAGCAGGAATGTAATGCCCAGCATACGATTCACCGGTGATGTAAAAATCATTATTAATATACTCCGGGTGATGAGAGAAAAATGCCTGAGAAACATACGAGATTACATAACAAAATATATCTCAAAAAAATAACTGAGAAACATAAGGGATTACATAACAAAATATATCTGAAAAAATCGGGGGCAGGTAGAATGTAGCATATCAGCAATGGAAGCATGGTACAAGCTTCGCGCCCCGTTATTATGTTATTTTTAATCGAGACACTTGGGCTTTATTATGTTGTCCTTCATTAGGTTTTATTACTAAGTGTCGTTTAGGTAAGTCTAAGTGTTAGACTTAGGCTCCGTTTGGCACGGTGGTGGCTGTCGTAAACGCATGGGTTGAACCGTCATTCGTTAAGGATCACCTGACAAACATCATCCGTTTGAACATAAAAGTGGATGAAGTTTCTTAAGTGGGGTTAAGACATGAAAATGAGGGTTAAATTGTCATTTGTTAACCCCACTTAAGAAACTTCATCCACTTTTATGTTCAAACGGATGATGTTTGTTAGGTGATCCTTAACGAATGACGGTTTAACCCATGTGTTTACGACCGCCACCACCGTGCCAAACGGAGCCTTAATTACATTTATGTCTCTTGTATCTCTTATTTAATGGCCCCATGGGCTAGCGGAATGGATCCAAGAAGTTAATTCTATTTCCTTGGCCTTCAAGAGATTGTGGTAAATCTCTCTCTCCAAGCACACACTGCCTAGGCAGCTGCGGTTTCGATTCCAAACATTCTTCGTCACTGTCATCCCTGTTAGATATTGTGTATATGTATAGGGGCTTATTTGTATTTACCTGTATATGATATGTTCGGGTCTTGTATATATAACCGTAAGATGGGTCATTATTGATATGCAATATACGATTCTAAGATGGTATCAGAGGCGTAGGGTTTAGCTCTCCCGACGTGTCGATCTCCCGCCGCCAGGTTCCGCCGATCCATGCCTGCCGTCGCCAAGGTCGTCCGCTTCCGCCGTTTTCAGTTGATCGACCGCAGCTTTCCGCCGATCTGCGTCCCCCTTCAACTCTCCCGACCGATCGACTGCAACTCTTCCGACCGCAGCTTTCCGCCGATCTGCGTCGCCAAGGTCGTCCGCTTCCTCCGATCGACTGTGTCGATCCCGGCTGCTTCCTACGGTTGACTGCTCGATCCCGTCTCTGTTTCAGCGCCGATCGATCCTGCTCCAGATCTTGGTGTTGACGTCGTCGTCCTCTTTCCAGTTTTTTTCGTGCTGATGGCCTTCAATGGATCCCGCCTCGACACACAGTTGTTATCTTCCCAAGCCTGATGTGCTGCTCAACAGGCAAAACTACAAGACTTGGTCTTCCACCATGCGCATGCATCTCCGAGGCCTACGCCTTTGGGGCCATTTAGATGGATCCTGCCCAGCACCGTTGTTCCCTGCCGCCTCTTCAACTGAGTCTTCTGTTTCCACAGCCAGCACTGGTGTTTCCTCAGCTCAGGTGTTGGCCAAGTGGCAGGACGATGACTCCAGGGCTATTGCTATCCTTGGCCAGTCTTGTGAGGTACCCATCCACCTGGCCATTTGTGAGTTCCCTACCACCAAGGCGATATGGGATCATCTTTCCTATCTCTATCAGCCTTCCAGCCAGGCAATTCAGTATTCATTGTTATAGACTCTTGCAGCTACCTACCAGCGCGACCGCTCAGTTCAGGAGTTTTTTGCTGAGATCACTTCCCTCTGGCGTCAGTGTGACGAGATGGCGCCGCCCCATTGCTTGTCCTGCTGCCAGCCTGCCATTGCGTTGCCACCGCTCAGTACAGAGATGTCTGCCGTGTCTACGATTTCTTGATGCGTCTGCGCCCGGAGTTTGAGTCTGCCCGCTCACAGTTTCTCCATCGGGGTACTCCACCCACACTTTGTGACACTCTGTCCACAATTCTGGCGGAGGAGACTCGTCTTCATACCATGGAAGGGACGCAGCACACTGCCTCCCCCCATGTTGTTTTGGCTGCTCCTCAGTTTGCTCCGCAGCCTCCGCTGCCACCTTCTCCAGGGCTCAGTACTCCTGTGCGACTGTCTGCTCTGTTTCCTACCCAGGGACCCTCTTCCCAGAGTCCCAATGCTGCGCAGCGGCGGTCTGTTCGCTGTCATTATTGTCATGCACCGGGCCACAGAGTGTCTGAGTGTCGCAAGCTTCAGCGCTCCCAGCAGAACATCCAGTCTCGTGACACCCAGCAGCGTGCAGCTCCAGTTCTGCTTGTGCCTCCTCCGACGGCCTCCTTCTCTGAGCAGCTCATACAGCTGGCTCAGCAGCTGTCTTCATGCACCTTCCCGAGTACATCTGCAGTCACAGTTGGTCAGGCCTCTACCTCTGTTGATCCCTCAGCGGCCTCCGCCCCGTCAGGTATCTCTATGTCCTCGTGGTTACTTGACTCTGGAGCCTCTTTTCATATGACTTATGATGCCACCCATCTTCATGCCTGCCTGCCTGTTTCCTCCGACCTACGTGTTATTATTACTGATGGCACCACCCTTCCTATTACCAGTCGTGGCCTTCTCCACACCCCTCAGTTCCACATTCCTGTTGTTGTCTACATCCCTCAGCTCTCCATGAACCTCATCTCCGCCCGCCAGCTTGCCTCTAGTGGTTACCTTGTTGTTTTTGATGAGTTTGTTTGTCATGTGCAGGATTGTCTTATAGGGACCCTCATTGGAGCTGGTCGTCGCCATAGTGGGGTATATCTCCTTGAGTACCTTCGTCTGCCATCAGTCACACCGTCCCCAGCTGCTCCTCTTTTATGTCTTCCTGCTGCTTCCTTTCGTCAGTGGCACCATCGTCTTGGTCATCCCAGTGGCGCCCGTCTTTCAACTCTTGTTCGTCGGGGTGTTTTGAGTCGTGTATCTGTTGACACTAGTCACTCTTGTACGGGTTGTAAGCTTGGAAAACAGCTACAACTCCCCTATCAGTCTAGTATGTCTAGGTCTTCTGCTCCTTTTGAGTTAGTCCATTCTGATGTATGGGGCCTGCTCCTTTTGTATCCAAGGGTGGACACCACTATTATGTCTTGTTTATTGATGATTTTTCTCGTTTCACTTGGATATATATGTTGCGTTCTCGTGCTGAGTTTTTTCAGGTTTATGTTACTTTCTCCACCATGGTTCGTACTCAGTTCTCCGCCTCTATTCGTATTTTTCGCTCCGACTCAAGGTGGGGAGTACCTATCGCATGAGTTCCGTGACCTTCTCGCTTCTCATGGCACGCTCCCGCAGCTCTCCTGTCCTGATGCTCATTCCCAAAATGGCACTGCAGAAAGGAAACATAGCCACATCATTGAGACCGCTCGCACTCTTCTTTTGGCTTCCCATGTTCCCCCACATTTTTGGGTTGAGGCTGTCTCCATCGCTGTCTATCTCATCAACCTTCAGCCATCCACTTTCCTTCAGGGTCGGTGTCCCGGTGAGTGTTTGTTCTCTCATCCTCCTTGATACACTCATCTTCGTGTGTTCGAATGTCTTATGTCCTATTATCACCACGTGAGCGGACTAAGCTCTCTGCTCAGTCTGCTGCATGTGTTTTTCTAGGCTACAGCTCAGAGCACAAGGGTTACCGCTGTTATGACCATGTTGCGCGTCGTCTTCGCATTTCTTGTGATGTCACCTTCGTTGAGGACCAACCTTTCCTCCTTTCTTCATCCACCTCTGCTTCACCCTCATCCACTATCTCGGCTGATATTCAGTTCCTTATTTTTCCTACCGTACCACACCTGTTTTGCCACCACCGTCAAACCAGTCGCCAGCAGAGCTACCGCCATTATCGTCATCTCCCACTTCTGAGTCCTCTCCACCTCCTCATGTTCTGCCATCTCCCGGCTCTCTACCTCCTATTCTCCACTACACTCGTCGTGCTCCGACTACCCCACAGGTGCCCCTAGTCTTCAGTGAGAGTCCTGTGGATGATCCGCCTGCCAGACGCTACCCCCTTCAAGATCAACATCCACCAGATCGCGTCGGTTTTACCACCCAGCCACTCGACCTCACTGCTCTTCCTGCTACTTCCACCAGTGCTCCAGAGCCTAGTTCCTACCGCGAGGCTGCTCAGGTTCCTGAGTGGCAGGCTGCTATGTTTGATGAGTTGGCTGCTCTTGAGCGTACCTCTACTTGGGATCTTGTGCCTCTTCCTCCTGGTGTTGTTCCCATCACTTGCAAGTGGGTCTATAAGATCAAGACTCGCTCTGATGGTTCTATTGAGCGGTGCAAGGCTCGCCTGGTTGTTCTGGGTTTTCAGCAGGAGCATGGTCGGGCCTATGATGAGACCTTTGCTCCTGTGACACACATGACCACGATCAGGACACTTGTTGCTGTTGTTGTTGTCCATCGTTGGTCCCTGTTTCAGCTGGATGTGAAGAATGTGTTTCTTCACGGTGACCTACAGCAGGAGGTCTATATGGTTCCTCCTCCCGGTTTTGTTGCTCCTCCTGGCATGGTTTGTCGGTTGCGTCGTGCTCTCTATGGTCTCAAACAGGCTCCTCGAGCCTAGTTTGAACGCTTCAGCTCTGTCGTTACAGCCGTTGGTTTTCAGCCCAGCCAGCACGACTCGGCCCTGTTTGTTCACACCTCTTCCTGAGGTCGGACTCTTCTTCTGATCTATGTGGATGATATGATCATCACTGGTGATGACCCGGCTTTCATTGACTTTGTCAAGCATCACCTGCAGCAGCAATTTCAAATGACAGATTTGGGACCTTTGAGCTATTTTTTGGGCATTGAGTTCTCTTCCACCTCTACAGGGTTCAGCTCTCTCAGCAGCGTGCTCTCTATGGTTGGTCCCTGTTTCAGCTGGATGTGAAGAATGTGTTTCTTCACGGTGACCTACAGCATGAGGTCTGCATGGTTCCTCCTCCCGGTTTTGTTGCTCCTCCTGGCATGGTTTGTCGGTTGCGTCGTGCTCTCTATGGTCTCAAACAGGCTCCTCGAGCCTAGTTTGAACGCTTCAGCTCTGTAATTACAGCCGCTGGTTTTCAGCCCAGCCAGCACGACCCGGCCCTGTTTGTTCACACCTCTTCCCGAGGCCGGACTCTTCTTCTGCTCTATGTGGATGATATGATCATCACTGGTGATGACCCGGCTTTCATTGACTTTGTCAAGCATCACCTGCAGCAGCAATTTCAAATGACAGATTTGGGACCTTTGAGCTATTTTTTGGGCATTGAGTTCTCTTCCACCTCTGCAGGGTTCCAGCTCTCTCAGCAGCGATATACTACTGATCTTCTAACTCGGGCTGCTCTTTCCGACACCCGCATTGTTGCCACACCGATGGAGCTTCACCTGCAGCTTCAGGCTGATGAGGGGATCCCTCTTGCTAATCTCACTCGCTATCGTCATTTGGTCGGCAGCCTGGTCTATCTCACCATCGCTCGGCCAGATATTGCTCATGCAGTCCATGTGTTGAGCCAGTTTGTCAGCACTCCTACATCAGTTCATTATGCTCACTTGCTGCGTGTACTGCGTTACTTTCGTGCAACTCCTGGCCGTGGTCTGTTCTTCTCCAGCAGAAGTTCCCTCCAGCTTTCTGCTTTCTCTGATGCTACTTGGGCTAGTGATCCTTCTGATCGTCGCTCTGTCACTGGTTTCTGTCTGTTTTTGGGCTCCTCCTTGCTTGCCTGGAAGTCCAAGAAACAGCCTGGTGTTTCCCGCTCTAGTACTGAGGCTGAGCTACGCGCCATGGCGTCTACGGCCGAGGAGATTATCTGGCTTCGTTGGCTTCTTGCAGATTTTGACAATGTCTCCTCAGGACCAACCACTCTCTTTTGTGACAACACTAGTGTCATTCAGCTCACACTGAATCCAGTGAAGTTTTCCCTCTCCAAGCACATTGGAGTAGATGTCTTCTTCCTCCGTGAGCAGTACAGCCGACGCACATTGGTTCCTCAGTATGTTCCCACCGAGCATCAGATTGCGGACTTGCTCACCAAGCCCCAGACGAGGGTTCATCATGACTACCTTATGTCCAAACTCTCGATGTATGATCCCTCGTGAGTTTGAGGGGGGGTGTTAGATATTGTGTGTATGTATAGAGGCTTATCTGTATTTACTTGTATATGATATGTTCGGGTCTTGTATATATAACCCCAAGATGGGTCATTATTGATATGCAATATACGATTCTAAGAATCCCCACTTCTGGCCATCCTCTGTAACTCCTCTGACGTGATCCTGCCACAATTGCGGGAGAACCCCAAAACAACTTTGATATCAAAACCTTTGGTCTTCCTCCTCTCTTTCCCTCGATCCAGCAACATTCTCGCAAAAAAAAACAGATGCCCTCATCTTCATCACGGTTAGCAAACACTGGACCGTCTTCCCCAAGCTCAGCCACTTCCGACAATTCCTCCAATTTATTTTTCTGATTTCCATGAACCAACTGGCTTCACGTTCATGCTCTCCCGTAAGGACGATCACAAGCATAGCTCCGTCGACAACAAGTTATCTCCATTTTCAATCGACAAAAGCCCCGACAGCAACCGTGCTCGTTACTGTCGTCTCCTTCACGTCAGCGATCTCCAGATGTCCTTGAGCCCAGAGCCACGATCGATCCCCATGCCTCTGTCTGCCCTCTGTTTCGCAGTCGCCTCGTAGTCCAGGTATGTGTCCTGCCCGTGCTAGAGTAGCAAGGCATTGTTTTGAACCCCACTGCGCCAAGTCTACCAAAGCATCTTCTCTCGAGCCTTATGCATTGTTCCCCCACCTACTCTCTCTAGTCAAGCGGCCTGCAGGCCTGTACTCCTTTTAACCGTGTGTGCTCCTTTTTTGAGACCTGTGTTGTTAATGAACCAACCACTGCATCCAAATTATAATTGCTTAATTTTTATATTAAAGAAAGAAACCCAAAAAAGGAGAGAGAAGAGTGTGTATTTTTGGAATCAACATAGGGAAGCATCACAGCTCTCACGGCAACTCACATATTCCAAGGACTTGAGAGGAATCCAATAGACTCGTAACTTGCTACATTTCTTGGTCCTCGCGCAACATGGAAGACAGTCGGATCAACTGAGCGAGCATATGACAATGATGCAAGCCCTCATGGCAAATCGCACTACCGTCACGGGGAATAATCAGGAGACTATTGTTACCCTCTCCAAGTGCCTCGATGATCTCGCATTCAATCTATCAGTCTTCACCACTCCCACACATGAGCATGCTTATAGTAGTCAAACGCCTCCACCGCTGCATCTTTGCTATAATCCCCCGACCATGGCACGACTTGAAATCAACATCGTGCCACATTACACCAAATTGGCATTCCCAACTTATGATGGGAAGGGCGATTTCTTAGGATAGTTCATCAGGTGCGAACAATTTTTGAGCCATCAGTAGACATCGGTGACGGAATGGATAAGTCTAGCCTCCTTCCACGTGTTAGATATCGCTCATCTATGGTTTACACGTTTGCAGACCGACAATCTTGGGATCATCTAGCCCCTCTTCGCAGCAACCCCCTCGTTGCCCTCACAACATTACATCAGACGGGTTCGATTAATGCATATCTCGAACAGTTTCATATTCTTCTGGCTCACGTCACAATACCCCAGAGATGCAAGTCCTTTACGGTCAGGCTTCGTTATCGACTGCGCCTAGACGTCGAATTTGAGGCTCCTCGGGATTCATTGACTATTATGAGTTCAGCCAGATTATGCAAACGTCGACTTCAGCTGGATCAAGAACCCTACATACCCACAGGATAGGCCTGCAAGCGGTTCGGTTCGGTTTTAGGTAAAACTGAAACTGAACCGAATAGCCACAGTTTTTACACACCCAAAACCGAAACTGATCAGTATGGTTCAATTTTTTAACAACGGTTCAGTTTCCAGTAAACTTAAAGCATATTATCCAAAAAAAATTATTGGTTTTGACCATTCTCATGAAATGATGTTCAAACAGAAGGTTAAGAAGTATCAAGTGTATAAGTATTCATACATAAATGTTTAGAAAGATAACAGTGAGATGAAAAGAAACGAAATAAGGAAATATGATTCTTCATCAAGACGTTAAATAAAACACCTTTGCTACTAATGAGTTAAAACAGAGCTAAAAAAAGTAAAGATAGCTATGAGTGAAGCAGCGAATGGAAAGATGAAGTGAAAATATTCTCAAATGTCGAGCTAAGTGCAGAAACTAAATGAAGATCCATATTAAGACATCAAGTTTAGGAAGAATACTTAATAACTCAACATTAGATAATCAAAAAGAACCGAATACCTAGCGATTAGAATAAAAGGAGTCGTCGACTGGAAGGAGACGGCTGCTGGTTGACTCCTACCAAAGAGAGATCTTGCGGACGGAGACTGGAAGGAACCAAAAACCTGCGTGATGCCAGAGAAGGGAGATAAGAGGAGGACTGGAGGAGTGCTTTTGCCGCCTGGCGAGTTGCGGCCGAGCAGGACTACGAGAGGTAGGAAGTCAGGAAGGACCGAAGAATTAGGGCTCACGAGCCACGACTCATGGGATAGGAATTCGCGTCCGTGCCTCTTGTCGTAATTGTCTTGATTATCATGAATTTTTTAATCTTTAAGACACACTGCAATCAAGTTCACGAGTCATGGACCACTCTCACGGGTCACGACCTAATTATGTTACCAGACAGTCCAGACCATATAATCTGTTCGGTTGTCTTGGTCTATCGACCCTATGAACCGAAACTGAACCGAAACTGAACCGAATTGGCTCGATTTTCATCCCCCTAAACTAAAACTGAACTGATCGGTCGGTCCAAAATATGGTTCGGTCCAAAATTTGGTTCGGTTGGCTTGATTCGGGTCGGTTCGGCCGGTTTTGATTTTCTATGCACACCCTTACCATAGGCACAGGGACTCAGGTTGGGTGAACTGAGGGTACCCAAACCCCACAGATTCGTCGACTGTCTTGTGTAGAAATGTCTGACCAGCGAGCACAAGGGCTACGTTATAACTGTGATTAGCAGTATACTCGAGGACAACGATGTAAGAGGCTTTTTATCTACACAAAGAGAACTCCGATGATAAGGGAATTGGGTAAAAGTGGAACTGCCTTCGATTTCCCTTGAGCTTGAAAACAAGCTCATTTTGTACAACGGAAGAGATGTTATGGGCTTCGCACCACGTTATTATGTTATATTTAATCGAGCTAGTTGGGATTTATTATGTTGTACTTCATTAGGTTTTATTTAAAAGTCGTTAGGTAAGTACAAGTGTCAGAGACTTTATTATGTTTATGTCTCATGTATCGCTTATTTAAAGGCCACTTGGGCTAGTGGAACGGACCCGAGAAGTTTTTTATTCCCTTTGTCTTCAAGAGATTGTGATAGTTCTGTCTCTCTCTCCGAGCACACCCCGCCTAAGTAGCCGCAGTTCCGGCTCCATTGTATCCATCACCGTCATCATCCCCTCCTCTAGTCATCCTCCGACATAATACTGTCGTTGTTACGGAGAAGCCCATAACAAAGATATTCAAGTTCAGTTGATTACTTTAATTTGTATATTTTCCATCTTATTTGCTTTAACAAACTTCATGAAACCTCTACGCCACTTTTCTTTGAACACCGATGTATGCACGCAAATCACCTCGACCAAAGAAGCCTACGGACAATTCGTGCGAGTATACTCCAAAACAACAAGAACGACTCAAGAAGATGTCGGCTAGGCAAAGCAGGCTCAAAACTAAAAAAAAATCAAATTGTCTTAAGACTTTATTAGTTTATTTTGCTTTACTTAATATCTTTATTTTCTTTAATGAACTCCTTATAAGAAGAAAAATTGTAACTTTTGGACTCCCGTTAAATTCTCCCTAAGATAGAATAGAACAATTATGTTTGAACCGCTCGTATCCTTCGGTGTTGATATCCTTCCTCCATTGATCCCCCACCAAAAGGAAACATAATAATAAGTAGCCTGCATTTGTTTTTTTTCCTCTTTATCGAAGGGCAGCCAACGCATCAGCAGAGCTCTGCACTCGATCTGAGGTCAAGGAAAGCCAAATTTGTGCTCAATTTGCGATCTCCTCTCACAATCTCCATTTCGAGCAGCCACTTCTTCTTCCCTCACAGTCACAAGAGAAATTCTCAAATTTGCGTCCACTGAAGCGCAGAAGCCACTTCTCCTCTATCTGAGATAATCTCCTCTCCCGATCTCAGTTTTCTGTGAGTTTTTTTTTGTATTTTTCTTCTCTGATCTGCAGTTTAGTGTGAGATTTTACTTTTTTTTTTAATTGCTGTGATTGTACAACCCCGTGCCCGGCGAGTGGACCCGTCAGGAGAAAACCTAGCATAATGGTGCATAGTCCATGTCTCAAGCGAGTCGGACGGGCGAGTGTAGTGGAACCTCTCCGACCCGCACAGGTCGAGTGGTCAAGAGCGTGAGGGGCGAGTGGAGCATTTAGGCTCGCGCTTGCCCCGGGCCTATGGCAGGGGGTGACCGAGTGGGGCAGTAGGACCAGCACTCGCCCTGGGCCCCAAGCCGGCGGGGAGTGCCAGCCCCATCGAGCACTCGCCACCCCAGGCGAGTGGTATTTTCATGGACCACTCGCCCAGTAGTGTCTTTTACCATACGGCCCCCGCAGGTCTGCCAGTAGCCTCTCAGAATAGCGTTGTTACGCTGTTGGCAGACCAATTTGGGCTGCGTATAGCATTTCAAAGCAACGGAGTTGCGTTGTTTGCAGACCATGCTTGGAATTCTATAAATAGACCCTGTGGGCACCTTTGAAGGGACCGGTTCTTTTTGGCTTTTTCCTCCTTGGGTTATTTGGTTCGGCTGTGTAAGCCCTCCAAGGTGCCCAGCTAAGCTTTTGGCTTGGGAGGGTCGGAGGGAAAGCGCTCTAGAGATCTTCCGGGTGTGAGATGGTCCTCCACGCTGCAGCCCAGGGTCAGTTTTCTAATTCCGAGTGTCTAGTCAGGAGCTCAAGTTCCGGAGAAGTAGGTGTGTGTTACCCTCTTGGGTCCGAACTCTCGTTGAGATCAGGTTTTGGTTTCAACAATGATATCTCAAATAGGGAAGGATCCTCCTCTAGCTAGAAGGAAAATACCTGTTATGATCTACAAATTTCAACCTGGTTTCATTGTAAGCTTCTTCCCGATCAAGAGTTTGGTTTTTAAAAAGTTGTTATGTACATTAATGAATATGTAAACAAATTGAGCAGTTTTATGTACATTAATGAATAGGTCAAATTTTCAAACAATATGTATGTGTGTTGTGTGTGTTGTGTGTTTATCTGGTTGTGTGGTGTTGATATATATGTATTTTCAATTGATATTCATTTGTGTTTTATTTTTTATACTGATTACATATTTATTTCATTCAGTGAATAATTCATGGGTAAACCGTATTCCGATACACGGTATCATTTACCAGATTTTGCCAGGGGAAACCGGCATATGCAAAGGAAGGCGTGAAATATTCAACCAGACCCATTCTTCACTTCATAGCATCATCGAACAATCATTTGGTGTTTGAAAGAAGTGGGTTATACTTAGGGATATGCCACAATATAGTTAAGCAAAACAACACGACATTGCGATAACAACAATGACTTTGCATAACTATATTTGTTGCATCCATCTCAATCAGACATTGATTTTAGGGCTTGTGATGATGACGAGTATTTCATTTACACTGAGGCACATCAGCGAAAGACTAGCCCAAACCTTAACTAATGTCAGAGCAAATGCAGAGCATGTTAGAGGCGTGTGAGTAGGTGTTGATGAGAAGAGTGTGATGCGCGACTCCATTGCCGAACAACTCTACATAACTTTAACGTAGTACGCATGTTTTCAATTTGTTCAAGTTGATTTATGTATATATCTTCTAGAATGTATATATAAAAAATCGTTCGCCACCATTGTTTTGCCAAACAGTTAAAAAAAATTTTGTATTATGAACAACTCAGCAAACAGAGATCATCCAAATAGTTCTTCATTTGCAACAGCCAGATTCCTACAACTTCTTTTGCAACTCTCCATTTACCACCACTCCTTTCACAAACGTCACCGCTCTCCCAAACAGACCCTCAATAACTAAATAACTTCATAAATTACTATATGCTAATTACCAAAAAAACTAAAGCATAGAGCTGCAACTAAAAAAAATCACTGTAAAATGGAAGAATCTTTTCATATTGCATGAAGCCCAAGAAATCCGCATAGTAGTATAAGACTTCACTAAACCGAAGCCTTCATAACATGGTGCAACCAATGAAGACAGTCTCTTCCTAGAGACCCTCATGCAATGTCGAGTGCATTTATGGTACCAATACTCCCGAATACGGCTTGTATGCATACCCAGTGCATATCCCAACCATTATTAAAAAATGGGTCCTGAGGGCTCAATGAGATATGCTTAAGACACAATATTTGGCTTTTTCCCGCAAGTGCACAGCTCTCCTGGGGCCCAAGCAACACGCAAGAGCCTCTTGTCCATCTCCTCCAAATCAGGATAGTGTCAGCCACCTCCACAACAAACGCATAGCACTGTCGTCAGTCGGTCATCCCCGCTTCCCAACCATCTAGAGTCTATCTTCCCTCTCTATACAACCACCATCATCTTGTTCACATACAATTGTCAAGCCACGTTCATCCTCTCTCATTTTTGACCTTACGGAAATTTCACCATTAAGGAATAGATGATCTACACTGGTTTATTATTTCAATATGAATTTGTTTATGTTGCGTGCATCTCATTATCTCTCTTTTAATTATTTTTGGCATGTATGTATATATATAACTACTAGTGCATTCAAGTATGGTCACTCCTGCACTCTCTTCCTCACTTCCTCTCTCTTCTATGCATGCGGGCCACTCAACTTTAAAAGGGAAAAAAGTTCCATCTTTACACAATATAGACACACATTTTGATGTACATGTATCTTTATTTTTGGATTTTGATGCACCACTATATCGGATTCATATCATACCCAATACACGTACCCGGACCAGCGCTCCATGGGGTTGAACCCTTTTTTCAAAAGGGTTCTTTACACTACCCAAAGGAAAAATAATTTTTGCACAACCACCATTCATTATCTAGAAAAGGAGTATCATGAATCAAAATATCAATTAAGGGAGGTAGCTTTACCCCGATGAGAGTTGATCAACAGTTTGTCTAGTTTATAAAAACAGTATTATACCATTGCACTGAAAAATACCTTGATAATATCCAATAAGGACTAAACTGTGCTCACTTCTCCAATGGATGTATACTTCACTGTTCTTCACTTAATTATTGTAATTTCTAGGTCCAATATGTTTCATCACAGCAGCTCAATCCTCTAAAGTGTTTAGAGGGGAAAATTGCCCATAAAAAGTTCCATATTTGATGGCATAAGCTTGGGGTATTTCAGATTTTGATTGCACTAAATAATGGTAGGCTAACTTGTTTAGTGATCTCAGAATTAGGACGACTAATTACCAAACAATTGCAGCATAGGCATGTAACAAAAACAAAATCGCTGTAAGATGAAAGAATCCCACTTATTGCATGAAGGCCAAGCAGCTGTAGCAAAGCAGTTGTAGAATCGTATGACTGTACTAAAACCAAGGACATCATAAGATGGAGGAACCATTTTTTTTCCAAAAGATAGTCATTTATATTGCTTGAAGTAGTGCTTCGCATATAAGATTTCAGAGATACAAACACATTTTTGTAATATTGTCATGAGATGCTGTCTGGACGAAAAAAATTAAGGAAATGTAGTTTTCTTAAGGAAACTTTGTTGGTCATCAAGAAGTTTAATTATTTCAGTGCAAGCTGAATGATAGAAGGAAGACAACAAACAGTTTCATTAACAGTACATACCTGTAAGAAATCATATAGATCACCACTAACACCATCTTCATTGTGGCGAATATCACGTTTATCTGAACTGTAACTAAATCCAGTCCCAGTAGGCTGATCAACATATATAAGATTGGATGCCTGCATGAAAGAAGAGTGCCTTTTCTTATCTGATTGTCAATATCTAATGAACTACCATTGTCTTTAAACTACACAAAGTATATGTACGAAGATTCAAAACTTTTTATATGCACCATATAAGACTAAAAACTGTAAAACATGTAATATCAAAAATAATAGATTGAAGCCATGCAATTTGATGGCATGATACCTCTTCCGTAGATTTTTTGTTTCCGAGAACCTGTAGCAACCTTACTAAAATTCCATAAGGACTTGTCCCGTATAACCAGACTTGAAAAGGATAGACATTAGAGTTGACAAGTTGTACAGTGTTGGAAAAGCTCATGTAAAGAGGCCCATATTGGAGCCCGTTTATTTAGTTTTCTTCTTTTCTTCTCTTTAGTATTGGACCCATATTGTAAAGAGGCCCATATTGGAGCCCATATTGGGCCCATATTGTATAAGGATCTCTTCTCTCTTTCTCCCTCCTATAAATGTGTATTCATACCTTGTATTTGATTATTGAGAAAGTATATACAAGTTTGAGGTTTTCTCCACATGATATCAGAGGGAAACGGTCTCTCCTTGCGGCTAGCATTCTGCCAACCGTCCGGTCTTCCCTTCTCGAGCAGGGCGTGGTCTGGTTTTGTCTAACCGACCGGCCTTCTCTTCTCGCGCAGGGCGCGGCCTGGTTTTTACCCGCTTGCGGCTAGAATTTTCTACCCGCTTGCGGCTAGAATTTTCTACCCGCTTGCGGCTAGAATTTTCTACCCGCTTCTCCTCCCCACCAATCCTGTGGCCTCCACCTCTTCTCCAATCTCCGTTTTATAAGACTCTCTCTGACAGGTAGGGCCTTCTCCCTCGTCCCTCTATCTGCGTGATTTCTTCTCTACCCGCTGCAATCTCCCTGTCTCCCCGGCCTCTACCCGCTGCGATCTCTCGCTTGTCTCTCTCCTCTCTTGCCGTTGCATCATTTTCTTTCTCGCGCGGCTTCTTCTTTGGTTCTCGCGCGGCCTCATCTTTTGTTAGCCGTTGCGGCTTCTCTAACCGCTGCAAGCTCCGCATCTAGGTCGCGGCATCTTCCTGTGGTGCTGGTGTACTCACCCTGACTGTGCGGACTTCTCGCGTGGCCTCTTCGTTGGTTAGTCGTTGTGGCTTTCTCTAACCACTGCGGGCTCTGCATTTAGGTCACGACAACTTCTCTTGTCGTTGGTGTCTTGTCACCGAGACCGTGCGGCCTCCCCAGTTCTCTAAACAAGGCGACTTCTTCTTTCTACCCGCTCCGTTCTTTTGATCGCGACCTCTTTTGTGCTTGCCGTCGGACCGTTGTCATCCAACCCGCGCGGTTTCCTTTCTATCCGCTGATCCTCTTGCCGCCGGTCTAGCCTCCTAACCGCCTGGACATGGGGTCTTCTCTTGATTCTACCGGACAGGCGGATTCCTCCTCTGCAAACCGCCCGGCCCTTGCCCCTGAATTTCGGGATGAACTGCGGATTACTACTATCTTGTTAACCGGGAAGAAGAATTTTGTGGAGTGGGTGCACTCGGTTCGCCGCGTTCTTCAGTCCAAAGGCTTCCTACATCACTTGACTTAGGCTGCTTCCGCTACTCCTACTGAAGACTGGTTGCGCAATGATGGTCGCGTTCAGACCTGACTCCTCAACTCCCATGATGGAGAACCGTATCGCATGGCCATGTATCATGAAACGGCAAAAGCAATGTGGGATGAACTCCATTTCCTCTATTCCGGGAAAGATAGTCTACAGCACTTGTATGACATCATCATTGATCTTCAGAATCTTGATGTTAGCGGGGCCACCGACCTCACCTCCTTTGTTGCTCGGGCAAAAACTCTGGTTGAAGCATGGATTCAACATCAACTTCCTACGATGGACCTCACTGCACAACGTGCTCAAAAAGAAGTCGTTGGTGTTGTCATGATGATGGCTCGTGTGCCACCGCATCTTTAGAGCGTTCGAGCTCAGATCCTCTCCTCTGCTGCTACTCCGTCACTATCAGATGTGTGTTCCATGTTGCTCAAGGTCTCACCGCCTCCTAATGGTTCTGGACCTCCGTACCCAGCTCTCCTTCAGCAGACTTTTGCGTCGTTAATGCCCCTTCCACCTTCTGTGTGTGTGTGTGGGGGGGGGGGGGGGGGGGCTCTCGCGGCCGAGGTCGGGGAGGTCGGCCACGACCAAAGTGTTCCTTCTGCGGTAAGGACGATCACCTTGAGCCACGTGCTATCGCAAGCAGGGGCTTCCTCCTCGTCCACAGGTCGTCGTTGCTAGAAAAGCCCATGTCCCAAGACATTAGAGTTGACAAGTTGTACAGTGTTGGAAAAGCCCATGTAAAGAGGCCGATATTGGAGCCTATTTATTTAGTTTTATTCTTTTCTCCTCTTTAGTCCCACATCGTGTATAAGGATCTCTTTTCTCTTTCTCCCTCCTATAAATGTGTATTCATACATTGTATTTGATTATTGAGAAAGTATATACAAGTTTGAGGTTTTCTCCACATGGTATCAGAGGGAATCGGTCTCTCCTTGCGGCTAGCATCTTGCTAACCGTCCGGTCTTCCCTTCTCGCGCAGGGCGCATCTAGTTTTGTCTAACCGACCGGCCTTCTCTTCTCGCGCAGGGCGCGGCCTGGTTTCTACCCTCTTGCGGCTAGAAATTTTCAACCCGCTTCTCCTCCCCACCAATTTTGTGGCCTCCACCTCTTCTCCATTCTCCGTTTTATAAGACTCTCTCTGACAGGTAGGGCCTTCTCCCTCGTCCCTTTATCTGCGATGTTTCTTCCCTACCCGTTGCGATCTCCCTGTCTCCCCGCCCTCTACCCGCTGCGATCTCTCGTTGCTCTCTCTGCTCTCTTGCCGCTGCACTGTTTTCTTTCTCGCGCTGCTTCTTCTTTGGTTCTCGCGCGGCTTCATCTTTTGTTAGTCGTTGTGGCTTCTCTAACCGCTGCAAGCTCTGCATTTAGGTCACGGCATCTTCCCGTGTTGCTGGTGTACTCACCCTGACCGTGCGGACTTCTCGCGTGGCCATTTCGTTGGTTAGTCGCCTATGTTGTTAAAGGCGGCTTAAGGCTCTCTAACCGCGCCTGCGGGACTTAAAGCTGAGTGTGTTTTTTGTTGTAGAAAAAAATAATACAAAAAATTCAATAATTTTTATATGTCGCGACAACTTTGATGTTTAATGTCTTATTTAAAATGAATGTGATTGCTTGTCTTCTTCGGGCGCGCGCCCGCGCCTGGCCTGCGCCTCTTGCGCCTTGGTGCGCCTTGCGCCTTTAATAACTAAGTTAGTCGCTGCGGCTTTCTCTAACCGCTGCGGGCTCTGTAGGTCGCGACAACTTCTCTTGTCGCTGGTGTCTTGTCACCGAGACCGTGCGGCCTCCCCAGTTCTCTAGACAAGGCGACTTTTTCTTTCTACCCGCTCCGTTGCTTTTGGTCGCGGCCTCTTCTGTTGAGGTGGCCGGACCGTTGTCATCCAACCCGTGCAGCTTCCTTTCTATCCGCTGATCCTCTTGCCGCCGGTCTAGCCTCCTAACCGCCTGGAAATGGGGTCTTCTGTTGATTCTACCAGACAGGCGGCTTCTACCGGACAGGCGGATTCCTCCTCTGCAGACCGCCGGGCCCTTGCCCCTGAACTTCAGGATGAACTGCAGATTACTACTATCTCGTTAACCGGGAAGAAGAACTTTGTGGAGTGGGTGCACTCGGTTCGTCGCGTTCTTCAGTCCAAAGGCTTCCTACATCACTTAACTCAGGTTGCTTCTGCTACTCCTACTGAAGACTGGTTGCGCAATGATGGTCGCGTTCAGACCTGGCTCCTCAACTCACTTGATGGAGAACCGTATCGCATGGTCATGTATCATGAAACGGCAAAAGCAATGTGGGATGAACTCCATTCCCTCTATTCCGGGAAAGATAGTCTACAGCACTTGTATGACATCATCACTGATCTTCAGAATCTTGATGTTAGCGGGGGGTCACCGACCTCACCTCCTTTGTTGCACAGGCCAAAACTCTGGTTGAAGCATGGATTCAACATCAACCTCCTACGATGGACCTCGCTGCACAACATACTCAAAAAGAAGTCGTTGGTGTTGTCATGATGATGGCTCGTGTGCCACCGCATCTTCAGAGCGTTCGGGCTCAGATCCTCTCCTCTGCTGCTACTCTGTCACTATCAAATGTGTGTTCCATGTTGCTCAAGGTCTCACCGCCTCCTGATGGTTCTGGACCTCCGTCACCAGCTCTCCTTCAGCAGACTTTTACGCCCTTACTGGCCCTTCCACCTTCTGCGGGGGGGGGGGGGGGGGGGGGGGGGGGGGGGGGGGGGGGGGGGGGGGGGGGGGTCCGGCTCTCACGGCCGAGGTCGGGGAGGTCGGCCACGACCAAAGTGTTCGTTCTGCGGTAAGGACGACCACCTTGAGGCCACGTGCTATCGCAAGCATGGGCTTCCTCCTCGTCCACAGGTCGTCGTTGCTGCTCACGACTCTTCGATCACTCGTACTGACATTGAAGAGGTCCAGCTTCAGCTCCAACAACTTCATGGTCTGCTCAGTCGCCCACCTGCCTCTGTTACCTCGGCTGCCTCCATATCACATGAAGGTATCGCTTGTCTCTCCACTAGTCCGCGGTGGATAGTGGATTCAGGTGTCACTCATCACATCACCTCTATGCGGCCACATCAGTACCTGAATTCTCCTCATCCTAAGTATATCACAGTGGCCAATGGGGACACTTTTCCGGTCTCCGACTCTGCAGATATCCCTCTCACTTCTTCTCTATCTCTACGCTCCGCTCTTCATGTTCCAGGCTCCCCAGTTAATTTACTTTCTGCTGGTCGCCTCACTACTGATTTAAATTGCTCAATAACATTTACATCTTCTTCTTTTCTGATACAGGATCGACAGACGTGGAATATCATTGGTAAGGGACGACTGCAGAACGGGCTCTACCTTCTTGATGAATCCCCACTATCCTCTTTTTTGTCTCCTCCGTCGATTGGCATCGGCGTCTTGGGCATGCCCCTTTGCCAGTCCTCTAGAAGGCTCTACCAGATGTATCTCGTCCTCCTTTTCAGTATGAATCTTGTATTTTCAGCAAGCAGCCTCGTTCATCTTTTGCATCTCATTGCACCCAGAGCTCTGCTTCTTTTATTTTAGGACACTCCGATATTTGGGGACCGTACAAAATCACTAGCATTTCTGGCTATCGTTATTTTCTAACTTTTATTGATGATTATTCTTGAATGACATGACTATATTTACTTCGGGATCGCTCCAAGCTTCCACGTGTCTTTTGGGCTTTCCTCCTTAAGACCCGCACGCAATTCTCCACGAACATCAAAACTATTCGCACTGATAATACTCGCAAATACACTAGCAACGAGCTTGTGAACCTTTGCTCGGATTTTGGAGTCATTCACCAAACATCGTGTGCTTATACCCCTCAACAAAATGGCGTAGCCAAACGTAAGAACCGCTATCTTCTCTATGTCACTCGCTCTCTCATGCTTCAAATGCAGGTTCCCAAAACTTATTGGAACTTTTGCCTTTTCAACAACATGCTATCTGATTACCGTCTTCCATCCTCCATACTCCACAATGTCACTCCGTTCAGCCTCATGTTCCCCTCTACTCCGACATTCTCTCTCATACCCCGCATCTTTGGGTGCACATGCTAAGTTCACATTCTTGGTCCATCCACGGACAAGTTGGATCCCCGAGCAGCCAAACAAATCTTTGTTGGCTACTCACGAACTCAGAAAGGCTACGTCTGCTATTCTCATACTACTCGCAAGGTAACTGTTTCTGCTGATGTTACCTTTCTAGAGGATCTTCTCTTCTTCTCTACTCCAAACCCTACACCTCTACCAACACCCGTCCTACGTCCTCTCATTCTTATTACCACTCCTCCCCCACCACACATTCCTGCCCAGCCTCCCACTATTTCCAAGCCACCTGTTATACGTGTTTACACTTGTCGCCAACCTAGCTTCGTTGCCCCAATGCAGTCGGCTTCGACCTCTGACGCTCCGCGTCCTGCTGATTCGGCACCAGAATCAACCGCTCATCCCATGGCGAATTATGTATCCCTACATTGCCTATCCCCACGACTTCAAACTTTTGCCACTTCATTATCCTCTATTTCTGTACCTAACTCTGTGCAGGAGGCTTTCCAACATCCTGCCTGGCGGGCGGCCATGGAAGAAGAAATAACTGCTCACTGGGCTAACCAGACCTAGCACCTAGTCCCTTTACCTCCCGGGCAAACACCTGTTGGGTGTAAATGGGTCTTTGTCATCAAACATGCTCCTGATGGGACAATTGATCGTCTGAAGGCCCGCCTGGTGACTCGTGGATTCACCCAACAGCACGATCTCGATTATGAGGAGACATTCTCTCCCGTAGCAAAACTCAACACCATTCTTGTCCTCTCCGTGGTTGTGCATCGTCAATGACCCTTACATCAACTGGACATCAAAAATGCGTTTCTGAACGGCGATCTCCAGGAAACAGTCTACATGCAGCAACCTCCCGGGTTTGAGACCACGGGGGAGTCCCGAGTGTGTCATGTGATGAAGTTCATCTATGATCTCAAACAATCCCCTCGGGCATGGTTCGACAAGTTTAGTAAGGCAGTTCGGAAAGTCGGTTTTACTCGGAGCTCAGCAGACTTCTCTTTGTTCACTCGTCATCAGAAAACAGGAACAGTTCTTCTGTTAGTTTATGTTGACGACATCTTAATCACTGGAGACGATTCAAAGGGAATCCAAGCGGTCAAACAGCACCTTAGCTCCGTCTTTCAGACAAAAGATCTGGGCCATCTTCGATACTTCCTTGGTCTTGAGATCGCGAGACGTCCGGATGGACTTGTCCTCTCCCAACGGAAGTACTGTATGGATCTCCTACAAGATGTTGGCTACTCTGGATGCAAGCCCACTACTACTCCAATGGATGCAAATCATAAGTTGTGTGTTCATGCGTCCGATACTGATCTTCCTCTCCAAAATCCGAAATACTATCGACGTCTTGTTGGAAATTGATCTACTTAACGGGCACAAGACTGGATATATCCTTTGTTGTTGAGGTGGTCAGCCGATTTATGCATGCCCCTCGAATATCTCACCTTTAAGCCGTTGAGCGAATCCTAAGATATCTTAAAACAGCTCAGGGTCAAGGGCTGGTATACAAAACTTCAACATCTACTCCAACGTTGGTTGCGTATTCTGATGCAAATTATGCTGGCTCCTTGGATGATTGACGGTCAACCAGTGGCTTTTGTACCTATTTTGGAGGGCATCTTGTTACCTGGCGGAGTAAGAAACAAGCTGTGGTTGCTCGATCCTCAGTTGAAGCAGAATACAGATCGATGATATCAGTTGTCTCTGAGCTTACATGGCTTGAAAGTCTCCTTGTTGATCTAGGAGTTAAACTTCCCTCACCTGTCATCCTGTTATGCGATAGCCAAGCGGCTATACACATAGCAAAGAATCATGTCTTCCATGAAAGAACGAAACATATTAAAGTGGACTGCGACTTTATCCGGGAGAAAGTTCAAATGAAGAAGATAGAATTAAAGCATGTTTCGGGTACTAAACAAGTTGTCGATATCCTCACAAAGGTCCTATCAAGTACCCTGTTTTATCAGTTCTAGTCCAAGCTTGGTGCCTATGACTTGTACCCTCCAGCTTGCGGGGGAGTGTTGGAAAAGCCTATGTAAAGAGGCCCATATTGGAGCCCGTTTATTTAGTTTTCTTTTTTTCTCCTCTTTAGTCCCACATCATGTATAGGGATCTCTTCTCTCTTTCTCCCTTTTATAAATGTGTATTCATACCTTGTATTTGATTATTGAGAAAGTATATACAAGTTTGAGGTTTTCTCCACATACAGAAACAAACCATTACTAACCGGAGAATTATTACACCCTTGTAAGAGGGTGAGAAACGCTGATAGGAAGCAACACTAGCCAGTGGATGCTCAGTAACAGAGGAACGAACACAAGTACGTTTACCCTTGCGAAGAGCAATAGGTAAGTCAACAAAAGAAGTAGAGGAGAGAGGCTCAAGAGAGTTACCTGCGTCCGAAAGAGGCTGTTGATCCGGGACTGGAGGAGAAGTGGGTGTAGCTGGTGGAGGGGGCGGCTAGCGGCGAGAGTATGTCAGCAGGACTGGCAGAGCAGCAGGGGAGGCAACGGCTGGTGGTGAGGAAAAGACTGGGAGAGGTTGCACAACATTAGGAAGTGCAGGGGGTGTCAAATGTGCAGGATAAAAAGGAACCTCCTCATGGAATGTCACATCCATAGAATAAACGATACAACGCAACTGGGGGTCATAGCATCGATAACCCTTAGTGGTAGTCGAGTAACCGAGGAAGAGGCGACGGATGGCCTTGTCGTCGAGTTTGGTCCTAGAAGGACGTCGATCCTGGGCAAAGCACACACAACCAAAGACCCGGAGAGGGATGGGGAAGGCGGAACGAGACTGAAGGGGGAAACACCACCAAGGGGACGAGAAAGAGTCCTATTAATAAGGAAAGCTGCGGAAAGAAGAGCAGCACTCCAATAGGACTTAGGGACATTCATTCCCCGAAGAAGGCAACGAACATAGTCTAAGAGGTGGAGGTTTTTGCGTTCGGACACCCCATTCTGCTCGGGGGTAACTGGACACGAAAATTGATGTAGAGTGCCCTCATTGTGGAGAAAGTGATCAAAAGGACGAGAAGTATACTCTCCTCCATTGTCGGAGCGGAGGATATGAACAGAAGTACCATGTTGGGTTCGTATCATACGTGAAAAATAAGAGTAGACAGATAAGACCTCAGATTTATGTTCTAGAAGATAAACCCATAAGCAACGAAAGTAGTCATCAATAAAAGTTACAAAGTACGAGAAACCATCAAATGACACTACAGGGGCAGGGCCCCACACATCAGAATGCACCAACTCAAAACAAGAAGCAGCACGACTAACAGAAGGAACATACGTGCTGCGTGTGTGTTTTGACAGCTTACATACATCACAACGAAAAGGAAAAACAAAAGACACATCAGGACAAACTGACAACATCCGCTGAGGGCTAGCATGGTCAAGACGTGCATGCCAAAGCAAACTCGACGACATAACAGGGGAAGCAGGAGAGGTAGGCGGGCAGGTGTCAGTGGTGGTGGTAGCAGCAGTGGGAGAAGGTAGCTCCAGGTAGTACATCCCACTTCTCTCATATCCCGTACCAATAGTCTCCCGGATCTCAGGTCCTGAAAAACACAACGATCAGAAAAGAAAATTACTGAGCAGTTCAAAGAGCGAGTAATACTACTAACAAACAATAGGTTGAGGGCCAATTGAGGTACAAGAAGAACAGAGTCAAGGGAGAAAGAAGATGAGAGAGGGACGGTGCCGCTGCTGAGGACAGGGGTAACCGAGCCATCAGTGAGGCGCAGACCCCGGGAAGAGCAGGGGACAACCTAAAGCAGGCGGGAAGACGTACCAGTCATGTAGTCGGTAGCACCAGAATCAATCACCTCGGGTGACGAATCCTGGTCAACCGTGGCCGCGGAGCAAGTAAACGGAGTACCTGAGGAAGAAGGGACAGTGGAAGCAGAGGCAGTAGTGGAAGGCTGAGACTGCCGGAACTACTGAAACTGCTGAAACTGGGCCATCATGTGATAGAAGTCAGAGGAGTTGACACCCAAAGTGCGCTCGACAGGCTCAGAAAACTCAGCTGATGCAACAATGTGTCTGGGAATAGTACCAGAAGTAGTACGCTCAGAGCCCCGTAGGTGTGGTTATAACTGATAGTAACGACTGCGGTCATGATACAGACGACCCCAGTGAGAGCAAGGGCCAGGAGGACCCGTAGATCCACGTCCACCAGAATGTACACGGCCTCCAGGCTGGGTAGAGGAACCCCGACCACCTCGTCCACGAGTGCTGGAGGTGGGAGGTCGGTAAGAAGCAGCAAGGGCCATCTGCTCAGTAGGCAGAGAGGAGATAGCACGAGTGGCAGAGAGACCAGAGTGCCGCTGCATACGTCTCTCATGCTCCGCAACAATGGAGTAGGCCTCAAGAAGATCGGGCAAAGGTGACATCCCCACAATCTGAGCACGGGTACACTCGTATTCGAGGCGAAGCCCCATCAAAAACCGGTATGTCTCTCGGCGTTGTAGCTGTTTCCGAATAAGAGTAATATCGGCAGGAGATTCCAGGGCACTAAGAGGTTCAAGATCGTTAAGTTCATGAAAACGATCCTGAAGGTAAGTGAAGTACTCCTGAAAGGGACCCTCTTCCTGACTAGCGAAAGCAATGTCCTGAAAGATGCCAAAAATCTAGGCATCAACACGCGTGTGCCCAATGGTGTGCTGGAGAGCGGACCAAAGCTCGGAGATGTCCAAAAAGCGCATGAACTGACTAAAGATGTGAGGCTCCATCGAGCACTGAATCCATCCAAGAACCATGTACTTTTCCGTCGACCACTTAACTAACTCCTCCTTTTTGTCATCTGTGTCGGTCGATTGAGGCATAGAGGGGCCGCCGGTCAGCCATGAAAGCTTATTCCGGACGGCAAGGGCTACTTTCATCGATGTGGCCCATGAAAAATAATTTTTCTCATCGAGGAGAATGCTAGTAATCCGTCCCGTAGAGAACTCATAGGTGTCCTTGGAATCCATGAAGCAAATATCAATGAGATCCCTCCCGCAACTAGCAATGAGAAAATCAAAATTAAGGGGGGATGCAACTACTATGATATATGGATCCTATGACGCACTTTAATATGAAATGATGCTATGAGGTATGCCAAAATTACAAATTAAATTTTTTGGACAGTAATATGATATTATGGAAACAAAAAAATTGCAAGCTTTTTGTGATTTTTTTATACTCAAAGATGAAGCTAAAAAAACTTCTAAAACAAACCACTGTTCTAATACCACTTGATGCACTCGTAGTCGCACCCTATGAAATGAATGGAATGCAAAAATAATTTTTTATGGAACTTTAAAAAAAAAATGTGACGTTAGGATTAACAAATAATTTGTACCGCAATACGAATAAGATTGACATATTTAATTTCAATTTGCATTGCAAATCATCTGATGAATGACAATTCTGTGGCAATCAATAAAATCCAATGTAACAAAATATGTGTCGAGAAAAAAAACAACTAAGAGGAAAGGGAAAATAAGAAAAAAAACAAATAAAACTAAAACACACTTCCCTCAGAAAATAGGTTAGCTACTAAAAACTAGGCAGAAGCGAACCCAAAGATTATGAGAGATCTCATCGGGAGTGAAGAGGTATGGTGGTGGTGGTCGGTGGAAGGACCTATGGAAGACGAGAGACTCCTTGCGCAAAAGGAGTAAAGGCGGCGGCGACGAATTGCAAGTAGGACGTTGTGGTGGCGGGAGTAGAAGAAATATGATGGCCTAGATATCGGTGGAGAGGCAACGGAGGAAGAAATACACAACAACAACACTCAAGCCTTTATCCCACTATAGTGGGGTCGGCTATATGGATCCTTTGTCGCCATTGTGTCCTATCTTTTGTCATAATCTCACGAATGCCTAAGTACATCATGTCTTTCTAGTTTTATTCCAAGTCTTTATTGGTCTACCCCTCCTCGTCTAACATGCCTAGTGACTAGACTCACATAATGCCTAACAGGTGCCTCTAATGGTCTCCTTTGTACGTGTCCAAACCATCTTAGACGAGCTTCTCGCATCTTCTCTGAAATTGGTGCTACTCCTGTCTTATCCCTGGTACTTTTATTCCTAATTTTATGCAATCTCGTGTGTCCACACATCCACCTAAGCATTCTCATCTCCGCAACTCCCATTTTTTGCTCATGTACACAATTCACTGCCCAACACTCAGAACCATAGAGCATCGCGGGTCTAATTGCAGTACAGTAAAACTTGCCCTTAAGTTTTAGTAGTACTTTACGATCACATAAGATCCCTGACGCACATCTCCACTTCAAACAACCCGCTTGGATTCTGTGTCACATCTTTATCAGTACCTCCATCTTTTTGAACTATCGATCCAAGATATTTAAAACATTCACTACGGGAAATATTTAAAACACTCACTACAAGATATTTAAAACACTCACAAAGGAGGAAGAAATAATGAAGAAAAAAATGGAGGAGAAAAGATAAAGGGAGAAGGAACTCACTGTTCCATATAAAAAAAGGGGTAGAGTTCACGGGCTTCACAAATTCCGATCTTTTTTTTGTTGCTTTCCACTACTCCTTTATACCCACCATTCAATTAATTTACAACCCATGATTCAATTAATTTACAGCCCACGATTCACTGGACTCACGTAAGACGTGAGATATGGGAGAAGATGTGAGCAAGCGGTTTAAAACTAAATTTCTGATTCCTAAATATCATGCAGCCTACAATACACGTGAGACTAGAGGCAGGAACTAACCTTCATGTGGCTGGCCTCATTTCTTTTCATTTTTGTTTGTTTTTAAATCCTGCTTAGTCTTTGTTTTAACAGAATTCCTTTTTTTATATAACAGACCCATGGAAATAAAATTGGTTTGGGGTCAAAATTGAGGCCGAGGCTCAACATAAAAGTGGGAGAGAAAACAAAGTTTGATCTAACCAGATCAAAATATTACGCCTCTATATAATCTAGAGCAACTAAAAGTACAACCTAGTTAATTACGTCATAGGGAATACACCACTATAACTTCTCCAATATATGAAAATAAAACCACAAAACAAGTGTGAGACATAAAGGAAAAATGTTTGACATGACTAAAAAAAATTAAATGCACATGTAAAGTAAACTTCGGCACTGTGAGCGCTTGTCTGCATCACTAATGCACCAATCCCCTCCCATGATGAAAATGATCTCCAAGACACGATCCTTGAAGAGAAGATGCTCTTTTCTAAAAATTAAAAGACAGTGAATGAGTTGACCAACTGCTAACACATGCATCATATATGGTACACAAGCATTAAATGCAGATGTGGCAAGTGTCAAGGTTTCCACGACCCACGTGAACTCCTGCCAGGGCGACCATTACGATCACATCTCCCAAGGCAACTTCAAACTCTCAACACAAGTATTATCTCAAACTTCAACGCAAGTACTATCTCAACCTCTCAAAATTAAGCATCACAATTATTGTGTTTCCTATTAAAAGAAATCTTTAAGAAACGTCAATCACTATAAGCAAATAGATATAGAATTGACATAGGATTTACACCATTAACATGTAGTGCTTTATGGTTTGTCATCAGAACTGGCATAGGATTTTTGTTGTTTATATAGAATGCTTGTAATGATAATTCACGCGGAACATAAGTATCAATGCAAGATACTCGCCATCTAGAGATAATAATTATGAATGTAAAGTCAATAGATGAAGCACTTGATGTATGGGTCTTAATAATAGTTGGAAGCACAATTGATGCAGAAAGAAGAAAATACAAATATATATACAATTGTATGCATATGAGCGCAGTCGCTCACACACAAACATATGCATATGAAGCAATATGGCAATATGTCCTCTCGATCGGCACATCGGACACCCGTTCAGTGTAGATTCAGTTCCCCCCCCCCCCCCAAGAAGGGCAATCATCTCCAAGACAACTCTTGAAGGCAGGTTGATTCTTTTCCAAAACAACAAAATAGTGAAGACGTTAGCCAACTACTACACATGCATACTATGTGGCGCATGCACATTAAAAGCATATGGGACCCCTGCCAAGATGACCATTACAACTGCATCTCCCAAGGCAACTTAAAACCATATGTATTCTCCTTGGCATCAGGACATCAGGCGGACAATTATATACCGGACCAGCAGACCCAGACAAATGTGGTTCAACAATACATATACCCTACACAAACACTATTTCACATGATCCTCATCTGCTCTCTCCCTTCTCTTTATATCTAAGAAAAAATAAATAAATAAAATAGGAAACAGAGTATATGCACATATCTATCTATCTATATATATCTATCTATATATATATATATATATATATATATATATATAGAAGAATTATAGAGAGAGAACCAGTTCTCTGAACCTTATATAGAAAACCAGCAAATTGACCCCCAAATGTTTGTTTTTTCAAAAAGTGATCAACATGAAAGTTGTAGATCTCATCGAAATCTACAACTTTCATGTTGATCACTTTTTGAAAAAACACCGTTTAGACCCCCGATTTGAGCCCCGAAAAAAGTCAAACCGAACTATATATATAGATATGTTCGTGTTGACTTTTTTCGGGGCTCAAATCGGGGGTCTAAACGGTATTTTCTCAAAAAGTGATCAACATGAAAGTTGTAGATTTCGATGAGATCTACAACTTTCATGTTGATCACTTTTTGAAAAAACAAATATTTGGGGGTCAATTTGCTGGTTTTCTATATAAGGTTCAGAGAACTGATTCTCTCTGTATAATTACTATTACTATATATATATAACAAGTACCTCTCTCCATATGCATTAGATGGCCATACTGAAGGAGGGTAGATATCAGTAAGCTTATGCACTTGGTTGTAATCTCGAATTTCAATTAATGGGATAAAAATGTTGTAATTATGCATATTTCAGATTGACCAAAAGGGACTAACCACATACTTAAGTTCTTAGGTCTTTTTCAAATCAAAGCCCTGGATTGAATATAGTAAGAAACTACCTAGCAAAATTCTAAAAGGAGATAAGAAGATGTCAGGGATTATGCATATAACCGTGTAGGAGTATTTATCAACAATAATGATACGATCCTTCTGGGTTACCGAGCCGCTCTGCCATGGATCCATGATCGCCCCCAAAAGATCACACCAGGGTTGTGGCCCATACACCCCAACCCATCTTCCCAGGGGCACCGAGCCACTCCGCAATGGATCAATGGTCGGTCCCGTAGGGCGGGATTTTGAGGCTAGGGCTTGATCCCTAGACCTCCAAGATAAGTTAGGCTCTCCCGGACACTTATCACCAACTGAGCCGTGTTGGTGATAGGAGTTCGGGAGAGACTATCCTATCTAGGAGGGACTGGGTTAGAATCCCAGCCTCAACCTCCCGCCCTACGGGACGGACCATGGATCCATTTTGCGGAGCGGCTTGGTTCCCCTGGGGAGATGAGTTGGGGTGTATGGGTCGTGACCCTGATGCGATCTTCTGGGGCCGACCATGGATCCATGGCAGAGCGGCTCGGTAGCCCAAAAGGATTATATCAAATAATCTCCCAGCAAAAACTCGGAAGATAAGCAGTATTTTCAGAAAAATAAAGGTAAAAATAGTTGAGGAACAAAATAATGAAAGGAAAGAATTGCAGCGCACAATAATACCTTATCCCAACCAAACTCGTTCCACACCAAGGACATGTTATCAGCTATTTTGTAAGGCCCGTTCTCAAAGAAAAGAGCCAATTCGCTGCTACAACCCGGGCCCCCCGTCAACCAAATAACAACAGGATCACTCTTGTTCTGCCTCGACTCGAAGAAAAAGTAAAACAGCCTGACAAAAATCAGTCAACAATCAGTAAACCCTAGGCATTGGGAAAAATGATCTAAGACCGATAAGAGTTATGGGTACCCTAGGCCAACAAACCCAATCTACCTGGCGTCGTGAGAGTGGGAGAGGCGGTAATAGCCGGCGTGGTGCCCAAGATCCTCGACGGAGCCCTCGCTGGATAAGCCAGAGAGCAGGAGCGGTTTCTCGACGATCGATCCCGGTAAAACATCAGCGGCAGTAACGTGCTCAGGAGAAGGGTCCTTGGGGTGAAGGTTAAGCGCGCGGATGAACCTCTCTGCAGTGGCCGCCGGGAAAGCCGCGCTGTCGGGGAGACTTAAATGATCGGCGATTTCGCCGGCGGCGCATAAGGACGTAAGGATGCCGATGGACAAGATGAAGTGGGGGAGATTTCCCATTTTCGATTGGGTTGACAGTTTGAACTTCGAAGTAACCGGCTTGTAGGGTCGTATTAATAAAGCAATTGTTATCAGCACTACAGTTTTGATTATTTGCACATATTTTTTCCTAATTTTTCGTGTGTTTTACAAATATGTCTTGTACATGCATTTTTACGAAAAGTGTTCAACACCAAAGTTATAGATCTCATTGAGATCTACAACTTTTGGTGTTGAACACTTTTCCTGAAAATGCATGTACAAGACGTATTTCTAAAAAGCGCAAAATCTGGGTGTATTTCCAAAGTACGTCTTGTACATGCATTTTCAGGAAAAGTGTTCAACACAAAAGTTGTAGATCTCGATGAGATCTACAACTTTGATGTTGAACACTTTTCTTAAAAATGCATGTACAAGACGTATTTACAAAAGACGCTAAAAATTAGGAAAAAACATGTGCGAATAATCAAAACTGTAGTGCGGATAACAGTCTCCATTAATAACAAATAAGGGTGACAAAATAGCCAGATTCCTCCGAGGATTGTTTCATGTAAAACAAAATAAAACAAAATTTAAGGAATCATTTTTATAATAAAGATAAGAGTGGTCTTATTTGTATATCTTATTTATGTTATTTGTAGGTCTCAAAATTATATTTGAAGTATAATGGATTATTTATATCCCAATATTTAATATTAAATTTGATGCCTTTGTGAAATCTTGTTTTTATTTCTCCTGAAAAATGAAGACCAGCAGTTAGAATTACAGAAAAATTTTATTATATTTTTACAAAATCTGGAGAAACCATGCTACCACTCTCATAAGTTGTATATTTCTGTACTTTATGTGTTCTGGATAAGTAAGATAGTGTTTCATCTTCATATATGCAAACATTGAAATCAAATTCGGTGAAATAGCCAGTGACCAAGGTGAGGTCGGGCTCCAAAAAAACCCGCAAAAGGGTAGATCCGAGAATATACTAAACCGGAGGAGAGATTTCAGCGGCAGCGGACTGCGGTGGGCGGCGGCGGGCTGCAACAGGCGCCGAACAGAAGAAATGTTGTGCGGATGAGGTGGCAAGAGCGACTTGTCGATCAGGCGAGAAATGGGGAGAGGCGGAATTGCTGGAAAGGAGTACAAATATTAGATTTTGGGTATTAAACATAAGATATTTTAATACTACAAAAAAAAAACTAAAACCTAGCGTCTCAATTCTAATTCATGGAGATGATAACAAAAGGATGTTTTAGAGGGAAATACCATTTCTGATGCTAGAAGATACAGAAGGCTATTAGGAAAGTTAAATTAACCATTTGTTATCCTGACATTTTTTTCTCAGTGTGATTAGCAAAGGGATCGAAAGGTCTTACTATACCATTGTTTAAAAAAACATACGGAGGAGAGTTGCAGCGGATCTATCAGCGTTCGTCGAGTTCGATAGATTAGGTTCGACTTAGCTCGAAAGTCAGTCGAATTCGCACACAGTCAAAATAAAGTTGACATCAGAATTTTTACATGAAAAACCTGGAAGAAAAATATTATGGGATCTGCCTCAGTTCAGACAAATTTTCTAGCAAAATTGTTAAGAGTACACAAGTGATTGAGCGAGAGTGACAGACACCCTCTCCTTCTAGAACGTTAAAAGAGTCTTCTGATGGTCATGTATATCAGGGACACGCTTTAGAGAGATGTGTGGGGGGGCACGTCCGGGCGGTCGGCCCAGGGCATTGTGTTATGGAGAGTGACACAAGGCTTTCCTTGAGATTCGAGTGCCTTCTAGAGAGCAGAGTGTGAGGGCACGCATATGAGAGCTAAGCATCCGCTACACTCCACTCTAGTGCAGGGTGCACAATGGAGTGGACTTGAGGGCAGAGGGAGGTAGACCATGTTAGAGAGAAACGAGGGTACATGCACTAGAGAGGCATGTTCACGATAGCAATGTGTTCACTATAACAAGCACTTGGCGACATTGGAGTGGCGTATTAATGGTAGCGGTGTGTTCACTGTAGTTGTATGTTCACTCGAACACAATGCGGGGGCGCGCATGTTGGGGTTCGGCCCCTAAAGGTGATGCTTGTGCAGAAATCAAGATGTTGCAACCTGAATTTTGGTGTTGCAACCTCCTTCTTGCTGTTTGGGGAGGGGGCAGTTTTTTAAAACCTGTGAACCGGGTTTTTTATTGTGGCCTTTTAAACCCCCCCCCCCTCTCAATATTTTTTTGATTAGGGTAGAAGAAGGATCGTGAAAAATCCCCCCCCCCCTTTCCTCCCGTCCGCCGTTCGTGTGTGAGGAGCAAGCCCCCGTTCGCCGCTCAGGAAGGAGGAGATCGGCGCTGGTGTCGCTGGGAGTTCGCCGCCGCTGGATCGTCGGGATTGCACTGCTGTTTGCCTGGGATTTCCGCTGCGCAGGGCCGGATTTGCTGCTGCTGTAGGCGCGAGTTCGCCGCTTGGTCGAGGTGTTTCCTCTGTGCTGTTGGAAGGAGTTTCCTCTACCGCTTCAAGGGCTTCTTCGTCTACGTTTCAGGTGTACCCTTTCTTGTCTTCGTTTGATATTGTGCTTGAAGAGAGAGTAGAGTTTTTATCCTGTTGTAGAGGAGTTGTTGTTTGTCTTGGTGGTAGAGAGAAGTGAATTTGTGTGTCAAATCCGGAGGGCTTTCTAGGTTTGAGCAAACCTAGATAAATTTCTGTAATCCTTATTTACTGGAGTGAATTTTCGTTGTGTCGTGCCCTGTGGTTTTTGACCTTCAAGTGGTGAAGGTTTTTCACGTATATCTGTGTGTTCACTTGTGTTGTTGGTTTGTTTTGTTTCTTATTGTTTTGGCTCTATCGATCGGTGGGAGTTGCCGTTATCTTCGGACCCCCTTTCCCTATCAGCGCATTGGAGCAGATTTGCACTGGAGCATAGCGTGGAAGGGGCACACTAGAGAGGAGTGTGGGGTCATGCACTTGAGTGGACTGAAGAATGGAGCGTGATGGAGTGAGCTAGAGAGGGGCACGAGGGCGTGCACCGGAGAGTTGTGCGTGCGCAAATATTTTGAAGAGACGGTGTTCACGCAATTACACTGGAAAGCTTGTGTTTACGTAAGCACAAAGAAGAGCCTATATTTATGCGAGAACACAAGACAACTTGTGCTCACGTGAGCACACGGAAGAGGCGGTGTTCACGTGAGCACACTGGAAAGGCTATGTTCACGTGAGCACAGAAGAAAGTCTGTGTTCACATAACCACATAGAGAAATTCATGTTCACTTGAGCGCACTGGAAAGCCTATGTTCATGCGAGCACACAGAAGGACATATTCATCGAGTACACAAAAAATGAAGTGTTCGTGTGAGAAGACAGAAGATTATGTGGTCACGCGAGCACACATAAGAGCAGCACACACAAGAAAGCACTAATGAACAATATGCACGTGAACACGAGGATCTTACGGCCTCACCCCTCTCCAAATTTCAGCCCCTTCAAATGAGAGATTTTGTCCCCTTTTTATAGATGTTAAGAGGGGCGCAAAAGTAATACTGTAATTTGAATTATTAAACGACGAATAAAAACGCCGGATTTACACCTCTCTGATCATAGATATCAGCCGCTAGGCAACTTTGCCCCATGGGCAAATCCGGGAAGTCCTGTTAGGCTCGCCGGAGTGGCAGTGGCCAGTGGTGGTCGCCGTCTTGCCGGAAAATCAAAGTGCTTGGAATATGATGAAAATTTTAAGGAAGCTTCATCTCGCCGTCACGTGTCCATTAGTGGTGATGATTTATCGAGTTGAGGTTAGTAGCTTCGGCAATCGCCGTCGAAAGAGACATTTTGGCGGAATGGCCAAGTCGTCAAAACTCCACCAAAATTTTTGATTGAATACTCTATTTCGTAGTATTTTTTGAGAGCAATTCAGTTCCTCTTTCGAATTGAAATTTTGTTGAGTGGTTGAGAAGATATTGTTGAGTGGGTGAGAAGATATGAGCTTCCAAAGTTATGAAAATTTCCTCCCCATTAATAACCGTTTTGGCGTTGATTGGAGACGAAGATGAGGGAGAAATTAAGGGAGAGGTCGCACATGGCCACCGGAGGGCTTGGGCGACCCTCTCGACTGTTTCCGACCACCGATTGATGGCCGGAGTAAGGGGCGCCGGTTACCGCCGCACCTAATCACACCCTGCGCTTGGGCCGAAGCCCGAGCGTGAGGAAGGGGGTGACCGACCCAGGTTGGTCCGGCTCGGTCCGGCTTTTGACATGTAGCCTTCCAAAGGCCGTTTGAGGTGTCAGACAAACTCAAAATCATGTAAAATTTGGTAAAACCTCACGCTCTTTCTGCCTTCTCTTTGAAGCCAAATAATATCTAGCGGAGATGAACATTAATGCGCCATTTAGTTGGTTATATGGGGAGATAAAAAAACCATAAAGATCAATCTCCATGGAACCTTCCCAGGGAGGAAATTTAACCTGTGCAAAAAAAAAACGAATACAATGGAAGTACTCAAGTACCCTTATCCGATGTGAGCCCTAGACCGAAGATGAAGAAATCTCGTCTTAGGCTCCGTTTGGGGGGACTTATTTTCACCGGTCAAGCGGTTACGACCGCATGAATTAGACCTTAATTAAGGTCCGGTTTATGCAGTCGTAACTGCTTGACCGGGGAAAATAAGTCCCCCCAAATGAAGCCTTAGTTGCAGCCGATGAGATGCTCTTGGAGGTGCCTAAGAAGACCATAAGTTTGGGTCGGAAACAACAATGAAAACCAACAAATGGAGTGAAATGAGTAAGCAGTGTGGATCTTCACGATCCAGCTTGCAGAGATATCTGCGCGGGTTTTAGAGCGACGAAAACAGGAAAGTAGACCTTTAGAGGTCGGAATTGTGGATGGGTGGGGGGGAGAACATAAGAATTCATATCCATTCCAATTTCGTCAGCAAAATTGGAGCACCAAACAACGAAATTGGAATTGTGTAACGATCAAGTCATTACGAGATCGTCAGAGGGATTGCTGGCGTTAGAAAAGAAGGAAAGATACGAGAATAATGCCCATGGAGGAAGGGCCGAAGGAGAGAGACGCATCAAGGGGTGGAGACAAAGGGAAATTAGATGAAGGTCGGAGAGGATGGCCGGAGGAGAGAGACGAAGCTTAGGGAAGAGAGAGAAGAAACGAGAGTCCTACTCTATAAGATCAAGAAGAATTATTATTCATCCATTCGTTGCTATTACAACCATAAGGCCCTATTTTAAGGCTTATACAATGTACAATACTCAAGACAGGCTAATTACAAATATACACTAATGCTAAACCGTAACAAATTGGCTCTCTATTTACAATTCATTCCTCCCAATTCCACCCAAAGGAACGGGTCATGGGACATTTTTGGTGTAAATTATAAAAAAACCCTTGACACTTGAAAAAAGATCTCCACGCCTTGATCCTATTCGAAATCATCGTTTCTCTTTCCTGATAGCCATCCCCCTCTAATTTTCCGATCTCCACTGACAACTTAATCCTGCTCTTCTCCAGTGCTCCGGAAACCTCCGCGCACCCTCAACCCACGACCCGACATCTCTCCATCGCCACCCCCTAAGAAATCCACTAACGGCAGAAATTGGTCACCTCCCCTTGATTACCTGCTCCCCCCGCAAAGATATCTGGCGCGACATATCTTCATCGCTTCCATGCACACAAATCAGTCTCCTCAGCCTCAGCCTCTGATAAGGACCTCCCTCTTCTTCTTCCTTCTATTTCATCTTCCACGTATCTAGAAAAGGGGTAGCCTCCTTTTTGACCATGAAAAATGACATGTGTTTCATGCCAAGTGAAAAAAAGGTAGTCGCCTTTGACGATTAAAATTGACATGTGTTTTTGACTGAACACATGCATGAGAAATTTCAAACTTCATCCATCAAGGTATTTTATTTTGCATAGCTCTTATTGTACCCAAGATCTCTTATAAGTTCTTGTCTTAGCTACTAATGCCAAAACCATGTTATCCAGTATTCACATATTTAGATAACATGCTCTTATTTCTCTATATCTGATATACTCAATGATCTAGAATGATGGGAATGGTACCTTTGTAGAGGAAAGGTGCTCGAAACATCCGGAGGAGGGTCTAAGTGGAACACTCTCTCCGTTGCCCCCAGCTAGGAATATATAGTCAAAACCTAGGGTTATCTCCCGCAAAGCCCCCGAACCCGTTATTCGTCCGAATATACACTTACAATCTCCTCCTATATTCGTGACAAATAACGGTGACGTTTCGAGGTGCTAAAGTGTAGACAAAATAATAATCCAAACTAAGCAAAGTAATCAGGACAGATCATACTAATAAATCAAAACAAGGTTTTGTCTATACGGCAAACCACCACACAGATGCTATCTCAAACATAGTCTGAATAATTATTACAAAACAAATGAAAATATGAATTAAACGTTTGATGATTCTACTCATCTAGTAGATCATCATCATCCATGTCCAGGTCTACAGCTCCTCTAAAATCTCCATCGTAGCCTGCAAGGAATTTCATGAGTCAGACTCAATGAATTCATAAACATATGCAGTAACATTTAAAGTAAACTAGCTCTTACTAAATGAGCTTAGCACTTCTAGCAACGGTGAAGTAACTCTGTCAGCATCTCATCTAGTCTAACTAGAACTAGTCACGTTATCTTACTCGTTACTGATCACTATGTGTCTCACCAACACATGTGAGCACACATCACATGCAACATTATCAAATGTGGAATAATGTGTTGTGATCAATAATGTTTAGATTAACATATACAACGACTTTCAATTCCCAGTTGAATAACTTTTGAATCAACTTAAAATGGAAGGACGTTAGGTTATCAAATGTGGAATAAACAGCATCCAACCATCTTGGGTTTTCATCAAGAAATTATTTGGGGTTTTCAGTCTGTCACTTATTAGATGCTTGAATGTTTGCAGCTATAAGCTCGTGCATATCAAAACATTATCGTTGGAGGAAAGTTTCATATTTCTATGAACTTTAATCTCATTTCCCCGGATGTTTTGATTGTGATAGCTCTATTTAATCCTTTAGTAAGGGCGTCTGCAACATTATCTTTCGATCTCACATCAACCAGGTGTACAACCCATATTCGACGAGGGAGGGCCCTACCACCGCCAGGTCATCAAAAGTCTAAGTCAGCAAGACAAGGTGGGGATCCAGACCAGCACCCCGGACCGCGGAAGGTTCGGGCGAGTTGGCGAGTTCCCCAGGACAACTCGCCAGGTGGCGACTATGGCCAGATGCTCGCCTCTGCCTGCCGAGCTCCCCAGGGAAGTCGCCAACTCGCCAGGGTGGGGGTATAAGTAAGACCCCCCCCCCCTCTCTTTGGTTTTCCCTATAAATAGGACCCCAGGGGTACGAAGGAAGGACAACAAGCAATTCTCGGCCTGAGCCCTCGCGAGTTCCAGCCACTGCCCTTGACTCGTTATTGCTCAGCTCGCCTCCTTCGTACCTAGCTCGGCCAATCTGGTTGAGAAGGGGTTGCTTCTCCTAAGCAACTGGGTACGTGGTGGGACCTTCCCGCCGTAGCGACCTGGGGTCCTGTTTGCGCAATTCGTTCCTGTTTCCTGACCAGAGATCATCTTCCCGACCGGTCGACCAGTAACTTCAGGTTGCCTTGTCCGATTTCTGAGGTTGAGAATTTCTCGGCTTCAACACTTGGTGCGGTGAGCGTGGATAGCGACCGAAGAAGAAAGTCGTGGTCGGAAGATGGCCGATGGTGGAGACCGGGGCGAGTTGGGAGGTAACTCGGCGGGAGCTGGAGTCCCGGGGCAAGGTAGCGAGTATGTGACGGTGGCGGCATTTGAAGATTTCGCAAGAAGAGTGGAGAAGGCAATACTCGTCGGGTTGTCCAATCCGCCTGAGGTGACGGCGACTTCCCCCCGCCGCCGGACACCCCCTGGCGAGGAGATACCAACTCGGCGAGCAGGGAAGGAGCCCGCTTGGGCGAATGGAGAGCCGGTGATCCCGCCGCGGCATCACCCGGCGAGTAGTCAGGGAATCCGGTTTCGAGAACCAGAACTCTCGGCGAGGTATGGAGATACTCGCCGATGGAGCGAGTATGACTGCTCGAGCGGAGAGGATACTCGCCGCCGCCAGGAAGGAAGGAGCCCCTTTTGCGACGAGATCCTCGCAGCCCTCGTCCCTGACAACTTCAGAGAGCCGGTCCTCTCGTACTACTCCGGCAAGGACGACCCGGTGGGACATCTTCAGTGGTTTGAGGACGTGGTCTCCATTCGCAACATGTCCGATGCTCTCAAGTGCCGGCTCTTCTCCATTACCTTCAAGGGTAGCGCGAGAGATTGGTTCCACCAGCTGCCCGCCGGGTCAGTCTACTGCTTCTCAGATCTCCGAAGGGGCCTTTTAGCAAGGTTTGCGACGTCCAAACGGAGGAAGAAGGAGGCGACCGCCCTCTTCAAGATCGTGCAGGGGCAGCACGAGAGTTTGGGTCGGTACATCGATCGATTCCAGGAGGGGGTGCTGGAGGTGGAAGAGGTAGACGGGTTCACCTTGATGGTAGCCCTCAAGTTCGGACTGAAGCAGGGTCTGTTCAACATGGAATTGGGGTACAGGCCGCCCAAATCGTTCGAGGAGATGGTGGAGAGAGCCAATGTGTTCATCCAGGGAGAGGAGAGGAACAAGGAGTTCCTGGCACGGCTCGATGGAGACCGACCGCTTGGGCAAGATAAGGGAAGACTGCTGGAGAGGGAGAGGGCGCCGGAGGGGCGCCACGACAGGAAGCAGGAGAGGCCGAAGGAGAAAGAGGAGAAGAGAGAAAGGGGAAGGGAGATCAGAAAGGTGGAGAGGCAGGAGAGGCGGGAGAAGCCTCGAAGGCAGGAGGATAGGAGGCCCGTCGGAGGCCGAGAGGCGAGGAGCGAGGAGAGAAGATTCCAGTACCCAAGGGATCGCCCCCAGTGGAGGCGGCCCATCCGTCAGGAGGAAAGGAGGGCTTACAACCCTCGGGAGCAGGGAGGAGGAAGAAGGGAAACCATGGCCATCACGCAGCGAGCCGCTAAACGCCGGCGGAAGGAGAGGCAGCAGGAGAGGAGGCAGGAAAGGCAGCAGGAAGCGGCGATTCCCCTCTACTGCGATATCCATCGAGTGGAGGGGCATGGAACCTTGGCTTGCCCTGAGTTCTGGGAAGCAAGGAGGAGGATGGAAGCAACGGCGGCCGAGAGGGAGCAGCCGCAGCAGGAGGCCCAGGTTGGGCAGGTAGCCTACCAGGCACCGCAGAGAAGGAGGAACGAAGACAGGATCGACCAAGGAGGAAGGGGGAATGTCATTCCCGGTCCGGGAGGCGGGCACGTCGGAGTAATCAACGGAGGGGCGGGGCTAGGAGCTTCCCGCAAGGGAAGTCTCCACCAAATCTACAAAAGGAGCGTCGCTTCGACGTCTCAGACCCCCCCTCCCTTGAACGAGATCACCTTCTCGGAGGAAGACATGCTCTGGAACGAGAACCCCTTCCATGACGCCCTGGTGATTCAAACAGCAATCGAGGACTTTACCGTCGACCGAATCCTCGCGGATAACGGGAGTTCGGTGAATGTCATCTTCAAGAGAACCTTCGTCGGCCTTCAGGTGGAAGCGTCCCGGGTTCAGGCAGCGAATGGGCCTCTTTTCGGCTTCTCCGGGGAGAAGAAAGAGGTGGAAGGAGGAGTTGAGTTGCTGGTCACCCTCGGGGGAACTTCGATCCGATGTCGCTTCGTCATCGTCGACGCACCCAGCGGCTACAACGCCATCTTCGGGCGGCCCCTCATCAACTACTTCAAAGCCGTCCCCTCGTCATACCATCAATGCCTGAAGTACTGCAGGGACGACGTCCAAGTCAGGATCAGGGGAGATCCCAGGGCCTCCAGGGAATGCTACCTGAATGCGGTCAGCACCATCAGTTGGATGAGTGACGCAGAAAGGTTGGAAAGGATGATGGAGCAGGAAGAGGGCCTGCAAGCCGCCGAGGAGCTGGAGGAAGTGGAGGTGATCTCCCCGAGAGGAAAGCCGGAGCTGCTGAAGATCGGAGGAGCCTTGCCCCCGGAAGGGAAGGTGGAGATAGCTGCCTGCCTACAGGAAAACGCGGACGTCTTCGCATGGAGCGCCGCCGAGATGTCAGGGATTGATGCTGATGTTGCCTGTCATCGCCTCAACCTGGATCCAGCAACAACCCCCGTCCGTCAGAAGCAAAGGAAGAGCGCCGCCACTCTAGCGGGACCCATCCGAGAGGAAGTAGGGAAGCTGCTGGAAGCAGGTTTTGTTTCGGAGATCCAGTATCCAGGCTGGGTCTCCAATGTTGTAATGGTGAAGAAGTCCGGAGGGGGCTGGAGGTTATGTATCGACTTTTCAATGTTGAATAAAGCTTGCCCGAAGGATTGTTATCCCCTGCCTCAGATCGACGCGCTGGTTGATTCCGCCGTCGGATTTCCTGTGATGAGTTTCCTTGATGCTTTTTCAGGATACCATCAGATCCGGATGCATCCCCCCGATTGTCGCGACGTTTCCTTCATCACCAGCGACGGGTGTTATAGCTACAAGATGATGCCCTTTGGGCTCAAGAACGCTGGCGCGACATATCAAAGAATGATGGATCACGTCTTTAGAGAGCAAAAGGGGCGGAATCTGGAAGTCTACGTGGATGACCTGCTTGTTAAGAGCAAGAGCGCCGCAGAGCACGTAGCGGATCTGACAGAGACCTTCGCCACCCTTAGGAGGTACAAGATGCGGCTCAACCCGGCCAAGTGTGTCTTCGGCGCGGGAAGGGGGAAGTTTCTAGGGCACCTCCTTACTCCTCTAGGGGTGGAGCCTAATCCCGACAAGGTGAAAGCCATCGTGGAGATGGCGTCCCCGAGGGATTCCAAGGAAGTTCAAAGGTTGACTGGAAGGCTAGCAGGTCTTAGTCGGTTTCTCTCCAGGGCCGGAGAAAAGTGTTCCCCTTTCTTCAAAACCCTTCGGGGGAACCAGAAATTCGAGTGGACCCCGGAGTGCGAGGAGGCCTTCGTAAAGCTCAAACAACAGCTGACTCGAGCTCCTCTCCTTCAGGGTCCGCAGGGCGGCGAGGACCTCTTGCTCTACCTAGGGGTAGGGGCTGAAGCAGTCAGCTCGGTGTTGGTCCGAGAGGAGGGGAAGAAGCAGCTTCCAATCTACTACGTGTGCCGGGTGCTAAGGCAAGCCGAAACGCGGTACCCCATCCTGGAGAAGTTAGTCTTTGCCCTGGTAGTTTCGGCCAGGCGACTCCGTCCATATTTCCAAGCCCACTCTATCAAGGTAGTCTCCGACCACCCCTTGAGGAGTATCTTGGACGGAGTGGAGCACTCCGGCAGGCTCGCCAAGTGGGCTGTGGAGCTGAGCGAGTTCGACATCTCCTACCCCCCAAGGGTCGCGATCAAAGCACAAGCCGTGGCGGATTTCCTGGCCGACTTCTCGACCGAGGTCGAGGCAGACACGGATGTCTCTCGGCCGGTCCCCTGGAAGATGTTCGTAGATGGCGCGTCAGGGAAACACTCCGTGGGGGCCGGGGTGGTGCTGGTTAGTCCTCAGGGGACCAGAATTGTGCAAGCCGTCAAGATCCATTTTCCGGTCACTAACAATCAGGCAGAGTACGAAGCCATGGTGGCTGGCTTGCGACTCGCCAAGGAACTGGCAATCAGAGATATCAGGGCTTTTACCGATTCCATGGTGGCGGCATCTCAGATTCGGGGAGAGTTCGAAGTCCGAGATCCCATCTTGCAGCAATATTTGGTTAAGGTCAAAGGCTTGATCGGGGGGTTCCGATCCTTTCACGTCGAGCACGTGCCCCGAGAACGCAACTCCGAGGCAGACAATCTTGCGAAATACGGCCCTCGGGCTGGGGGAACCGCCATCGAGTTGTTCCGACCATCCATCGAAGAAGGCGAGTTGATGGAGATCGATCAGCGGGCCTCATGGAGAGATCCGTTCGTCACGTTCCTGGCAACAGGCCGACTACCATCTGACGGGCAAGATCAAAGAAAGTTCCGGTATAAGGCCGCGTACTACTTGCTGCAGGACGGAGAGCTTTATCGCAAAACCATTTCAGGCCCTCTGGCCCGATGCTTGTCAGAACTCGAGATTCCCCGGGTCCTCGAGGAGATTCACTCAGGAGAGTGCGGCAGTCACTCCAGGACCCGCACCCTGGAGCAAAGGATTCTGAGGCACGGTTACTTCTGGCCGACCATCCGAAAGGACGCAGAGGCCTACTCCAGAAAATGCTCCCAATGTCAACTCTTCGCGCCCCTCGCGCTCCAGCCGGCTCAGCAACTCCGCTCGATTACCGCTCCGTGGCCCTTCGCAATTTGGGGAATGGATTTGATCGGCCCGTTCCCTCAAGCTAGCGGGCAACGGAAGTTTGTCCTGGTAATGGTTGACTATTTCACGAAGTGGATCGAGGCTAAGGCTCTGGCCAGGACCACGTCTCAAATCGTCAAGAACTTCATCTGGGGGGAGATCGCATGCAGGTTCGGGATCCCTCTGGCCATCATCACCGACAATGGGCCGCAGTTCGCCAGCCTGGAACTGGGGGACTTTTGTAAACAGTTGGGAACCGACCTTCGGTTCGCCTCGGTACATCACCCTCGTAGCAACGGGCAAGTAGAAGCCGCGAACAAACTCATCGTCAACTTGCTGAAGAAGAAGATCACCAATCTCAAGGGGAACTGGGCCGAGCAGCTCCCTTCCGTCCTCTGGGCTCTCAGGACCACCCCGAACTCAGCCACAGGGGAAACACTCTTCAAGCTGTCACACGGATCCGAGGCGCTCATCCCGGTCGAATTTGAGGTGCACAGTCCGAGGGTCATCGCAGCCGAAGACGGAAGCGAGGAATGGCGGTTAGAGAATGAAGAGGCTCAGAGGCTCTCCCTGGATTATGTGGAAGAGCTTCGGGACTTAGCCGCCATGCGCCAGGAGGAAACCAAGAGGCGCATGGCGAGACACTTCGACAAAAACGTCCGCTTGAAGAACTTCCTCGCAGGGGACTTGGTCATGAAGAAGGTGGACGCTGCTGGGCGGGGAGCCACCGTAGGCAAGCTCCATCCCAACTGGGAAGGACCTTTCATCGTCCAAGAAGCCTTGACCACAGGAGGCTATTACCTACAAGACCAAGCGAGAGAGCAGCTGCCTGGAACCTGGAGCGGAGATGATTTGAAAAGATTTTACCCATAGCGGTAACTCATGTATCAATTTCTGTAAAAACTCTTAAATGAGCAAAGAATGCGAGATTTCATCCTTTTTGTGTTAAATATACCTCAAGGTTTCTGAGTGTTTTCATGGTCCGCCTCGTAGTCGACCTCGAGAGGCAACGGTCGGTTTGTTCCTCATATGTAGCCCAGTACGGATGATGGGACGATGCTTCGGGATTTTAAGCGCTCTTGTAAGACCGAGCCTCTGTATTGTCGGCCGAGATCAGCTCCCCCTTGCATGTCGGCCTATGTCTCCCCGAGTGCATCTCTTTTCCGTCTGGAGGACCTGCGAGGAACAGATCCGCACCGTGATCTCCCGGACTTGAGGAGAGGCCGGCCTCGTAAAACACCCGGAAGAAGAACCTGCCAAGGACAGGGTGTGGACGAGCCCGAAGGGAGATGTGTGAATCCCGAGCGCGTTCAAAAAGGCCCCTCGATGAACACCACCCCCATCCTAATCGTACCTATAAGCGACCTTCACTGTCAAATCGGGATGCGGGACCCCAACCCGTTCTCACTGAATAGCCTAGTTCGGACGATGGGACGATGCTTCGGGATTTTAAGCGCTCTTGTAAGACCGAACCTCTGCATTGTTGGCCGAGATCAGCTCCCCCCTTGCATATCGGCCTAGATCTCCCCAAATGCATCTCTTTTCCAAACTAGAGGAATTCTGAGGAACGGGTCTGGACACTGATCCCCCGATTCGGCAGGATCAAGAGCGTCCCTTCGGGGGGAGTTTCTTTCTCGCCAATATATAAGGACGCAGGATTTTGATTCAAGACTTCGAGTTGAGCAGCGTCGTAAGACCGGTATCCCCACGAGCTCCTCTCCTCGGGAATCGGCCGATCTCCTCGATTGAGATTCAAGACTTCGAGTTGAGCAGCGTCGTAAGACCGGTATCCCCACGAGCTCCTCTCCTCGGGAATCGGCCGATCTCCTCGATTGAGATTCAAGACTTCGAGTTGAGCAGCGTCGTAAGACCGGTATCCCCACGAGCTCCTCTCCTCGGGAATCGGCCGATCTCCTCGATTGAGATTCAAGACTTCGAGTTGAGCAGCGTCGTAAGACCGGTATCCCCACGAGCTCCTCTCCTCGGGAATCGGCCGATCTCCTCGATTGAGATTCAAGACTTCGAGTTGAGCAGCGTCGTAAGACCGGTATCCCCACGAGCTCCTCTCCTCGGGAATCGGCCGATCTCCTCGATTGAGATTCAAGACTTCGAGTTGAGCAGCGTCGTAAGACCGGTATCCCCACGAGCTCCTCTCCTCGGGAATCGGCCGATCTCCTCGATTGAGATTCAAGACTTCGAGTTGAGCAGCGTCGTAAGACCGGTATCCCCACGAGCTCCTCTCCTCGGGAATCGGCCGATCTCCTCGATTGAGATTCAAGACTTCGAGTTGAGCAGCGTCGTAAGACCGGTATCCCCACGAGCTCCTCTCCTCGGGAATCGGCCGATCTCCTCGATTGAGATTCAAGACTTCGAGTTGAGCAGCGTCGTAAGACCGGTATCCCCACGAGCTCCTCTCCTCGGGAATCGGCCGATCTCCTCGATTGTGATCGAGTTGAGCAGCGTCGTAGACCTCAAGCTCCTCTCCTCGGGAGCGTCTCCTCGTAAGACCGGTATCTCCTCGAGCTCCTCTCCTCGGGAATCGGCCGATCTCCTCGATGACGAGAATGAGGGGCCCGCAGGCTATGTTCGACGACTAAGCCCGGTTCAGTTTTCGTCACATGCGAGCAGGCGAGCTGATCTCGTGCGAGTAGGCGAGCTGATCCCATGCGGGGGAGCGAGCTGGAACCACGCGAGTAAGCGAGCCCCGGGGGGCATGCGAGTATGTCCCACACGCCACCCGCGCGGTTATTTCAGCAGGTTCACGAGTATCCGGGTGCAGGGGGCGAGTAGGTCCCGACAAGCGGATGGTCGATGTCGGGATCATCCCCCTGCGACCTAGCGAGCGTTCCTCTCCGAGCCTATGAGCCTAGCGAGTAACATCCAGTTAGAAAGGCAAAAACCAAAACCTTGTATAAATCATGAAGTCAAAAGTTTGGTTTACAAAAAGAATATCGGCGAGCAACTAGGACTCGTCGTCGCCAGTATCAGGCCGATATTCATCATCACCAATGTCACCGATATCCGCAAAGTCGTCACTCTCTGCGCTCTCGCCGCTGCTGCTTCCGCTGCCGCTGCTGCTGCCGCTGCTGCTGTCAGAATCACTGGAGCTGGTCGGCGACGACGCGCTATGCGGCGGGACAGTCCCCTCGGCGAGCAGCTCGGGAATGAGCTCGTCGACAGTGAGTGGCTTCTCCCCCTCGACGAGCTGGCCCCCGAGCCTGAGGCGCGCGAGTATGACGTTCCCCGCCGCCCGCGCAATCTCGCGGCGAACAGAGGATCTCTCCTCCCAGAGGACGCGTGATTGCTTCACCACTCGCGCCGGGTCCTCGGGTAGCGGGGTTGAGGAGCTCAGCCGTCCTTCAGCAGCGACCAGCCTCGTCTCCATCACCGCTGCGCGAGTTTGGGCCGCCTCCAGCTCGGCCTGGGAGGCGGCGAGCTTCTCCTCGCACTCGGAGAGTTTCTTCGCCGCTTCTATCTCGGCAGCCTGCGAAATGATCGACGTCAGGATCTATCAAACGAAACAAATCGAACAAAACCCACCCAGGGACAGCTCACCTCGAAGTCCCTCCAGCGGACTGACTGCATGCCGAGGTCGATGGCCTTCTTGGAGACGACCTTGAGGGCATCGGTCGTCTCCAACAGCTTCCTCGCCGAATAATGGCCCAGCTCGGCAGACCGCGCGAGCGCGCAGGCCGATTGATGGGCGAGCTCCGTCGGGGTCAGCTCCATGACGGACTCCGCGTCGGCCCGACCGTAGATGGCGTGGAGAACGGCGAACGCCTCCCCATTGTCCTCCCAGTCAGTCGACCAGGACGGAAGGTTGGTGCTCAGCGACACCGAATTCTCCCCCGCCGACCAGGTCACGAGCGGGCGACCGAAGGCGTCCACCACCCCCTGCCCGAGGCCGTAGTTGGGGTGGAAATGGGGCGACTGGGCGCCCGTCGGCGACCGGCAATCGACGGATCGCGGCGACGAGGTCTTCGCCCTCTTCCTCGCGGGACCTTGCGAGCTGACCCGCGATTTTCCCTTAACCGCCTTCTTCTCCCCAACGTCGGCAGGAGGGCGAGAATCCGACTGTGTGGCGGCAGCTTCCTTCGCCAGAGGAAGCGGCTTCTCCGGAAGCTCGTTGGAGACTGCAAAACGCGACAAAGTTAGCTTCAGCGGCAAAAGGGGGAGCGAGTAACCAGGGCGCATTTCGAGTTCGACATACTTTCGTTAGGGTGGACTGGCTCGAGCACGTTGACGTTTAGTCGCCAGAAGATGACGTCAAAACGCCGACCGCGAAAGTATTCAAAGAGCTGCTCGCGAGCTCCTTCGAGGATGGGGGGAAGGAAGGCGACATCGGCCGGTTGATGCGGCCTGCCGAGAACACCGCCGAAGTCGCCATGGACGACAGCCAGCTGCTCGCTCCAGCGATGGACCTTGTTCGCGGTCCCGACCAGGGTGCAGACATGGCTGCTGAAAAAGATGACCCCCTCCGAGGTCGCCGCAAAGGCGAAGATGCGGCGGAAGACGGAGAGGTCGAAAGCGATCCTTTCTTCCCGAAGGAAGCAGAGGAATCCCATGATGATCGCCACACCATTAGGATTGATCTGCGCAGGGACAATCCCGAAGTAGCGCAAGATCTCGCAGAACTCCGGCCAGAAGGGCAGCCGCAGGCCCGCGTCGAAATGACGCAGCGACATTACAAGCGAACCCTCAATATGGGTATTGAGGCGCTCGCTGCGAGTGGGGAGTCTTGCCGAGTATCCATCGGGCAGGAAGCGTTCCTTGAGGGTCGCCAGTTCCTTCTCGGTGGTTGTGGACTTCTTAAAAGCCGCATCCGCGAAGTTAATTGCGTGGGCCTGTCGGCGAGCGCTGGCATCGTCACCGACCATGATGGCGAGATTCGAAAGCAACAAGGGCGGCGAGTTGATTGTTCAGATACTCGGCAGGAGGAAAGAAGGTCGCTACAGCAATACGCTTTATGATCCACCTACCCCTCCTATTTATAGATATGACAAGCCCAAGAGAGAAGGGGGGGGGGTCAGCCGTCTCAGCGAGTATCTAGCGAGCTCGCGCGATGAAGATCAACCTGCGACATTATCAAGTAAACTAAAGCTCGGCACGTCAAAAAATAACAGCGCGCACATAGAGGCAGGAGTATTCGCACACATGAATTAATCAAATTAGAAATAGATGTCCAGTAGTACAAGTCGCACAAGGCGAGTTACATTCGAAAAAGTAAAAACTATGGAGCCCTCGGCCGCTCAGGAGGGTGAGGATGTCGCCCGGCCCAGCCGATCTCGCGCGCACGCCGGTAATGCTCCGTCGCCAGCGCTGTCGCATCATCGCCGAGCCTGAGCTGCTCCTCCATCCTCGCCAGGCGCCCAGCAGACCCCATGCTCGCCCGGATGCCGGCCAGCTCGTCAAGCACCAGCTGCAGGCGGTGGTTGTTCAGTTGCAGCTGGCGGTCGTTCTCTTTGACCACGTGAAAGCGAGCTTCATAGCTTTCCAAGGTCGACTGGAGCCCTTCGACCTTGGCCATCCTCGCCTCCAGAGCCGAGATACGTCGGTGAGAATCGCAGATAGCGAGCTGGTCAAACTTGCTCTCCAACTCCATGTGAGCACGAATGGCGGCTTGACGATACTCGCTCCCAGACAGCCCGATAGCGTCAAGGAAAGTCACCCCAGAGGTCGCCGGGCGATCTAACAAAGCAGGAAGATGGATAGTCAGGACAGAGCAAAAAGCTGAGCGGCATTCAGTAGTAGGAGGCTCACCACGGCGAGGAGATCGGGATCGACGCGGCGAAGGAGGTCGCCCGGAGGTATCTCGCCTCCCCAAAGAGCTACTCGGAAGATCGGCAGGCCTGCCCTGCCCGCGCCCTCCAGACCCTTGGCCGACGTAGTCAGGGTCTCCAACCCGCGGAGGAAAGTAGGGTGGCCGCGGCCTCTCCGGCTTCTTCACCAACGGCGGAGCTTGAGATGAGCTCGCAGAGTGATGCGGAGCCCTCGGCGCAGAAGGCGGAGGAGGTCGCGAATGGTCTTTCGGCAGGGCAGACAGGGGCGGCGGAGGGGGCAAGCCGGTGCTCGGCCTCTGGCCAGGAGTGGCGACCGCGGGCGGCGGCGGCGGCAATGGAGTGCTCACCGGGGGTATCTTCCCGCCGCTCGCAACAACACCGGCCACCGTACTCGCCGGAGGAATCTCGCGCACCGGCCCAGATGACTCGGCAGGAGTGGCCTTCGCCGGCAGCTCCTTACTCCCAGGCGGGGGGTCCTTCACCAACGACGCCCCAGACGCCTTCCCCGAGCTAAGGCCTATCCTGACCGTGCGGGCGATCTTGGACGGCCTGTCGGCAGCCAGGGCGAGTAAGGGCGCCGAGCTGAGAGGGACGACATCAAGTGCCGCCATCGCGGCTATCGGAGAATCTGCATAAAGAAAGAAGTCAGCAAAATGGCGGCGACAACCCAGCAGGGAAGAGTTCGAGGTAGCAACCTGTCAAGGTGACGACCTCGACCTGAGACGCCGCGGACTCCTTCACGCCCGCGAGCTCCTCGGTCACTCCCGGGTTCTCCAGCGGGCTACCCCGGGTCGACCCGGGGAGGTCATCAAGCCCTAGGTCGTCCAACACCCTCTGGGTGTCGGACGACACCACGGGATTGTCAGTCGCCGCGGCGACCTGGTGCGCCGGTGGAGGCGAGCCGACCACCGTAGTGGCGGGCAGCTTGACCTTTTTTGTCTTCTTCTTCTTCGGCGGGGGCAAAGCAGTGGGATCATCCTCGCGCGGTCTCTTCGGCCTGGCTATACCGAGGAGGCCCGACAAGGCGGCGAGACTGTCCTTCAACAGCTGTTCGGTGTCCGACATCTTCAGCGAGCTCCAAGGATCGTCTCAAAAACGGAGCCCCCCCTATTTATAGACTACTCTACCAGCAGGCGACGATGCGAGCTGTCCAGATACTCGGCAGAGGTCCTCGCCGAATAAGCGTTGGATGATTCTTTCCGGACTCCTACGTCGCCCAAAAAGAGCGGGGATTGTGTACAACCCATATTCGACGAGGGAGGGCCCTACCACCGCCAGGTCATCAAAAGTCTAAGTCAGCAAGACAAGGTGGGGATCCAGACCAGCACCCCGGACCGCGGAAGGTTCGGGCGAGTTGGCGAGTTCCCCAGGACAACTCGCCAGGTGGCGACTATGGCCAGATGCTCGCCTCTGCCTGCCGAGCTCCCCAGGGAAGTCGCCAACTCGCCAGGGTGGGGGTATAAGTAAGACCCCCCCCCTCTCTTTGGTTTTCCCTATAAATAGGACCCCAGGGGTACGAAGGAAGGACAACAAGCAATTCTCGGCCTGAGCCCTCGCGAGTTCCAGCCACTGCCCTTGACTCGTTATTGCTCAGCTCGCCTCCTTCGTACCTAGCTCGGCCAATCTGGTTGAGAAGGGGTTGCTTCTCCTAAGCAACTGGGTACGTGGTGGGACCTTCCCGCCGTAGCGACCTGGGGTCCTGTTTGCGCAATTCGTTCCTGTTTCCTGACCAGAGATCATCTTCCCGACCGGTCGACCAGTAACTTCAGGTTGCCTTGTCCGATTTCTGAGGTTGAGAATTTCTCGGCTTCAACACCAGGGTCAAAATCCCTTGACTTGTGAGAGAGGTCAACCAGGCCTGTTTCATCCTAAGTTGCCTTCTTTTGCCATTGAACAAAGTGTTCGTGGCAACCGTTTTAGTAGCCTGATTATCGCAGTAAACTGCAACAGAACTCAGTTTCAGGCCCGACAATGGAATGTCAATCACCAAATCTCTTAACCACTCTGCTTCTTCACCAGCCGAAGCTAGAGCATAGAGTTAGGATTCCATAGATGAGAGTGCAATGCACGACTGTCTCTTGGACTTCCAGGCTACAGCTGCTCCTCCTAGTGTAAAGAGGAATCCACTAGTGGACTTGCTGTCGTTTATTTCTGAGCACCATGATGCATCAGAATATTCTTCCAGAACTGGAGGATGACCACTATAACATAAAGCATACTTTCGGGTGTGCTTTAAGTAACGCATCAGCCTATCGAGGGCATCCCAATGGTCTTGGCCAGGATTGCTAGTGAACCTACTTAACATGCCGACCGTGAAGGCTATGTCAGGTCTCGTACAGAACATAGCGTACATGAGGCTACCAAGCAGTTTAGAATAATCTAACTGTCGAACCGCAGCCCCTTCATTAGGCTTTAAGCGGTTAGAATAGTCGTATGGTGTCTTAGCCGCTTTACGTTCAATGTATCCCCACGTGTCCAACAAGGAATGGATGTAGTGACTTTGACTTAGGGAAATGCCATGTTTCCCAAAGCTCACTTACATGCCTAGTATAGTGTCAGCTATACCTAGGTCCGTCACGCTAAATTCTTTAATTAGACCTGACTTTACGTCATCCACTTCGGATTGATCAGATCCTAGAATAAGCATATCATCCACATACAAGCATATTATGGCGACGTTGTCTGATCTATGACGTATGTAAAGACATTTATTCGAGAGACTCGACGTGAATCTCATGTTCTTTACAGTATAGTCAAACTTATCATGCCATAATTTCGGCGCTTGCTTCAATCCGTATAGCGACTTTAAAAGCATATAGACCTTATTTTCGTGACCGTCTACAATGAAACCTTCAGGTTGACTCATGTAGATCTCTTCGGTCAGATCTCCGTTCAAGAACGCAGTCTTAATGTCCATTTGATGAACAACAAAGTTCTCAATGGCCGAAATAGCAAGAAGAACCCTAATGGTTGCTAAGTGACACACTGGTGAGTATATGTCAAAATAGTCTACTCCGCTTACTTGTGTGAAACCTTTAGCCACCAGGCGTGCTTTATACTTAGCTACGCTACCATCGGGATTTAACTTCTTTTTCAAAACCCACTTGCACCCTACAATTTTAGCCCCTATTGGCTTATCAACTAACATCCAGGTGTCGTTCTGAAGGAGAGAGTTCATCTCTTCCTCAATTGCTTCTTTACAGAGTAGGGAATCCCTTGATCTCATCGCTTCCTTAAAATTAGATGGATCGGCCTCGACGTGGTAAGTGACAAAATCACTACCGAAGGTTCTAGGGGTTCGCTCTCTTACTGAAGTCCTCCTAGACTCTAGGCCAGAGTTGTCTACCGGAACGGAATAAGAGTTGCTCGGTACTGATTCAGGATCTTCCTCAGTAATAGTTGCTTGCATACCTGGGATAGTTAAGTTCTTATCTTTGAGGAACTTGTCCTCGAAGAACACCGCATCCCTAGATTCTATTATGATATTATTAGAAATATCAAGGAACCTATCTGCAGCACTATCTTCAGCACAACCTAGGTAAACACACGTATTGGTCCTAGGTCCAACCTTAGACCGTCTAGGGTCAGGAACCCTGACATAGGCTAAACAGCCCCAGGTCTTGAGTCTGGTTAAAGATGGTGGTCGCTTAAACCAAAGCTCGTAGGGTGTAACCTCTAACTTAGCATGGGGAACTCTGTTCAGAATGTGATTTGCAGTCAAGACTGCTTCTCCCCAATAAGCGGAAGGCATGCCTGCAGTAAGCAGCATAAAGTTCAACATTTCTGTTAACGTTCTATTCTTATGCTCGGCTATGACGTTAGATTGGGGGGAGTAAGGAGCAGTGGTTTCTGCTATGATGCCCTGTGAAGCAAGGAAGCATCTGAACTCACTGGAAATATATTCTCCTCCTCTATCACTTCTAAACATCTTAATTTTCATGCTTAATTGGTTTTCTACCCTGGTTTTGAAAAGGCAAAACTTTTCAAACGCTTCATCTTTAGTTTTAAGCAACGAAATGTGACAGTATCTAGTGCAGTCATCTATGAACGTGATCATATACTTCCTCCCACCTCTTGTGACAAAACTTTTAAAGTCACAAATATCGGAATGTATAACCTCAAGAGGTGTTGTGCTCCTAGAAACCGAACCAAAAGGTTTCCTAGTGATCTTGGTCTGAGCACACACTTCACATTTTCCAAGAGGAGACTTAGTGTCTAGTGTGATCTTATGAGTTCTAGCTACTTGAAACATTTTCCTATAGTTTACGTGTCCTAGTCTCACATGTAGAGTCCTAGGGCTAACTAAGTTCAACTGAACTTGTTGCATTATCTCATTTGCTAGACTCAAACGGTACATCCTATTCTGGACGTAAGCACATCCAAAATAATATGAGTTGACTGACAGAGTCACTCTACCGCTACAGAAGTTAATGGACATACCAGCATCACACAATAAACTAATAGACACTAAGTTAGCAGATAACGAAGGAATAAATTTTACGTTCTTTAAAATTAAAGACTTACCTGAGGAGAGCATCAGAGTTGCGTTCCCCACCTTTAGTACGTCAGCTGTGCCACCATCTGCTACTGTCACTGATTCCTTTGTGTCCTTCAGCTCTGTCAGAAGATTAGCATTGTTGCAAACATGACACGTTGCCCCAGAATCTAGGAACCACTCCGTGCTGGCCTGCGCGTGTCCGACCATGGCAACAAAGTCGGATGGCTCAGCGTGACTAACCAGATGAGCCTGGTTGCCTTCTTGCGGTGCTCTAGTTCTTTCTTTCTTCGGAAGCTTGCAGTCAGATGCACAGTGTCCCCACTTGTTGCAGTTGAAGCATTTACCCTTAAACTTTTTAGAGGGTCTACTCGGTCCTGCAACCTGAGGGCTATTGCGAGACATTTTGGTCTTATGAGGGGGAGGAGCGCACTTGGAGCTTGTAATCATGTTGGCAGCAGCCTTCTGCTTGCCAACAGCTTCCAAAGCGTGCTTCGTCCGGTTCTCGTTCTCAATGCGTATAAAGCGCTTGAGGTCGTTCAGACCAACTTGCGTCTTCTTGCGATACATTTCGGTTTTGAAATTGTACCACGAGGAGGGCAACTTATACACAATTGTGCCAGCAACAAAACTTTCGGGCAGGCTAATGGACTCACTATGCATTGAATCAACCAAATTTTCAAAAACTGATACCTGAGGGAGAATGTATTTCTCCTCGTCGAAGCGGAAGGAGTGGAACTTGTCCACCAGATGAGCTTTGGAGAGGTCCTCCTCCTGTCTGAAGTGCTCCTCCAGGGCCTCCCAGATCTCCTTCGCAGACTGCATCTTGATGTAGTTCTTGGCGAGGCTTGAGGAGAGACAATTCAGCAGGTAGTCCCTGCAGAAATCCTCATCTTCAACCCACTGAGCTTCATCTTCTGTCCCAGCAACATCAGCACGAACAGATTTGATAGTGTAGAAGACATTCAGGTATTTCATCCCAAATTGCGTGTTCAACTTCCAATCGTTGAACTCGGAGTCCGTGAACTTTTCAAGCTTGATCATGGGCACCGGAGAGGACAAGGAAGAGTTCCTCATTGCTCTTTTTGCTGTAAACCCTATCACAGGAACAGAGGCTTGGATCGACTGAGGCAGCAGGGCAGAGGCGACAACTAAGTCGAATCAAAGGATCGATTTCACTAGAAGGAGGAAGAGGGCACAGGGAGCAGAACTCCAACACAATACAAGAACTGTACTGGTTTGGAAGCAGCCCTGGGCAATCCACAGCAAGGGCGATCAACAACTCCACGGGATAGAGAAAAAACCGGCGGCGGGAAAGTTACAACGGAGCAGATCGGCGACGGGTCGGGGCGGATCGACGAGCACTGCGGGAGAGGATCGTCGAACGACTGATCGTCGAGCGGAACAGTCGTCGACCGGCTGATCGTCGAGCGGAACAGAACGATCGTCGATCGAGAGTCGTAAATCGAGCCGATCGTCAAGCGCAACAGGAACGTCGGGCTGATCGATCGTCGAACGAAGCGGCGAAGCAGATCGTCGAGCGGATCGATCGTCGACCGTCGAACGTAGAGGATCCGTACGGATCGTCGATCGGGGATCGTCGGCCGGAACGTCGATCGTCGAACGCGACGGTGAGCCCTAGATCCGCGAACGGGAGGGCTCCAACGACGGGGACGAACGCCGGGAGACGGGGCTCCACTTGTCCTAGCAGGCAAACGGGAGACCAGCGAGCGGCGGGAGACGGGGCTTCTCTAGTCCTCGATCGGCCATGGGAAAGCAATCGCTTGCCCTAGTTCGCGAATGGCGACCAGCACCGGAAGCAGGGCTAGCCCTAGATCCGCGACGGGAACGAGCACGAGAGAAGGGGGGCTGCGCTGGTCGTCGATCGACCACGGGAGAACGAGCGACGGCTTGCCCTAGCAGGCAGACAGCGTCGGGAACGAGCACGAGCACCGGTGAGAGAAAACGGCTGTTTCGAGAATGTAGAGGAAAGGTGCTCGAAACATCCGGAGGAGGGTCTAAGTGGAACACTCTCTCCGTTGCCCCCAGCTAGGAATATATAGTCAAAACCTAGGGTTATCTCCCGCAAAGCCCCCGAACCCGTTATTCGTCCGAATATACACTTACAACCTTCTGTTCTGAATCAACTCATATTGAGGCTGAAGATAGAGGTTCGTATGGAGAGTCAAGAAAAACATTCTACAAAAAGTGGGGCACCTTCCATATTTGGACTCTTATAAAAAGATCAAAATTTCAAGCAAAATGGTGCCATGTTTTAAAAATTTTTAATACATAGTTTTAAAAGATTATGACATCTAAAAATGACTAATCACACGAGTTTATTGATTTAATTAGGCATACAAACTTAATGTGAATTTCTTTGCAGGATTGCAAAGATTTCCATCAGGCTAAAGATGACAATGGTTGGCTTGAACACTCAAGTTGCCCATTTCTTTTTGGATTGTTGCAGAAGGTTATGATACATATTTAGGCTGCGTTTGGCACGGCTTATCGCATCTTATTTGCTCCGGTGAGGTTGGACAAAAACGTCATTGTTATAGAATGTATGTTTGGTATCACAAATGTTACAAAAAAGAAACTAGTTCGAGGCATAAGATTTTGGTATGTCAATGACATTATTGTCCAACCTCACCGGAGCAAATAAGTCGCAATAAGCCGAGCCAAACAGAGCCTTAATTTTCTATGTTTTCATGAATTCAGGTACGGGATTTGTTTTCATGAATTCAGGCTAAAGATGGCGATGACTGGCTTGAACAATCAAGTTGTCCTTTTTTTTGTTTATTTCCCTTTCTACTAGGATTATCTCTCGTATTGATCAATAAAATAATGTAGGTTGATGCCCCTTGTGCATATATTTGTGCAGAAAGCAGAATATATAATGCAGCTCAATGGTTCATTTGTCTCGCAACAAACAAACAATATGTGTTTGGAATATATATAAAAGTCGTCTGGTAACATATGAGGTTTTTCTTATGTCATTTTGTTCTTTTTGACATATATTGCAGTGAAAAGAACTCATTGCTGGAATAAAAGAGTTTTTGCATGCTCATGTAATTTTTTTGATGATTTTTAACTCTTCATTGGCAAATTTGGATAATTGTTGAATTCTGTTGCATACATATTACAAAAATGCATTTTAACTCTCTGAATGGCCTCATTCCTCTATTGTTTACTTGATTTATCTCAAGATAATTTTGGGGTGGCCATCTTGTACTAACTTTTTATGGGTTTTTTTTGCTTTTCTTTTGCTCAGGGAATAGCAAGTCAGCGTTAGGAGTCACTATACTACTTATTCAATACAAATGACATAGTGGAATACAGATGAATGCATTATTGTACTATAAGACAAGCAACTCCATTCGCGGGACATCATATTTTAGCCTTTCTCTATAAAAATTTCTTGAAGGATTGTGAAACAATCAAAGTAACTAAGTAGAGAAAAAGTAGTTTTGAGAAACATCAATGATTGATATATTGCATTAGCATTCGATTACAGCATAGCATATAAATAGATCTAAAGTGGACAGTTACAATAAAAGATAATTAAGACAATGCATTAATTAAGATATTTTTGACGTTTCGAAATATTGCAGGTGACGACCAGAATTCAGGTACATGAATCGGACGGTCCAGATAGGAACGAGCATTTAATAGTACTTGTTGTCAAAGACCCAGGAAGCATTCAGCCTCATTACAAAACTGTTGAAATTTGTGAAGTAAAAGTGGGTGATCGGATAGTCCGGGCGGCGTGGGCGGACTGACCGTGCGGACTGATGGAGCAGTCTGGCGGTCTGGTGTTGGCGACCTGTGGAGTTCTGGTGGCTGCTGTGCGGGTTGAAATCCGCGGACTGCGCGGATTGATTGTAAGTCCGGCAGTTGGGTGTCGGTGGTTTGCAGGTTGGAGTCTGCGGACTGCGCGGACTGTAGTTTTGGAGTCTGAGAGATCGACGATGGTCAGATCGCTGGAGTTGGGGTGGTGAACCGCATTCTTGGTGGTGGACTGTCCTTGGAGCTGGCGATCTGATTTGGTGTCCGCCGAGCTCGCGCCATATTGTTGGGCGGGTTAATGGACTTGGTCACATACAGTGACAAGTTCAGGGTGTCCGCGTTGTCCGCTGTTGACCGGGCGGAATGCCTGTTGGTCGTGGACATGTTGCGGATTGGTGCGGTGTTCGCAGAGTTCGCTATGTCTGCTGCGACCGGGCGGTCTGCCTGTTTGTCGTGGACTTGTGCTGCGGGCAGATTCTGTGTTCGAAGAGTCCGCTAAGTCCGCTGTGACCGTGCGGTCAGCCTGTTGGTCGTGGACTTGTGCTTCGGATTGATGCAGTGTCCGCTAATCTGAGTGGACTGGCTTGTCGCCTTGGTGGTTGGCGGACTGTTCGCGAGTCCGACATTGTTGATTCGGTCAATGCGGACTCGGCCGACTGGCTATGCTAGCAAGGGGCGGTTAGCCTATCTCATAGGGCGGTGTCCACACTCCTCACCCCGCCTATAAATAGGACCCCCCCCCGACACTTCATTTGTAATTGAGTGAACAGTAAGTTGGACTCGGATTAATTGCCACAGGCTCGGTTTTCCTATCTGTACAACCTCATATTCGCTGGGTGGGACCCAGAGGCGTCAACGGTCGGGGTTGGACCAGCCTCGGGCTAGCTTGGACCTGGAGACCGGAGGAGCTCCCGCCTAGGAGCGGGCGGGATCCCGCCCGTGACCAGAGGCGGGCGAGAGGGCGTTGAGTGAGCTCCACTCACTCAACGCCGCGTCCAGCAGCAAGGGCGTTGAGTGAGCTCCACTCACTCAACGTCGCGTCCAGCAGCGACAGCGTCAAGGCCACTCGAGGCGAGAAGGTTCTCGGTACAGAGTTCTCGCCGAGTGGGGCCCAAGGCCCAGGGTAAAATTACTTAATTGCCCTCGGATAAAATTACTCATACACCCCCAGGAGATGCATTTAGTACTTTACAAACAGCGGGATTTGGCTATTGGCAGACCAGCCAGGGGTATTTCAGTAACTTAAGGTCAGCAAAAGACTATAAATAGACCCACAAGGTCTCCTTGGAAGGCAGACTCTCATTATTCTCCAAATTTCTAGTGCTTTCTGAGGAGTTCCTAGCCTAGCTTTTGGCTTTGGAGGGGAAGCTCTCAGAGATCTTCCGGGTGTGAGGTGAGACCTCCCTGCTGAGGCTTTGGGACAGTCCTAGGTACTTAGCAACCAGTCGAGGTTCAGGACTTGAGAGAAGTAGGTGTTGGCTGCACCCCTATTTTTGAACTCCCGTTGAGGTCAATTTTGGCTTCAACAGTTCTGGTGCGGTGAGCGTGGAAGGCAGTCGATACAAGTAAGCCTTGAGTTTGGTCCCATGACTGGAGGTGACGGTTAAGGGTCTGGCTCAGGAGGATCCCCCACCCGGGGAGAGGAAGCAACGAGGAAGATGCTAGAAGACTTCAGGCGAGAGGTCCTGCAGACCATCAGCTTGGCCTTCTCTGCGAGAAGTGAGTGGTCAACTCCTCAGGTTCCGGTTGAGACGGTCCCGTTCTTGGGCGAGAACGCTCCTGGGCAGCGTCCCGAGAAGGAGATCTCAGTGGAGGTCGGCGAGAGGGACGTGGCCGCACGGGAACTTTTCCCAGGTCAGCGCCCTGGAAAGGAGATTCCAGCAGATTTAGGCGAGAGGGAGGAAGCTGTGCGAGAACTCTTCCCTGGGCACGGTCTCGCAGATCGGGCTAGTCAGCCGAGGCCACGAGACGTGCCCTCTCGCCAGGCAGGAGGCGAGAGCCTTTTTAGCGAGCTCATCATCTCAGCTCCGGTTCTAGAGGGGTTCCGGGAGCCGGACATGTCCTATTACTCGGGGAAGGATGACCTTGTGCAGCATGTACAGTGGTTCGAGGATGTAGTTTCGATCAGGCAGATGACATATGCCTTCAAGTGTCGGTTGTTCGCCATCACGTTGAAGGATAAGGCCCGGGACTGGTTCCACCAGTTGCCAGCAAGTTCAATATACAGCTTTGAAGATCTACGCAGGGGGTTCTGTTGAGGTTCTCAACGTCGAAAAAGCGGAAGAAGGAGGCAGAGTGCCTGTTTGCAGTAAGGCAGAAGCCGGAGGAGACGTTGGGTCATTACGTTGACCGGTTTCAGGAAGAGGTTCTCCTGGTCCAGGAGGTCCCAGGGTATGCGCTGATGCTCGCCTTCACCCTGGGACTGAGGCCGGGTTTCTTCAGCATGAAGTTGAAGAGAGTGCCCCCTCTCCTTCGAGGAGCTCGTGGAGAGGGCACGAAAGAGATAGACTTCGAAAGGGCGAATCCGGCGTTTGCCAGGAAGTTGGCCAGGTTGGCGGAGGATGATGTGAAGGATCCTGCAGCGGGAAGACAAGGGGAGCAAAGAGAAGAGAGAAGGAGGGAAGAACCCCGAGGACAAGGGCAGCAACATAGATGGGGGGCCCGGAAGCCAAACAACCGGTTGGGTTGGAGGCCTTAGGAGGGTCGCCCCCAGGGTTAAGGAGGAGGTTTTCAGGGAAGAGATAACCTTTGGGAGCCGAGGAGGTTCGATCAGCAGGCGTGGAGGCAGGGACCGAGGGGTCACTTCCCGCCGCGGCACGAAGCAATGGACGTTGGTAGAGGAAGAGGAGGAGGAAGAGGAGTTTGAGGGGCTGGAAGAAGTGGAGGTGGAGAAGGAAGAGGGGGCAGGGTGGCGTTGCCCTTCTGTGACTTCCACCAGGAGGAAGGTCACGCGACGGCCACCTGCTCGGAGTTCTTAGAGATGAGGGAAGCTAGAGGAATGGGGAGGCAGGATCCGCCGGTAAGGATCGTGGAAGTGCAACAAGGGGAAGGAGAAGATAGGTGCGAGGATAGAGTAGACGTGGGGACCCGAGGAGGGATTGGGGTGATCCACGGAGGAGTTGGGATCGAGGCAACCCGCAAGGGGAGCCTTCAAACCATGTATCGGAGGGGGGTCGCCTCCACCTCCCAGGTTCCCCCGCCGGAAGAAAAGATCACCTTTTCATCAGCAGACATGCCGGACAATGAGGATCCATTCTGCGACGCCCTGGTGATCCAGACAGTAGTGGAGAACTTCACGGTCTCCAGGGTACTTGTGGACAATGAGAGCTCAGTAAATGATATCTTCAAGAAGGCTTTTGACGAGATGAAGGTCGAAGGGAAAAGGGTCTTGGCTTCGGATGGACCGTTGTTCGGGTTTTCTGGAGAAAGGAAGGAAGTAGAAGGAGGGGTAGGATTGCATGTAAAGCTGGGGGCGTGTCACGGAACTGTAGGTTCGTGATAGTTGATGCCCCAAGTAGTTACAACGCCATCTTTGGGCGTCCCCTCATCAGCGCCTTTCGCTGCGTCCCCTCCTCATTCCATCAGTGCCTTTAGTTCAATAACGAAGGGGTGCATGTCAGGATTAGGGGGGATCCAAAGGTGACGAGGCAATGCTATGTGACAGCGGTTAACACGGTGTCTTGGATGGCTGAAGCAGAAGAGCTGGAGAGAGAGCTGGAAGAGTAGGAAGAGGAGGTCGGGGGAGAGGAGATGAGCCTAGGGGAGGCGAGGAGTGAGAGCACAGAGGCACAGAGGGGAGTTGTGCAGGAGTCCTGAGAGGACGTAGAAGTCGAGCACCAGCAACGGGAGAGCATGGAGGAGGTGATGGAGGTAGAGGAGAAGCAAGCAACAGGAGTTGAGCAGGAGAGCCTGGAGGAGGCGATGGAGGTTGAGGAGATAGGAAGGGAGGGGGAGCTGGAGGAAGAAGCGAGGATCGGAAGGGAGCAGTCGCGGCTGGAGCCAGCCGAGGAAGTGGTGGAAATGGAGGTCTTCACCAGCGCGGGACAGGTCCAAAGGGTGCGGATCAGCGGGGTCTTAGGCCCCGAGGATCAGGAACGGGTGAGAGCTTGCATCCAGAGCAACATCGACATCTCGCTTGGAGCGCGGCGGACATGTCGGGCATCGATGCGGATGTAGCCTGCCACCGCCTGAACCTGGACCCCTGGACTCGCCCCATATGCCAAAAGATGAGGGTCATCGCCACCAAGCTGGAGGAGCCCATTCGCGAGGAGGTCAGGAAGCTCCTGGAAGCCGGCTTCAGCTCGGAGGTCCAGTATCCGGGCTGGATCTCCAATGTGGTAATGGTTAAGAAAGGGAGTGGGAAATGGCGAATGTGTATCGATTTTTCTTTATTAAATAAATCATGTCCTAAGGATTGCTACCCCCTGCCTCGGATCGACGCGCTAGTCGATTCAGCCGTCGGTTTTTCTATTATGAGCTTTTTGGATGCTTTTTCAGGTTATCGCCAGATCCGGATGCACCCTCCCGATGTCAAGGAAATAGAGAGAGGGAGTCCGCTTGAAGAAAGCGCGGGATTGCAGAGACCGCGGAGATCGCAAGGACCGCAGACTGAAAGTGGGTCACGCGAGCTGAAACCACATAAAAAATGAAGGGTAACAAGCAGGCAGAAGGCCATAACCGCACGGTTAGAGCAAGCGGTTAGAAAACCGAAGGTCGCACACAGAAATGGAATAGAGCAAGCGGTTAGAAAACTAGAGACCACAAGAACTGTTGGCCACCCACAAAGCAGAAATCAGAGCAAATGAGCCGATGATTTCTGATACCATGTGAGAATTCTAAAAAATAACTGAATTTTATTGCTTCAAAAAACTTAATATTACACAGATATGGCCCCCTGTTTATAAGCAAGAGGAGATACAACATACGACATGAGACTAATTACAACAAGTGAATTGATATTTACAAACTGAGGCGAGCTGTTCGATTAGACAAGCTAACCGTTGAATAACATACATTGATCATAACAACAAAGTATCTGTTGGTCTCTAATCCACAAATCGCAATTGACAACCAGAAGCAACAGAGGCGGTTATACATACTCTAATCGCCAGACCGCAACAACTTTAGTTTTCAGATCGCCAGACCGCAACAACAGTTAACCGTCACCAAGCTTCTCTTGCTCAAACAAAGGTGCGGTTACACTGGTTATTCTCAGGACAGTCAGACTGCTCCAGACCGCTAGAGTAGTCATCCAGACCGCTAGGGCTAGACCGCCAGATCAGACCGTCAGACCGCCAGCACCAGACTGACAGCACCAGACCGCCAACACCAGACCGCCAGCACCAGACCGCCAGCACCAGACCGCCAACACCAGACCGCCAGCACCAGACCGCCAGCACCAGACCGCCACCACCAGACCGCCAAACCGCTAGCACCACATCGCCAAACCATGTTCTAACACCAGGTCATTATCTAGATTCTGAAACATAACACCTACAGCAGTGTGCGGTTTACAGAAAGAAAGAATTGAAAACCCAGAATTCCAACAAATCAATTGAAGTTGAAAAGAAAGAACGGAGAAGAAAATGGAAATATGCATAAAGGAGAAATTAAGATGAGCGACTTATATCAGTTTAGAAGTGAAAAAATATTGCTAGAAATCCACTGTTAAAGAGGCAAAAACAATGTGAATTTACCAAATCGAAGGACAATAATTAGATGTCGAAAAGGACAATAATTAGATGTCGAAAGATAGATCGTGGGGAGCAGAATTTATCAGGAATTAAAAAAATCAAAACAAAAAAAGCCGAATTTATCAGGAATTAAAAAAATCAAAACAAAAAAAGCCGGAAAGAAACACTAATAGTTGACAAAAATGACAAACAATCTACTCGGGAAGCATTCGAGACATCTTCGCTTATTCTTCCACAACGACCACCACTCACAGACGGTGGTGAAACACACTCTAGAGCTGGTGCCGGAGGAGTGGAAGACTCCACAAATATTGAGGCTTTTAGAAATCCCGCATCATAAATTATGAGAAATTACGATGCGAATTAGCGCAGTGCGACTAATATTTTTAGAAAACAATTATGAGATTAAATTAGGAAAAAGTATGATAGAGATAGCCAAAATTGCAGTAACTTTAGGGGCTTGACAAATCAGCGGGGTGCCGTCCCGGCGGGAATGGGTCGGCGGGAATCTGTCTGGATACTTTTTGCGAGCACTCTTTGAAAACGGCCGATATGAAAGGGTGTCAGCCCGACATTTTGTCGCTGGCCGGACGAGCACTGCTTCACCAATTACGCCAGTCATTTACCCTCTCCTCCCCGGCGTGCTACTCGGCGGCCGCCTGGCAGGTAGATTGTCAAACAGAGCCCAAGAGGTCACCAGCTGTACAAGAAAGATGACACCTTTAATTAAAAAAACAAATAATTATAATTTTAAAGAAAAATTAGCTTTATAAATCTCTGCGACCCCTACGCCCTGCTTGAAACCCTTTTCACCTTCCAAATGAACACATGCCTGAAAATCGCCGAGTTAGCGGGGATTCCGGCGGCGGCTGGAGGCTCAAACTTCGTCTTCTCGCCTCTGTCTCTCGTAGCGGCGCTGAGCCTGACTTCCTCCGGCGCTAGGGGGGAGACGCTGAGGGAGCTGCTCTCCTTCCTCGGCTCTCCCAATCTCGACCATCTCCACTCCGCCTCCGTTCACCTCGCCGAAGCCGTACGTGCCGGCGACCGCGAGCTGACCCTTTCGTTTGTCAATGGGGCATGGGTCGATCGCTCCATGGCCGTCAATCCGTCCTTTGTGGCGGTCGCCGCTTCAGTTTACGGCGCAACTATTGAGCCCGTTGACTTCATTCACCAGGTAATTCATAAAATCAAGGATCAATTTCGTTTTTTTAGATCATTCACCAGGAAATTCCTCTTGTTTCAAATGTAATAATTAATTAATCTTCCATCATGAGAATGTAGGCTTCAGTGGAAGAGAAAAAAGTAAACAGTTGGATTGAGGAAAAAACGAATGGGATCATAAAAAATCTCATTCCTGATGGCACAATAAACCATTCAACTAGATTGATTCTTGCCAATGCGCTCTACTTCAAAGGCAAATGGAATGATAAATTTGATAACTCCATGACCGAAACAGACAAATTCTATCTCTTGAATGGCAGCACCATACAAACACCCTTCATGAGCAGCAGAGAGGACCAATTCATTTCATCTCACGCCGGATTCCAAGTTCTCAAACTTCCATATAAGATTGAAGAAGACGACCGAGATTCCAGAAGCTTCTCGATGCTGCTCTTTCTCCCAAATGAGAGGAACGGTCTTCATGATCTTATGAGAAGAATTGTTTTTGCTCCAAATTTTGTCGAAGAACATGTTCCTCGCAGGAGGGTTGACGTTGGCCGATTCATGGTTCCAAAGTTTAAGATTTCATTTTACTTTGAAGCATCCGATGTGCTGAAGCAACTCGGACTGAAGAGTATATTCAGTTCTTCGAGTGCTGATTTGGGCGGAATGTGTTTGGAGTCGTCGAGAGTTGGGCAGTTGTTTGTGTCCGGCATCCTTCATAAGGCTGCCATTGAGGTGGATGAAGAGGGAACAACGGCAGCAGCAGCGACTGTGCTAACTATGAAATCGAAGTGCTACATTCCGCCAGTGAATTTTGTTGCCGATCATCCGTTTATCTTTGTTGTTAGAGAAGATAAAACTGGAGCGATTTTGTTCTTCGGGCATGTCGTGAATCCATCCATTTAGGTTTCTTTGTGAATCTTGTGATTTGCTTGCTACTATATATGCTGTGTGATGTAATAAAGATGATACTTACTGATCATCTCTATAGTTTTGCAGATTCATTTTAGTTGGGCAGCCATGAAACTATGCTATATTTGCATTGCTGTTTTTTTGGTTTTTTTATCTAAAATTATAATAGTTGTTTGTGGAATGGTTTCATCTTTTGGAGCAAATTTTGAAGTCAAAGGCTCTCTTTGGGGCGGTGGGAAAATTATGCAGGGAAGGATAGAGCCGGCGAAACCGTACTTGGAACCCGTTCACAGCAAGGTGAAAGTCCTGGAATCCACCGCCGAGGGAGAGATACGAGCGGCGGTGAGAACAAATCGAGGGAGATCTAGAAGGGTTCACAGCAAACCTACCGACAACTAAGGCTCCGTTTGGGGGCACTTATTTTCACCGGTCAAGTAGTTACGATCGCATGAATCCGACCTTAATTTAAGGTCCGATTCATGCGGACGTAACCGCTTGACCGGTGAAAATAAGTGCCCCCAAACAGAGCCTAAGATTGCAGATAACCTTTATGGGTTTGAAAGATAATGCCGAGGGACTCTAAAATAGTGAAATATCTAGCCCCAAAACTTATCCCAAATCCTGGTTTTTCACGGAATCGCGCCCACAGCAGAGCCTTCATCTCGCGCCGCAACCTGCGATTGATTTCACCGGCGGTGAAGCGTGTCTTCCTCTTTTCCTTTTGTTTTCCTATTCATCTTCTTCTTCATTGAATTCATCTTCCTTTTCATAAATTTGTGATGTAGTTTTTTCCCCGGTAGAACTGATGGAGTAAACCTGCACGGTAAAATGAAGTCATTAGTAATAATATTGGTAATGTGGGTTTATGTACTTGTTAGCAGTAAGCAGAGCTTTTGTTTAAATTGAGATTAATCTAGAAAGTTCTGTGTAATGACTATAAATATGTAATGGTTGCACTGTTGAAATACGAGAAGAAAAGGTGAAAAAGTAACATTTCCTCCCTATGTGAACAAAGGCTCCGTTTGGGGGGACTTATTTTCACCGGTCAGGCGGTTATGACCGCATGAATCGGACCTTAATCATGGTTCGATTCATGCGGTCGTAACCGCCTGACCGGTGAAAATAAGTCCCCCCAAACGGACCCAAAGATTTTCGCTCTTTGTTTTAACAGTGGTATCCGAGCCGTAGGTTCAAGTATCTGTTCAAAAGAATCACCAAGCAATAGACCTCTCATGACATCATCATCTCCGAACACGCCCGCCTCCGTTTACCAATGCTTCCATCCCTATTTTTAGTGGAGAGTTTTATGAGTTTTGGAGTGACAAGATGGAGACACTCTTACGGTTACATGATCTGTGGGAGATCGTTAAAGAAGGAATGAAGCCATCTTCCAAGTTCAAAGAAGGTGAAACACCAACGTTCACCGAGGAGAGAATGAGAGATGCTCTGGCCCTGCATCTCATCCAGCAAGGTGTTGCCACAAGTATATATCCCAGGATAATGAGATCTAAAACAGCCCATGAAGCGTGGAGCAGGCTTGAGAATGAGTACATGGGAACAAAAAAGGTAATTAGAATGAGTACATGGGAGCAGCCACAAGTGGTTTGTCTTATTAGTTGAAATATATTTTCTGCTTTATCTGTCAGGCTGTCCTTTATAGCCGTTAGACTCAAAAGTCTTCTCTGATCGTAAAGAGCTCTTTCTGATGTGACTTTTTCTAGCACTCTTTTATCAGATTGATTTGCAGCTTTTTAGAAAGCTTTATCTTTTTATAGGATATCTGTCTGCAAGATATATTTTGCTTTGTGCTATTTGCAACCCAGTTTGCAGATTCCAGAAGAAGATAAAGTTCAAACTCAGATTAGAGCCGTTGCAAAGGCTCATATATAAAGTGCCTTCTAAAGACAGAGAACAACAACAATAACACAAAATACAAGAAGTTTTACTCACAGCAGCATAGAGATCGACAGCTCTCAGAAATTCACATTCAACTGAGAAGATCAAATCTCTTCAGCATTCTTCTTCATCCTGAGTTCATCCTGCTCACAGGAAGACATTCACTCAGAGGCTTTTAGAAGAAGAAGAAGAATAAGAAGAAGAAGAAGAAGAAGAAGAAAGGAAGCTGATTGAAGAAGAACACTTTTTCCAAATCAAGAGTCTTCTTCAAGCTTCTCCTTCAGAATTTCTAGACAGTTCTCTGTCAAGAGTTCAGAAGAGTTCCTGCACCCTGAAGCAAGACTTCTTCCTGGATATTTTCTAAGCCAGGGGGAGCCTTGACTCTTTAGAGCTTTCTAGCTTTGTGCAATCCACTAGCTTCTCTAATCTGTTTTAACAATAGAGAAGAAACTTAAACTCTCTCAACCTCCTGTATAAAGGGTTATTACTCCCTTCAAAAGTGAATCTTGGTGGCAGGGCACCTGATCAAAAACTTGTGTTGGATTTTGAGCTCCTGATCAAAAGCTCAATGGGTCTTTGGATCTACCTGAATAAGATCTATTGGTGGCAGGGCACCTGATCAAAAACCTGTAGTGGATTCCTACCAGGGTGGTAGAAGAGTGGACGTACCTATTTAGAGAGAACCACTATAAAATTTCTTGTGTCGTCTGTGTTGCTTATTTAATTTATTGCACTGTGGCTGTGAGTAGAAATAACTAGGATTGCTAGTTACTGTGATATGATCAAAGCTCAACTGTAATTACAGTTGCCCTTCTCTAGTGCACTTCACTTTGTGTTAGGCTCTAGGGTTTAAAATATCTATAAACTCATTCCGCAAATTAACTCTAAGGGAGTTGAGTAGGGTGTCATAATTTTTGAATACTCTATTCACCCCCCCTCTAGAGTTGTATCTATCATCACTTTCATAAAATAACTAACTCTATCTACCGCATAACAGATATCTGGTGTTGTGACACTCAAATAAATGAGTTTTCCCATTAGTCGTCTGTACCTAGTGTTATCTAAAAGAAGAAGTGAATCCTCACTCCAACACTTGTCATCACCAATGACCATCGGACATCGAGTGGGTCTTTCCCCAAGAAGACGAGTCTCTTTTAAAAGATCCAATGCATATTTTTATTGTGAGAGCTTTATTGAGTTGTGTTTTTGTGAGATTTTTATTCCCAGAAAGTACTTAGGAGATCTCATATCTTTTATAACAAAGTGTTGCAGAAGATATTTCTTTGTTAGATCAATTCTCTCATTATCATCACACGTAAAGAGAATATCATCCACAAAGACAACAAGAACAACTGGCCATTTACAATTATTGCGTATGAAAAGAGAGTGATCAGCATAACTTTGAGTATAACCAATGACTGAGATAACTTTGGTGAACTTGTCGAACCAGGCCTGTGGGCTTTGCTTTAGGCCATATATTCCCTTCCGCAACTTGCATAACTTGGACTCCCCCTGAACAACATATCTATGAGGTTGCTCCATGTATACCACTTATTGTAGATCACCATAAATGAATGCATTTTTGACATCTAACTAAGACATCTCTCAGTTCTTGTTATGTGTCACAAAAATTATCACCAAATCAACATCAACAACTCATAGATTTGCTGAAGCAATTTAAATTAGCCATAGGTTGGACAATCGCGGACATAAGAGGGATTAGTCCTTCGGTATGCATGCACAAGATTCTCCTAGAAGAATCTTACAAAGGTTCAATTGAGCCTCAACGCCGCCTCAGTCCACCTATGAAAGAGGTCGTAAAGAAAGAAATAATAAAATGGTTAGATGCAGGGATAATATACCCTATCTCCGATAGTTCTTGGGTCTCTCCGGTTTAATGTGTTCCGAAGAAAGGAGGGATGACCGTAATAAAAAATGATAAGAACGAATTAATATCGACTAGAACTATTACCGGATGGCGCATTTGCATGGATTATTGAAAACTTAACAAGGCTACTAGAAAAGACCACTTTCCATTGCCTTTTATCGATCAAGTTCTAGATAAGTTGTCCGGTAATGATTTCTTCTGCTTCTTAGACGACTATTCCGGGTATAACCAAATCACGGTTGACCCGGAAGATCAAGAGAAAACTACCTTCACGTGCCCTTACGGAACATTCGCCTTTAGAAGAATGCCATTTGGTCTATGCAACGCACCCGCCACGTTCCAACGGTGTATGATTGCTATATTTTCAGAAATTATGGATCATGGTATAGAGATCTTCATGGATGATTTTTCCATTTTCGGAAAATCATTTGGGGATTGTTTGGAGTGCTTAGAAAGAGTGCTTGTGCGATGTATCGAAACTAACCTTGTGCTGAATTGGGAAAAGTGCCATTTCATGGTACGCGAAGGCATCGTGCTAGGCCATCATGTGTCAAGCAAGGGGTTAGAAGTAGATAAGGCCAAAATTGAGGTCATTGAGAAATTACCTCCTCCTAAAAATGTGAAAGAGTTAAGGAGTTTTCTAGGGCATGCGGGATTTTACCGAAGGTTTATCAAAGATTTTGCGAGGATTGCAAAACCTCTTAGTGGATTGTTGGAAAAGGATACGAAATATCATTTTGATGAAGACTGTTTGAGTGCATTTAATAATTTGAAGAAGAAATTAACCACGACACCAATTGTGGTGGCACCCGACTGGGGTGAACCATTTGTGCTTATGTGTGATGCAAGTGACTATGCCGTGGGTGTAGTACTAGGTCAAGTTAGGGAGAAACTATTTCACACTGTAGCCTACGCGAGCAAAACTCTGATCGAAGCTCAAATCAATTACACCACGACTGAGAAGGAGTTATTGGCAGTAGTCTACGCCTTCGAAAAGTTTCGATCTTATCTTTTATGCACTCAAGTTACCGTTTTCACTGATCATGCGGCCATCCGATATTTGATGGAAAAGAAAGATACAAAGCCAAGATTGATTCGTTGGGTATTATTATTGCAGGAATTCGATTTGGAGATTAAGGATAGAAAGGGTGTAGATAATCCTGTAGTAGACCATCTTTCTAGGATCGAACCAGTGGAATCTCATTATCATTCAGAGATTGAGGAGAGATTTCCTGATGAGCAAATCTTAGCTATATCCGAGGAGTTAGTGCCATGGTATGCCGACTACGTCAATTACCTCGTTAGTAATATCTTACCTTCAGATTTAAACTACCAACAACGAAAGAGGTTCTTACACCAAGTGCGGTCTTATCTTTGGGACCCACCTTATTTGTTTAAAATTGGTGCTGACGGAGCAGTGAGGAGATGTATCCCGGAAGTAGAAATGCATCCTATTTTAGAAAATTGCCATAGTTCTCCCTACGGAGGACACTTCAAGGGAAATAGGACAGCTATGAAAGTCCTAGAGGCCGGATTCTATTGGCCTACATTATTTCATGATTCTAGAGAACATGTGAAAAGGTGTGACCGATGTCAAAAGGAAGAAAATATTAAGAAGAATGAAGCTATGCCTATGAACCCAATTCTAGAAGTTGAGCTTTTCGATGTCTGGGGTATAGATTTTATGGGACCATTCGTTAATTCGAATGATAATTTATTTATCCTCTTAGCCGTAGACTATGTATCGAAATGGGTCGAAGTCATAGCCACGACCAAAAATGATGCAAAGGTGGTGTTATACTTCCTGAAAAACTTTATATTTAGTCGATTTGGAACACCCAAAACTATTATAAGTGACGGGGGGAGTCACTTTTGTAATCACCAATTTGCAGCGTTATTGAAAAAGTACGGGGTTAGGCATAAGGTAGCATTGGCATACCACCCTCAAACAAATGGATTAGCGGAAGTATCTAATAGAGAGATCAAGAAAATCTTGGCTAAAACGGTTAGTGTAAATTGCAAAGATTGGTCTCAAAAGCTTAACGATGCCTTATGGGCATATAGAACCGCTTTCAAGACCCCGATTGGTGTTACCCCGTATCGTTTAGTTTACGGCAAGGCTTGTCACTTACCGTTAGAGTTGGAATATCGGGCATATTGGGCCATTAAGAAAATCAATTTTGACTTTCAAGAAGCCGGTAAATCTAGACTACTACAGTTAAATGAATTGGAGGAGATCCGGACGCAGGCATATGAAAGTGCAAGGGTTTATAAGGACCGTACTAAAATGTGGCACGACCGTCATCTTACGGAAAAACACTTGCAATAAGGGCAACTAGTTCTATTATACAATTCACGACTAAAACTTTTCCCTGGTAAATTAAAGTCTAGGTGGTCGGGCCCGTTTCGAGTCAAGGAAGTGCTTCCTCATGGCGTCGTTACTATAATCAATGAAAAGGATCATTCGGAGTTTAAGGTCAATGGCGGACGTCTTAAGGCTTATTTAGGAAACGAAAATGAACGAGTCATATCGTTCATTCACTTGAAATAAAATTTTCGAGCCGTCGAATGTCCAGCCGGGACAATAACTAAGGCGCTTTCGGGGAGGCAACCCCAAAATTTTAATGATAAGTTCTTTATTGTTTTTATTGTTTTTATTTTGTTAGTTTTTGTTTCTCTCAAAGATTCGTTAAAAAAAATGATGCATGACTGAAATCTTATGGTCTCGAACACCTAAAATCACATTTCCTCTTCGTTCGGTTCTAGTGAAAGCTCGAAATTGGTTCAGAAACAAATGTTGTAACATTTTGGAAATGTTGTAACATTTCGGGTTCTGTCTTTTCCTCTTAAAAGGACGAATTTATTTTTTTTACCGGCAATCTGCTGGATTAATTCCTTTAACCTATTTAGCCGGTAACTACAAGAAATTGAACCTATGTATATATATATATATATATATATATATATATATATATATATATATATATATATATATATATATATATATATATACAAGTGACAGGCACGGGCCTTCGGCCCTGGGGGCATTCGGAGGGGGTGCGACAATCGGCGGGGTCTGACATTCGGCGGGGTGCGACATTCGGCGGGATGCGACATTCGTCGGTGGTGCGACATTTGTCGTGGAGACGACATTTGTCGTGGGCGGCGATATTTGTCGTGGGCGTTGACATTTGTCGTGGGCGACGACATTTGTCGTGGGCGACGACATTTGTCGTGGACAGTACCTGCCCGTAACATATACATATGAGTACTCAAAATGACCGTAAAAAAATATAAATAAAGAATATAATTTTTATTTTGTAAAACAAATTATATTTTAACGTTAAAACATTAATCTTTCTTTTGTCATTTTTAGCTATAGGCCATAGGTTTAGGATACCTAGTATTTTTATTTTTTGTATTTAAATATTGCAAAGTTGTGTAATTACCTAAAATGATATTGACTTTATAATATATTAATATAAAGTTATGTATATTTGTGTAATTATGAATACAACTATAAGGACAATATAGGGATATTTGCAATGTTTCACCAAAGATTAGTTTTTGCATAATAGTAGAGATATATATGGATATATCTCTTATGCGGGCTAGCCAAGGTGTGGGCGTACGGGCATGATGTTTTGGGGGTCAATGAGGCTTCAAATCAAAATGTGATCAACATGAAAGTTGTAGATCTCGACGATCCGAACAACTTTCATGTTGATCACTTTTTGATTTGGACTCGTCTTGGACCTTGATTTGGGCCCCGAAATCTGGGGCGGCGGACGCTTTACTGTAGCAGTTCCGCCGCCCCAGATTTCGGGGCCCAAATCGAGGTCCAAGACGAGTCCAAATCAAAAAGTGATCAACATGAAAGTTGTTCGGATCGTCGAGATCTACAACTTTCATGTTGATCACTTTTTGATTTGGAGCCTCCTTGACCCTTGCCCGTACGCCCGTACGCCCGCACTAGAGTAACCCCCTTTAATCACACGCTGATCGGGATTGAACCCGCTGCTTCCCCCATATATATATATATATATATATATATATATATATATATATATATATATATATATATATATATATATATATATATATATATATATATATATATATATATATATATATCCGGTTCCCTCTTTAATCATCCGCTGACCGAGATTGAACCCGCTGCTTCCCCCATTTCCTCCGCTCCAAGAAGCCCTAACTCCATTTTTTTTTCCTCTCCGCCCTCGTTGAACCATCCGCCGGCGGAGCAACTTTTCGACGGCAGCCGTGCGTACCCGTAATCCATCGCCGACCCCCTGGAAGTGTGATGGCCCCCAAGAAAGGAATAGAGAAGGTGGTGACACCTAATAGCACAAGATTCATTAATGAAGAAGCTAAGGCTAGCTACGAACTGCTGAAAGCAAAGCCCGTCATCTACGAAAGAGGGTTTCAACTGGAAGTTCGTGGTTGGAGTCAAGCCTATGTGAAGCAAATAGACAAGTTCGGCTGGTCGTCCTTCTGCCACCCCCGCACTGAAGCAGTCCTACCATGGGTGTACGAATTCTACGCCAACGCCAAGTTCCATATGGACGGAAAAATTCATATACGGGGAAGGGAAGTCGATTTCTCCGCGGAAGGTATAAACTCTTACTTTGACTTAACAAATCTGGACAGCGATGTATTCGAATCTGTCAGGACTACTAACCCATTCGACATCGCCACCGCATTGAGTCTCACTAAAAATATCACTTGGGTGAATGAATCTTCACATGTCTTACATTCCGCCATTTTTACTCGTGAAGCTAAAGTTTGGTTTCTCTTCGTAAGCTCAAGTATTATGCCAACAAAGCACCCAAACCATGTCTCCTTTGATAGGGCTTGCATCATTTATAGCATTATAAAAGGGATTCCAATTAATATAGGACATATAATCTCCAGTCAAATCCAGAAAAAGGTCAAAACGGAGGGGGGAACTCAGTTATGGTTTCCCACACTCATCACATCGTTGTGCCGTTATGCCGGGGTATCTCTCGCCGACACGGACACTACCACCATTGTAGGTCGGCCAATAACATTTTCCGTCATTTCATCCTATATCAAAGTATCTTTAGATGAGACATCCCCCAAATCCGGTAAGAAACAACGTCCTCCCGTATCTTCGCGCAAAACCACTCAACCTCCAATCCCGCCGCCACTTCCCCTAATCCTCCGGATTGGCCGATCATATTTAAATATTTGCAATCCACTGCCAAATATCAACGTCAGCAACATCATCTTCTAGTTTCACATTTAGACATTTTACATCACAATCAAGTCGAAATTTTGCACCATTTGAACGTACCTGAGGAAAAGATAGCGGTCCGCGATGTGAATCCTGCTTGGTATGAGCGCAAACACTCTGATTCGAAGGGAAAGGAGGCTGCAACATCGCCGGATCCACATGATGAAGCGGAAGCGGTCGAGGACGATGCAGTCATTGCATCCGGCGACGACAACGAAATGGAAGAATTTTTGGACGATGACGACTCGGACGAGGTCGATGACGCTGACGACGATGAGGAGGATGGTTGATATTCCACTACTCAGAATCTGGGAAATTTACCTTGCTCTATTACTGGTGAAATGTTTATCTTATTTTGAGATATTTCTGTGGTGCACTATGCAAGAGTTGGTGAAATGTTTTGTTTATTTTATTTACTCATTTTGAACAGTTATGGGTGAAAAATATTTTCTGAGAAGGATGATTGCCAAAGGTTTGTTTTGATTAAACATTTTGGTGAAATAATTGTTTGTTTTGGGAAATGTCTGGGTTGACTATTAATGTGAACTTGTGGAACTATATGCTAATAGCTGAATGCTAAGTAACGTTTACGTTCCTGAACTGGTTTCCTGAATGCTAATTTGTTCTATTACTGTTGAACTTGTTGAACTGTATGCTAATAACTGAATACTAAGTAGCATTTACGATTCACTGTGGTATGCTAATAACAAGTTTGCTGGGGGGGGGGTGAAATGTTTGTTTTAACTGAACTGTATGCTTGGTATGTTAATAACTTGTTGAACTGGACGCTTGCTATTGTTTTTCATGAAGATTACTTGCTTATTTCTTTTCTAGCTCTAATCCTTATAACTGCTACTTGTTTCACTGTGGTTGATCACTGGGTTAGAAGTTGAACCGTTCCTCTTCCTGAACTGTTGTCTCCATTTATTATTGCTATGTGTTTTCATGCCTTGAAGCTTTAACTATTACTAAATAAATTCGTTGTTTTAATGCGAACTCTATATCATAATCTGCTACTTTGTGGGTTGGGACAGCCCGTCATATCTTATATCTCTATGTTCCACTTCACACATGTTTATATGCTGGCGATTGACATGTTAAAATTTCTTTTTATTCCACTTTTCTGATTTATGAAGTTCGAAATCGCATACATGGCTATTATATTTGCTAAAATTTCTTTACTAGGGACTAGTAAAGGTTCAAGTATGGGGGCATGTCCTTCTATACCTTGCATGACAAATCTTTTATGGGGTATAATTTAGAAATGTCTGCTCTTAATTTTGTTATTATTATTAATAAATCTATTCAAGTTTTTCAAATTAATTGTAAGGTTAGACGAGTCAGTCCTATGAGTCAGGCTATTAAATTGAAGTTAGACTGATTGGTTAAAGCTCGATTAAGAAATCTATCTCACATTCATGCACTATAGTTCTTAAAAGAGTTTACACCCTTTTAATTTATTTAATTAACTTCGGATCCTAATGATATTAGATCGAGTATGTTCTAATTCAATGATAGTTGCCAATATATTGAGCGTACGTAGTTAACCTTGCTCCCACTTAAAGCCTTACCTTTGTTGCCATCACATATTACTTCTAAGCTTAAAGACTTGAGTATTCATTTCCCTACGTTCCTTAGCTAGTAGACTGACCACTTATGAGTGTTATATATATAAAAAAAATTTGTATATCATAGTGACATGTGGCCTAAGTTAGCTCCGGCTTACATAGAATGATCCCAACTATGATCAAAATATATATATATATCATAGTGATATGTGGCCCAAGGATGTTCGCGCATACTTGGAATGATCCCAACTATGAAAATATCAAAAAAAAAAATTGTTGTTGAAAGTTAAACCCCATAAGTTGGCAGGCTACTAAGTTAATCAATTAGAATTAATGGCTACCCACCTTTCCAAAATTCATCAAGTCGTTTTATTTGGCATCGGTTTCTATCAAACTCATGTAGAGGTCATATCAAAGTCTTAGACTACTCTTGATCTATCCTATTGAAGACGAAGTTTATCGAAAATGAATTGTAAGAGAAGTAAACAAATTGTTAAGGGCATCACATATGACACTTGAATTCTCAATTGAGCCTTATCGTATATCTATCTGATGGATTTATGAAAGTTTGAATTCTTATGGATTAGAAAGTCTAACATCAGTTAATGAGAATTACTTGAAGCTATTTTGGTTACCTTATAATAAAGAGTAGAAGGGAATGAAATTATACTTTCATAAACCTTTGTCATGTTATGGTTTTCAATGATTTACCTTTGCTAGGGACTAGCAAAGAACCAAGCATGGGAGTGTGATAACTTCGCAAAAAGAAGTTATCTTCATCCCTATTTTGACCATTTTTAGTCATGTTATGTGGTATTTATACATGAAAAGTAGATAAAAATCCAATTGCCGCATAATTTGAAGTCAAAATGGTTGTTACTCTCATTTTTATATGTTTTTATGATAGGATTTGGGGAGAATTTAAGTCAAGGATTGAAGGCTAAGCATTGTGGAAAATCTGGGAAAAATATTGCAACATATTCTCAACAAATCTGGCAGGTCAAATTGTGCAGAAAGACAGAACCAGAAATGTTGTAACATATTCGTAACATTTCTGACAGTTACAAGAAATTCAAATCCGAAATTATCAAGTTTTCAACAGTTGCATCCTAATTTTTAGCATCCGTTCAGCATTTAAAAATGACTGGATGTGGGGCCCACTGGGAGGAAAAAAGGAAAGTTTAAAAGAGGAATAATTCAGCCATTTAAGGGGATCTCTTCTTCCATATTCGGCCATTAGAGAGGAGGGAAAAATCTGGGAAGAAATTCTGAAGGAAAACCAGTCCAGTTCTCGACATTCGGGCTGAAGGAAACACTTCCACGCCACTAGAGAAGGGAAGATTCGCATTTCTTTCGAGATGTTTAGTAAGATCTCTTTAGTTTTGTGTTGTTTTCCCGCAGTCATGAACTAAAACTCTCTAGTCTTGCATGATGAGAGTAGTATGTGTATTTTGATGATGAACATCTTTGATTTTGAGTTTGTCTTGTGATTATCTGTATTGATCTTGTGATTTTTATGGTGAAATTGTTGGATCATGTATTTTTATTATATTGCGCCGCGAGAATCGAGAGATGAGCGTCGTAATATTAATTTAAGTGCTAGTTTATCGCAGTGCGAGAATCGAGAGATGAGCAGTGTGAATCATTAACCAAAATTTCTTTATCTTTACGGCGTTTCAAGAGTCGAGAGAGGAGAAACGTGCGTGCATCACAAGATCTCTTGAGTTTTGAAAAGTGAATTCATGCTTGCGAATTAGATTTTTTGTGCTTCATAATATTTTTGTTTCGCCTAAGTTAGAGATAACTAGGGTTGCGTAGATATTAAGACTTCTTGTATCGAGAGATAAAGATTTCTTCTTTAAAAATCATCGCAAGATAATTCAAAGTTAACCAAATGAAATACTTATTTTATCATCATCATGTTATACATATGAAATCAGAAATGCAAGACTATTTTCTCTAATTGCGAAGAAGTTACTTTAAGATCTAGTTAAATTAATTTTAATATTTATCTAAAAATTTCAATCTATTTTCAGAAAATCAATTAACTGTTTTACTTGGATTCATAGAAACGGTGTAGCTAGTAATTGTAAGCGCTAAACCCATCACTTCTCCGTGGGAACGATCTCACTCACTTTGTATTACTTGTACGACACGTATACTTGCGTTTTCAAGCTCTATTCTGCGTGCATTAGCAGCACGCTCCTCACAGCAACTGCCTCCGTGAAGCGCGCTCCATACAGCAACTGCCTCCGTGCAGCACGCTCCTCACAGCAACTGCCTCCGTGCAGCGCGCTTTATACAGCAACTGCCTCAGTGCAGCGCGCTCCTCACAGCAACTGCCTCCGTGCAGCGCGCTCCATACAACAACTGCCTCAGTGCAGCTCGCTCCTCACAGCAACTGCCTCCGTGCAGCGCGCTCCATACAGCAACTGCCTCAGTGCAGCGCGCTCCTCACAGCAACTGCCTCCGTGCAGCGCGCTCCATACAGCAAATGCCTCCGGGAAGCGCGCTCCTTACAGCAACTGCCTCCGTGCAACGCGCTCCATACAGCAACTGCCTCTGTGCAGCGCGCTCCTCACAGCAACTGCCTCCATACCCGCACGCAACCTAAATCGCGAGCAGCCCTCGCGCAATCTAGGCTGCGAGAAACCCTCGCGCAATCTAAGCCGCGAGCAGCCCTCGCGCAATCTAAGTCGCGAGCAACCCTCGCGCAACCTAAGCCGCGAGCAACCCTCGCGCACGCAAAGTCGAGCACAATTAGCGTGTAACCTAAGCCGCGAGCAACCCTCGCGCACGCAAAGCCGAGCACAACTCGCGCGCAACCTAAGCCACGGGCCACCCTCGCGCCAGCAGAGCCCGCGCGCACAACACGCGCACACAGGTTACACACACGCACTCCGCGCGCACGGTCGCACGTGTGCAGACCCGCGCATGGGGTTGCGCCCTCGCACACACGCGCGCGCAAGGACCCACGCGGAGGGTCGCACACCCACGCGCGCACACACCTGCGCGCAGGGACGCGCTCCCGCGCGCAGGGACGCGCTCAAGGTCGCGCGCAAGGTCGCGCGCAAGGTCGCGCGCGCACCCGCGCGTTGGGTTGGGCGCGCGCACCCGCGCGCGCGCACTCTCGCGCTGGGTCGCGCACGCGCACCCGCAAGCGCGGACGTGCTGGGTCGGGCGTGCGCACCCGCGCGCATGGCTGCGCAAGCGCGCCCTCGCGCGCGCTTGCGTGCTTCCAGGCGTGCCTTTGCACTCGCCTGCCGTTGCGTCGGCGCGCCTCCGCACCGTCCAGCCCACGGACCCCTTCGCGATTGGATTCGCCAGCACCTTGCCTGAAGCCCCCGTCGACGCTCCTTCAATTTGATGTAGCACCACTGTCGCCAATCGTATAAGTACGAGCATGCCTTCGAGGCACCGTTCTTCGCCTTCTCGGCCTTCTCTCCGGAGGAAGACATGGAAGCGGGGAAGAAGAAGATTAAAAATCCTTAGTTGTCTCTCATACGGCTCACCAACAACAAAGGATTTGGGGGGCATTTGATAGGGATTGGATCCATTTTTAGCTTTAGGGGTGCAAATAGCAATCCCAAAAATGAAATCATGGGATTGACTAGTCAACCCCATGATTCTCTTCATGATGGGAGAAGTGGAGGGCCACTTTCTCTCATCTTTCATCTCCTTCATCCAATTCCCCTCTCTTTCTCTCCTATCAAAAATGAGATCCATAAAAAAGGGAAAGAGGGGAGAGAGGGCACCGACGCCGCAACCAACCGTCGCTGACCGCCGCCGCCCAGCCGCCGCCGTCCGGCCGCCGCCGCCGCCGCCCGGCCGCCCGACCGCCGCCGCCCAGCCGCCCGGCCGCCCGGCCGCCCGGCTGCCCGACCGGCCGACCGCCCGGCCGCCCGGCCGCCCGACCGGCCGACCGCCGCCGTCTGTCCACCGCCAGCCGGTGGTTCGCCGCCCGAACCTCCACCATCTGATCATGGCGCGCTACCACGGCCGTCCGATTAAGGGGAAACCACCCACTAACCCACTACGTTAGTGGTGGGGCCCACCATGATCTCCCCTTGGAGCCTATAAAAGGACCACATGGGCTCTTCATTTCTGACCCTTTTCTTTTCTACGATTCTTCTCCCTCTTCCTCAGGTGAGAGCTCCTCCACCGTGTTGGCCACCTCTCGCCACCAGCGGCCACCAGCGACCACCAGCGACCACCAGCGACCTCCAGTGGCCATCAGCGGCCATCAGCACCCGCCATCGGCTATTGGCACCCCATCAACGCACAGTTGGGAAGGTGGCGCCCAAAATCAGAGGAAGTCGAGCGAAGAAGACAGCCGAAGCCCGCAAGCACGCCGCCCCCGGGCGCACGTGCCAGAAGCATCTCGCGCATTCCACCATTTAAGTCACTTTAGCGGAGCAGTCTGTTGCCCGCCGGCAGTTATAGTCATCCTCTCTCCCCGCAAGTTGTAACGGGAGCGGCCTGTCGCCCCGATTCATTCAACATACTGTAATCACCCTGATCTAGTGGATTTTGACTGGCAGCGAACCGATCACGTGGTTTTTCACCCGGTTGAAGGGTTTTCCACGTTAAAACTCTTTGTGTACACTTTCCCTCTTCAACTGACTGTGTGCGCGCTCGACCGCTCAGCTAGCTAAGGCGGTCCAAGTTAGTCCGAATCGACCAGAGCGCCGAGTTTGGCCGCAACAGTTTGGCGCTGTCTGTGGGAAATGATTTCCCAACAGTGTGTGCGCGCTCGACCGCTCCGCTAGCTAAGGCGGTCAAAGTTCGTCCGGATCGACCAGAGCGCCGAGTTTGGCCGCAACACAGCTGATGAAAATGAGTATGAAAGCTTAGAGCTTAATCCTGACTTCAGGATGGCCAGATTCCTTGAATTGGTTGGATCAGCTCAGATTAGAAAAGCCAGAGCTGAAGGAAAAGATGTTACAGGCTTAACTACTATGTCCAAATTCAGAAAGAAAGAACTTGATAGATTCCAGGTAAGACCTGAAGTTTTTGCTGCTACCAAATATATAGAAAAATATCCAAAAGCAGTTGTTCCAAGAACAGGAGAAACCAAAGTTATTGGAGAACAAGATCTGAAGACATCAAAGGAGGAAGCTCTAGATCCTCTCAGAAAAATCTCTTTTATTCCTGACTCTTCTATTTCTAAACCAGATTCTGATGATGTTTAAGTTTTATTGTCAATCTGTTTATGTTAACTGTTTGATTGATGCATTTAATGCTTAGATGTTTCTTTCCTGAGTTATTTTTTTTCCAGTAGTTTTTGAGAGACTTAACCCAAATAGGGGGAGATTGTTGGTGCCCTAGTTTGGATTTGTATTAAGTCCTCTCATTTAGTTTCTTGACCCAAGATTTATCTATGGTCAAAGGTTAGCTAATAGGTTAGATTCCCTTAGTTGTAGAATTGCTTATCCAGATGAAAATTTGGTTAAGTCGTTTTTGGTTCGACTATAGTCGAACACCGCTCGACCATCGTCTATCGACTGGTCGACGATCGTCTATCAGTTGGTCGACGTTCGTCTGTCAGCAGATCGTCTTTCTCTGAGTTAGTTCAACTCTCGACGATCTGCGGTATCTGCCTTGATGATCGTCGAACCCCGCTCGACTTCTTTTGTTAAGACAGATTTCTTGATAGTTCGACTATCTTCCTTGATAGTTCAACTATCTGATAGCTCGACTATCTGTTTTGATACTTCGACTATCTGTTCTATGTTGATAGTTCGACTATCTGTTTGATAGGTCGACTATCTGTGTGGTAGTTCAACTATCTGTGTTGATAGTTCAACTATCTGATAGCTCGACTATCTGTTTTGATAGTTCGACTATCTGTCCGCTTTTTGATAGTTCGACTATCTGAGTGATAGTTCGACTATCTGTGTGATAGCTCAACTATCTGCCTTGATAGTTCGACTATCTGTGTCGTTCGACTATCTGTTTGATAGGTCAACGATCTCCGTGCTTCGGTCGACGATCTCCGAGGGTCGTTCGACGTTTTTTTGTCTACCTTTAGTAAAGTTATATTATTTATTTCTTATCTGCTTGACATATTTTATTAAAGTATATTTCATTGATGTTATGCTATTATTTCCAGGCAATCTTTGCTTCATTCTTTATGCATAAGTCAATTTTTATCTGACAAAGTGGTTTGTCTTATTAGTTGAAATATATTTTCTGCTTTATCTGCCAGGCTGTCCTTTATAGCCGTTAGACTCAAAAGTCTTCTCTGGTCATAAAGAGCTCTTTCTGATGTGACTTTTTCTAGCACTCTTTTATCAGATTGATTTGCAGCTTCTTAGAAAGCTTTATCTTTTTATAGGATATCTGTCTGCAAGATATATTTTGCTTTGTGCTATTTGCAGCCAAGTTTGCAGATTCTAGAAGAAGACAAAGTTCAAACTCAGATTAGAGCCGTTGCAAAGGCTCATATATAAAGTGCCTTCTAAAGACAGAGAACAACAACAACAACACAAAATACAAGAAGTTTTACTCACAACAGCATAGAGATCTACAGCTCTCAGAAAGTCACATTCAACTGAGAAGATCAAATCTCTTCAGCATTCTTCTTCATCCTGAGTTCATCTTGAGTTCATCCTGCTCACAGGAAGACATTCACTCAGAGGCTTTTAGAAGAAGAAGAAGAAGAAAGGAAGCTGATTGAAGAAGAACACCTTTTCCAAATCAAGAGTCTTCTTCAAGCTTCTCCTTCAGAATTTCTAGACAGTTCTCTGTCAAGAGTTCAGAAGAGTTCCTGCACCCTAAAGCAAGACTTCTTCCTGGATATTCTCTAAGCCAGGGGGAGCCTTGACTCTTTAGAGCTTTCTAGCTCTGTACAATCCACTAGCTTCTCTAATCTGTTTTAACAATAGAGAAGAAACTTAAACTCTCTCAACCGCCTGTATAAAGGGTTATTACTCCTTTCAAAAGTGAACCTTGGTGGCAGGGCACTTGATCAAAAACATGTGTTGGATTTTGAGCTCCTGATCAAAAGCTCAAAGGGTCTTTGGATCTACCTGAATAAGATCTATTGGTGGCAGGGCACCTGATCAAAAACCTGTAGTGGACTCCTACCAGGGTGGTAGAAGAGTGGACGTACCTATTTAGAGAGAACCACTATAAAATTTCTTGTGTCGTCTGTGTTGCTTATTTAATTTATTGCACTGTGGCTGTGAGTAGAAATAACTAGGATTGCTAGTTACTATGATAGGATCAAAGCTCAACTGTAATTACAGTTGCCCTTCTCTAGTGCACTTCACTTTGTGTTAGGCTCTAGGATTTAAAATATCTATAAACTCATTCCGCAAATTAACTCTAAGGGAGTTGAGTAGGGTGTCATAATTTTTGAATACTCTATTCACCCCCCCCTCTAGAGTTGTATCTATCATCACTTTCATAAACTAACTAACTCTACCTACCGCATAACAGATATCTGGTGTTGTGACACTCAAATAAATGAGTTTTCCCATTAGTCGTTTGTACCTAGTGTTATTTAAAAGAAGAAGTGAATCCTCACTCCAACACTTGTCATCACCAATGACCATCGGACATCGAGTGGGTCTTTCCCCAAGAAGACGAGTCTCTTTTAAAAGATCCAATGCATATTTTTATTGTGAGAGCTTTATTGAGTTGTGTTTTTGTGAGATTTTTATTCCCAGAAAGTACTTAGGAGATCTCATATCTTTTATAACAAAGTGTTGCAGAAGATATTTCTTTGTTAGATCAATTCTCTCATTATCATCACACGTAAAGAGAATATCATCCACAAAGACAACAAGAACAACTGGCCATTTACAATTATTGCGTATGAAAAGAGAGTGATCAGCATACCTTTGAGTATAACCAATGACTGAGATAACTTTGCTGAACTTGTCGAACCAGGCTTGTGGGCTTTGCTTTAGGCCATATATTGCCTTCCGCAACTTTCATAACTTGGACTCCCCCTGAACAACATATCTATGAGGTTGCTCCATGTATACAACTTTTTGTAGATCACCATAAATGAATGCATTTTTGACATCTAACTAAGACATCTCTCAGTTCTTGTTATGTGCCACAAAAAGATAATACATCGTGTGCTAATACGAGCAATTGGAGAGAAGGTGTCAAAAAAATCCATACCATATTTTTGATTAAATCCTTTGGCAACTAGTATGACCTTATAACAATCTATAGTACTATCAGGATGAAACTTTATTTCAAAGACCCATCGACAATCCACCGCATCTGCCCCTAGAGGGGTAGGGACAAGAATCCAAATACCCATCTCGATCAAGATCTTTATTTCTTCATCCATGATAGCTTTCCAATGTGGAATAACAAAAAATTCTTGATAGGTAGCCGAGGTGATAATGACTGATAGAGCCAGTGCACTCTTGTAAGTAGGGGAAAGATGAGCATATGAGACATCATGAATGGAATGCTGAGTGCATGTCTGAACTCCCTTCCGAAGAGCAATGTGAAGATCAAGGTTCAACCTATCCTCTGTATCAAATACATCCGTTGGAAAGAGTGCTGGCCTGGGAACTTTTAGTGATGGCTCCAAAGGTATATAAGCAGTATCAGGAGAAAGAGATGGAGAAACAGAAACTGGCGTGGGAAGAGAAGGAAGGGAAAGCTCGGGTAGAGGTGCATACATAATAGGTATAAAAGGAGGATTACTAGGTGGGACGAGAATAGAGGCTCGAGCACAGTAAGGAGTATCTTCAAAGAAAGTGATGTTAGCAGAGAAATATTGTTTCCAGAGAATAAGATCACAATACTGATGTTGAAAGGGGGTCGGCCCACTCGCGTGAGTATCCCGGGCCGCCCCCAGCCGGACTACAGGCGGTTGTGGAGAGAGGGTTGGGGCCGGTAGACTGCAGTCCGGCTGGGGGCGGCCCAGGATACTCACGCGAGTGGGCCAGCCCCCTTTCAACAACTGATACCCCTTCTTAGTTGGACAATAGCCAAGAAAAATGCACTTAATAGAGCGAGGAGAGAGTTTGTCATGACCAAGAGAAAGAAAGTGGACAAACACAGTACAACCAAAGACTTGTGAAGGTAAAGGAAATGGTGTGGCACCTGGGTACATAATAGAGAACGGGGTTTTGTCGTGGATAAAAGAAAAAGGAATACAATTGATGAGATAATAAGAGATAAGGACATCATGACCCCAATATGATCGAGGAACATTCATTTGAGTAAGATGATGATTCTTGCGTTCAACAACGTCATTATGTTGAGAAGTGTACGAACAACTGGTTTGATGAATACTGTCATAATGCATACAAAAAATCGAGAATTGATGACTAAGATACTTTTTAGCATTATCAGTGCGAAGAAATTTAATAACACACCAAACCGTGTATGTATTTCATTATAAAAGATAGTGAATACAGAGAAAAGTTGAGAACAGTATTTTAAAAGATATAACTAAGTGCATCTAGAAAAGTCATCAATGAAGGTAACAAATTACAGACTGCTCCTTCCAACAGAATTAGTAAGAGAGGGATCCCAAATATTAGAATAAACATGATCAAAAGGACGAGATGAACTACACCCTTGTCTTGTTAAATAAGATGAGCAGTGATGTTTGCCAAGTTAGCACACTTCACAATTGAGAGAGAAGACTCCCTGAGGTAAATCTAGTAGGAGTTGGTAGATAAGGCGAGGAGGAGGATGACCAAGGCGAAGATGCCACTATAGAAGAAAAGTAGAGACAGAGAAAGAAGAGATATTGTCAAGGAATAAAAGATCATTGCTTTTAGTCCCAATAATCATCTTCTTGGAGTGTGGATCTTGAAAATAGCAAGTATTGGATGTAAACATAACCATGCAGTTTAGTTGATAGAAGAAAAGTAGAGGCAGAGAAAGTAGAGATATTGTCAAGGAAGAAAAGATTGTCGCTTTCAGTCCCAATAACAATCATCTCCTTGGAGTGTGGATCTTGAAAATAGTAAGTATTGGATGTAAACATAACCATGCAATTAAGTTATTTGTAGAGAGGGGGAATAAAGAGCAAATTGCACAACAAGTTGGACGTAGAGAGTGTCTTCAAGCTGTAGAGACGTAGTGAATTAGACTGTACCAGTCCCGCACACTAGAGACGGAGCACCATCTGTAATAAAAACCTGAGATAATCGATTATGTTTATCCAAATGAGAGAACGAAAGAGGATTGTCCGCCATGAGATTAGTTGCCCCAGAAATAATAAGTCACTTACCCTTTAATGACTACATGAGCATTTCCTGAAGAGGAGGTAAGGAACGCCGACTTCTTTGTGGTAAGGAAAGTTTTGTCACCTGCTGAAGGGAGTAGATGAGGATACTTGACCTAAAAACAATCTAGAAGATGTCTTGTCTTGCCACAATGAGAGCAAAGATGTCGAGACAGACCACACCCACTAGAGTGACCTCCACGACCACTAGGGTTATCATGACGAGCCAGATGATCAATGGTGTCAGGATGTGGCAGGGAAGCAAACAGAGGACGCTGAAGAAGAGTAGTGACAACGATGATGCGAGCAACAATAAAACATCAAAGGTGGGTGAGTCTGCCTCTCCTAGAATTTGTTGCCGGATCATATCATAAGACTCTAAAAGGCAGAGAAGATAACACGCAACCAGAAATTTCTAGAAGTTTTTGTGTTGTTCAGCAAGATCAGGGGAGAAAGTGTCAAGATTGTCAGAAGGAGTGGAAATAGAGGGAGTTGTTAGAACAGGAGGCACAAATATAGTAGAGGAAGAGAGGGCTGGAGTCTCCATAGAGAGGATAAAAATAAATAGAGAGAGGGAGTTTGCTTGAAGAAAGCGCGAGATTGCAGAGACCGTGAAGACCGCGGAGATCGCAAGGATCGCAGACTGAAAGAGGGTCACGTGAGCTGAAACCACATAAAAATGAAGGGAAACAAGCAGGCAGAAAGCCATAACCGCACGATTAGATAGAGGCTCCACGAAACAAAGCAGAGATCACACAAAAAAGAGCAGACAGTTAGAAAACCGAAGGTCGCACAAAAAAATGGAGTAGAGCAAGCGGTTAGAAAACTAGAGACTGCAAGAACTGCTGGCCACCCACAAAGCAAAAATCAGAGCAAATGGACCGATGAGCTCTGATACCATGTGAGAATTCTAAAAAATAATTGAATTTTATTGCTTCAAAAAACTTAATATTACACAGATATGACCCCCTATTTATAAGAGAGAGGAGATACAACATACGACATGAGACTAATTACAACAAGTGAATTGATATTTACAAACTGAGGCGAGCTGTTCGATTAGACAAGTTAACCGTTGAATAACATACATCGATCATAACAACAAAGTATCTATTGGTCTCTAATCTACAAATCACAATTGACCACCAGAAGCAACAGAGGCGGTTATACATACTCTAATCGCCAGACCGCAACAACTTTAGTTTTCTGATCGCCAGACCGCAACAACAGTTAACCGTCACCAAGCTTCTCTTGCTCAAACAAAGGTGAGGTTACACTGGTTATTCTCAGGACAGTCAGACTGCTCCAGACCACTAGAGTAGTCATCCAGACTGTTAGGGATAGACCACCAGATCAGACCGTCAGACCGCCAGCACCAGACTGGCAACACCAGACCGCCAACACCAAACCGCCAGCACCAGACCGCCAACACCAAACCGCCACCACTAGACCGCCAGACCGCTAGCACCAGATCGCCAAGCCATGTTCTAACACGAGGTCATTACCTAGATTTTGAAAGATAACACCTACACCAGTGTGCGGTTTACAGAAAGAATTGAAAACCCATAATTCCAACAAATCAATTGAAATTGAAAAGAAAGAACGGAGAAGAAAATGGAAATATGCATAAAGGAGAAATTAAGATGAGCGACTTATATCAGTTTAGAAGTGAAAAAATATTGCTAGAAATCCACTGATAAAGTGAATTTATCAAATCGAAGGACAATAATTAGATGTCGAAAGATAGATCGTGGGGAGCAGAATTTATCAGGAATTAAAAAAATCAAAACAAAAAGAGCCGGAAAGAAACACTAAGGCTGCGTTCGTTTCGCAGTGATTGGAGGAAGGAATTCGAATTGGGCACCTTCAATTCCAATTCTTGTGTTCGTTTGACGTTTTTTAGGAAGGAATTGACATTCACGGAAAACCTATGGGTTTTGGAGGAAGATGTTTGACTAAAACCCATGACACTCCAATTCCAGTGTTCATTTGCGTATTTTAAGGGAGGGGATTGGTTTTGGCCCAAAACCCATGGGTTTTGCTCTTTGAAAAATCCTTATGTAACCAAAAAACACCTCTTTAGCTCGATTTTGGGACTGTTCATCCCACAGTACCGCAGAACATGCTCCATTTCAGCATGTTCATCTTTTGCCCTGACGAACCTGCTCCTCTGTCCATACGGGAACGACATCTTCAAACTCAGCCGCATAACCTGCTCCATTTCAGCAGTGGCAAGCCCTCCCCGTTCATCTTCTTCCCCGACGAGCCTGCTCCTCTGTCCATCCGGAACGTCATAACTGTACGCCCTCCTAGTTCATCTTCTTCCCCCAACGAGCCTGCTCCTCTGTCCAGACTCAAGCCACCCTCCTCCACCTCAGACGGGAACGTCATCTCCATACGAAAGCCGCCCTCCCTGTTCATCTTCTTCCCCGACATCTCCAGCGCTTTTTCAATTCTTTCTACCTCAAAGCTGTAGCAAAATGGGGTGCCGAGAAGAGAGATTCGAACGAAGATCGAAATAAAAACAACACAAACACAAAGATATACAGAGGTTCACCCAAACCGGGCTACGTCCTCTCTCCCCTTCTCCCCTTCCTTCATGTATTCACCAGAGCAAAATATAGATTACAAAGTTACAAGGATCAAACCGATCCTACCTCACACCTTGCTCTTTGGACAAGAAACGGAAAGAAGAACCGCCGCCGGAAAACACCTCTCCTTGGGATCTCCAAAAGACGCTTCCAAACCTCCTCAGCCGAATCTGAAATTTGGTTCGGGGGCGCCGCCCCCGGACCCCCGCGTTTACTGGTACTTCAGTCATCGGAGAGGGTCACGCTCCGACGTCTCTAAGCTCACGTGGGCTAACCCGGTGTGAGAAACAAGAGAGTCGAAAGTGTTCCCCAACTCCAACAAAAACCTCTCCAAACAAACAATAAACGAATGATTTTGACCCATTTCCAAAAACCTACAAATATTTGGTTTTGGTCAAAACCAATTCCCTCCGTTGAAAACCCACCAAACGAACACTGCCTAATAGTTGACAAAAATGGCAAACAATCTACTCGGGAAGCATTCGAGACATCTTCGCTTATTCTTCCACAACGACCACCCCTCACAGACGGTGGTGAAACACACTCTAGAGCTGGTACCGGAGGAGTGGAAGACTCCACAAATATTGAGGCTTTTAGAAATCCCGCATCATAAATTATGAGAAATTACGATGCGAATTAGCGCAGTGGGACTAATATTTTTAGAAAACAATTATGAGATTAAATTAGGAACAAGTATGATAGAGATAGCCAAAATTGCAGTAACTTTAAGGGTTTGACAAATCAGCGGGGTGCCGTCCCGGCGGGAATGGGTCGGCGGGAATCTGTTTGGATACTTTTTGCGAGCACTCTTTGAAAACGGCGGGACGAGCACTGCTTCACCATTCACGACAGTCATTTACCCTCTCCTCCCCGGCGTGCTACTGGGCGGCCGCCTGGCAGGTAGATTGTCAAACAGAGCCTAAGAGGTCACCAGCTGTACAAGAAAGATGACACCTTTAATTAAAAAAAATAATAATTATAATTTTAAAGAAAAATTAGCTTTATAAATCTCTGCGACCCTACGCCCTGCTTGAAACCCTTTTCACATTCCAAATGAACACATGCCTGAAAATCGCCGAGTTAGCGGGGATTCCGGCGGCGGCTGGAGGCTCAAACTTCGTCTTCTCGCCTCTGTCTCTCGTAGCGGCGCTGAGCCTGACTTCCTCCGGCGCTAGGGGGGAGACGCTGAGGGAGCTGCTCTCCTTCCTCGGCTCTCCCAATCTCGACCATCTCCACTCCGCCTCCGTTCACCTCGCCGAAGCCGTACGTGCCGGCGACCGCGAGCTGACCCTTTCGTTTGTCAATGGGGCATGGGTCGATCGCTCCATGGCCGCCAATCCGTCCTTTGTGGCGGTCGCCGCTTCAGTTTACGGCGCAACTATTGAGCCCGTTGACTTCATTCACCAGGTAATTCATAAAATCAAGGATCAATTTCGTTTTTTTAGATCATTCACCAGGAAATTCCTCTTGTTTCAAATGTAATAATTAATTAATCTTCCATCATGAGAATGTAGGCTTCAGTGGAAGAGAAAAAAGTAAACAATTGGATTGAGGAAAAAACGAATGGGATCATAAAAAATCTCATTCCTGATGGCACAATAAACCATTCAACTAGATTGATTCTTGCCAATGCGCTCTACTTCAAAGGCAAATGGAATGATAAATTTGATAACTCCATGACCGAAACAGACAAATTCTATCTCTTGAATGGCAGCACCATACAAACACCCTTCATGAGCAGCAGAGAGGACCAATTCATTTCATCTCACGCCGGATTCCAAGTTCTCAAACTTCCATATAAGAAGGAAGAAGACGACCGAGATTCCAGAAGCTTCTCGATGCTGCTCTTTCTCCCAAATGAGAGGAACGGTCTTCATGATCTTATGAGAAGAATTGTTTCTGCTCCAAATTTTGTCGAAGAACATGTTCCTCGCAGGAGGGTTGACGTTGGCCGATTCATGGTTCCAAAGTTTAAGATTTCATTTTACTTTGAAGCATCTAACGTGCTGAAGCAACTCGGACTGAAGAGTATATTCAGTTCTTCGAGTGCTGATTTGGGCGGAATGTGTTTGGAGTCGTCGAGAGTTGGGCAGTTGTTTGTGTCCAGCATCCTTCATAAGGCTGCAATTGAGGTGGATGAAGAGGGAACAACGGCAGCTGCAGCGACTGTGATAGCTATGAAATTGATGTGCTACATTCCGCCGGTGGATTTTGTCGCCGATCATCCGTTTATCTTTGTTGTTAGAGAAGATAAAACTGGAGCGATTTTGTTCTTCGGTCATGTCGTGAATCCATCCATTTAGGTTTCTTTGTGAATCTTGTGATTTGCTTGCTACTATATATGCTGTGTGATGTAATAAAGATGATACTTTTTGATCATCTCTATAGTTTTGCAGATTCATTTTAGTTGGGCAGGAATGAAACTATGCTATATTTGCATTGCTATATTTTTCAAACTAAAATAAACTTCAAGAAGGATAAGACATAAGGTAAAAAGAAGATTGAAGTAGTCTCTTTTAAGAGCAGGTTTCATAATAAGGAGTTTGGAAGAGAAAAGATGAAACACTCAAGTCATGAGAGTAGACACTGTCTTATTTGCAAAAAAACAGATTCATGACACTAAAGATTGTTATTTCCGTCGCAAAAATGTAAAATACAAAATCATTCTGAAAGTAAATTCTGGCATAAACCAAAAGAAGAGGTATTTACCTGGCAGTCCCCCATAACCAGTGAGATTAATGGAACTTGGTTTATAGATAATGGATGTTCTAGTCACATGGTGAATAACAAAATCTATTTTGTAAAACTGGCTGAAGACTATAAATCTGAAGTACTGCTTGGAGATGGGAAGAAAGAAAAAATTGAGTGCAGGGGAAACATAGAAGTTAGAACTGATAAGGGGGAAAATAAACTTATAAACTATGTACAGTTCATCCCAACACTTACACAAAACCTTCAATGTGTTTGACAACTTGCAAGGAAGGGATATAAGATAATGTTTGATGATGCATGCTGCCACATAATTCATAGTGAGTCAAATATCATTACTATTTCAGCAAAGATGAACAAGAGCAATATATACCCTTGTGCTGAAAACTGCAAGCACAACAACTTTAGTATGTCAATATGACCAATCTACAACTACAAGTAAATTGGGGCAATAGAGATTTGGACATGTAAACTTCAATTCACTACAACAGTCGCAAAAAGGAAATTTGGTTGAGGGATTACCTTTGATAGAAGACACAACTCAGAAATGTGAAACATGCACCTTATGTAAATCGCATTGGCTACACTTCCCTAAAATAGGGTACAGTAGGGCCTCAAGACCTCTTAATCTACTTCATATAGATTTATGAGGTCCTGCAAGCTCACCTACCACAGGAGGGAAACAGTAATATCTCATAATTGTTGATGATTTCAGCTGTTATATGTGGATCTTTTTCTTAGGACAAAAATCTGAAGCTTATCAGCAATTCAAAAACTTTCAAGACTAGAATAAAAAATCAGTTAGAAAGAAAAATTAAGTGTGTAAGAAGTGACAGAGGAGGTGAATTCTTCTTCTCACAATTTACCACACTCTGTCAGGAGGCAGGAATCAGTAGACAACTCACTACTCCAGCTACGCCTCAACAAAATGGGGTTATAGAAAGAAGAAGTAGGACTGCAGTGGAGATGGGAAGGACCCTGTTGAAACATAAATCTTGCCCTAAATTCCTTTGGGGAGAAGCTTTCTCCACAACCGTTTACATCCTAAACCAAAGCATCACAAAGGCAAATGCAAATATCACACCATATGAAGCACTTTTTCAGTACAAACCAAAGGTCTCACACCTTAGGATCTTAGTGTGTTTAGCCTCTGCACACAAGACTTTAGAAAAAGGGATAAGTTAGAAGAATCCAGTCATAAATGCATTCTAGCGAAATATAGTGAACAAAGTAAAGCTACAGACTCTTTGATCCAACCACCAACAAATTCACAATTTCAAGAGACATGATCTTCAATGAAGACCAAGGTTGGGATTGGGCATCAGACACAAATGCAAGTGTTCAACATCAGCAATTGTTGGTTGAGCTTGACCTTCGACTAAGCCCCATCAAGGACAATCTGAGTAACATTGTTCCAGAAAATCCACAGTGATCCAAAGTCATCATCGTCTAAGAAAACAAGGTCATTGCAAGAGATATATCAAAGAAATGAATTTTCCCATTTTACCTCAACTCCCACTACCTTTGAAGAAGCAGACAAAAAGGAGGAATGGAGGAGGGCAATGCAATGCAAGAGGAACTCGAGTCCATAGCCAAAAACAAAACATGCTCCCTAGTTAACAAACCACAAAACCGTCGCAAGGACTATAAAGTAAATCAAGATAAGCTTGGATAGCTCCTCTAATATAAGGCACGACTCATAGCAAAGGGGTACTCCTAAAGGCCCGGAGAAGACTATACAGAGACATTTGCACCCGTCGCAAGGATGTACACAACCAGACATTTGCTCCAGGTGCGGAAGCCTCTATCAACATGCCAAAAAGACCAATATGCCCTCGATAAGAGTTCGTTGTATGGTCTCGCACTTGGAGCATGATGGGGTTTTCGTCGAAGTTGGCGTGGAGATGGGAGTACTGGACGTTGATCTAATTACTTCCGCTCATGATCTTCAGGGTCATTGTTTGTCGATAGATCCTTATCGCTTTACTTCTGGCTGCGTCCTCGCCCTACCAGCAGAGTGCCGAGAGACTGTGGAACTGCATCCCGGAGCAGGTGCAAGTCGCCCTACCTGTGTTTGTGAAAATGCCCCCATCGAAAAATCCTCCTGAAAAGGTTGCTGGCAACCTACGGTCCCCTGCACTCCTACATACCGGCTACTTGCCCCTTATAGTGAGCAGAAAACCTTGAACTGTGTTGTTGTCGTAGTCCAGGTTTCAGCATGAGCTCTTCTCCCGCATACTGGCAACTTTCCCTCTCAAGTGAGTTGAAGATCTCGAGCCATGTTGTTGTCATAGTCCGAGTCCCTACACGAGTTCCTCTCATGCATATCTTCTACTTGGACACTCGAGTGAGTTGAAGACCTCAAGTTGTGTTGTTGTCATATTCCAGGTCCCTGCACGAGCTCCCCTGCATACCCTCTACTTGCCTCCTTGAGACATAAGTCCACCCTTAGACCATAGAGGTTAGGGGTAAAGGGCAGGCTTACCGAAGGATTATAAGAGGGTTTTGGAGAACTGGCCTCGCAGAAATAATGGCGAGGTGAGTGCAAGGCGAGAATGGGGTAGCATCACGCAAAATGCCTGAATGAAAGAAACATGGAGGTGCGAGCTGGGAAGAACTCGCTACCGGTAATCGCTCCGCAGGCAAATGCTTGGCTGAGTTATTTGAAAGCATAACAAAACCTATGAAAGCATAATGCGAGAATGAATTTCTAGGAGCATATCACGAAGTGAGTCTAAGTATCAAAAACCAACAATCACAACGCCTGAGCAAGTTGAAACCCCGGGGCCCGGGAAGTCCATCGTTATCGTCAAAAATCAGGAGAGTAGTCTAAGTGATGAGGGGGCAACAATATCCAAAAATAAAGCACATAAAGGAACAAATATGTGTACAAACAATAGAAACCATATGGCAGAAGAATAAAAATATAAGAGAGTACGGTCAGATTAAGTATTCGGTTACACAACGGGCAAGCACGCTGAATAAAAAGTAAAATCAGACAAAGAAAGTGATAACACTGATTCTCCTCCCTCTTTTTTAGTCGGAACCTGCCTCTGGAGAGCTCGTCGGTGCTGGGAAAATCTCAGGAATTAGTAACTCCGGGATGAGGGCTAGCCCCTTCTTGTTGAGGGCGCCTTGCTGCCGGAGGCGATTCATTGTGAGCCCGGTGGCGGTTACAGCAAGGGCTTGACAAGTCTCCTCTATCTCCTTAGTAGCGGGGACATGAGGATGGGGAGCACTAGAAGACTTCTCCATCACTTGACACTGCCACTCCAACAGGATAGACTACATGTCGCTAAGACGGTTGGCGAGGTAGTCATTGTTGCTCCGCGTGTCCTTCAGCTGCTCATTCGACTTGGAGATTCTCTCAGTACACGCGAGCTCGACATCCTGCAAAGAAGTCGAATGTGAGATAATGATGGACTTTTAGATAAACCGGGAGTGACATCAAATGCGAAAGGAAGTACCTCGTTCTGAGTAGGCTGGGCGGCACCTCTGGAGACCGCGAGCTCATTGTTGTGTTTTCCCAACCACACTATTGTGACGATCAGGGAGTCTAAGGTCACCGCTAGTTTGTGGGTCAAGCTGAGGGCACACCTCACAGTCTGATGGAAGAGTTCAACAGTGCGGAGGGAGGATTGGCTGCCGCGGTTGGCCAGCACGCGGATAGATGTGCTCGGCAGCACCGCCGCGTCGTCCCGACCATAAAGGCCGAATAGAACATTTAAGGCATCATAATCTGGATTTTCATCCACCTGCTAGGAGGGCAGCCACGAGCTCAGGCTCACCCAGTGATATGAATCAAGCCACTGGAGGAGGAGGTTGCCTTCCAGGTCCTCGCCGTGCATCCATAGCTCGTGGTTGACGTGGGCGTTGAGAGCCTCCTCTAGTTTCTTGGTAGTGGAGACACTCGCCTCACCGAATTTGGGCTTCTTCTTCTTCTCAGAGGAGCAAGTGACTTCATAATTGATCTTATGTTTGCCCTTGTAGGGAGCAGATGAGGTCCTGGCGGCAAGCACCTCCGTGACTTCGGAAGGGCGAGGAGCAGGGCCTTACTGGTAGGCATCCTCGCGTTCCCTGACAGCAAGTTCGCCGACAGGGATCGCACACCTGCAAAAACAAATTTAGTGTTAATAACATATTGGCGAGCTCTAATGAGCGAGAACTTGGCAAGTTCATACCTGTTCCGGGCATGACAAATTCTAGTGGGTCTAGACGCCGACGCAAGTACAAGATGTCAAACTCTTTACCTCGCAGGAGATCATAAAGTGCGATGGCGTCACCTTCTACGCGAGGCGATTTATACACGCTCTTGCTTCTCTGGACGGGCGCGAACGACAACGCTCCAAATGCGCCCCACAAAAATACAATTTTGTCCTTCCAGTGATGTTATTTTATTGAGTCACCAAAATCTTGGCGCGAGCACTGAAGAAAAAGACAACGTCATCGTTGGTCACTTTCAGAGTCATGATCTTTTGGAAGGCAATGAGATTGAACTCGATCCCTTCCTTGCACATGTAGCACGTGAATGCTACTAGGGTGCTGATGCTGTTGTGGTTGATCTGTGTCGGGATCAAACCAAAGTACTTAAATACTTGGTTCACCTCGGGTCACAGGGGGAGTCACAACACCGACTGGAAATGTGCCAGAGGGAAGGCGCGCACATCACTAAAGAAGGTGTTGGCGCTCTCGCCTGCCGCAGGTCGCCTCGCTTAGAAGCCCTCTAGGAAATAGCGCTCCTCAAAAATTTTGTACTTGGCAGTAGTGATTTGCGAGTCCGAAAAACAGTGGTCGATGAAGTTGGCAACGCAGTGTGCGCGACCTTCGTCGCCCTTAACTTCACGAACCATCCTGATGGTGAGGGAGGCGAGTTGAAGGTTTTTGAGTAGAGGGGGCAGAGGACCTTGGGAGTCAGAGAAGCGTGCCCTTGTTCCCTGCCCCCTCCTATATTTATAGCCTTAGGCCAAGCAGGACTGCGCTCGTCAACACACGAATTCATGGAACTATGTGGGTGCTGACACATGTCGTGCTTCAAATCGAGGGGATTGCACTCTCACAATCAAATACTCACAGATATCTCATTCGTATGTCCCCATAAACGCACAATAACCCAAATAGAAGAGCATCCAATTCATGACTGGTAGAAACAAAAATCAAGGGAACTTTTATTATTATTATTTCTCGAAGTTTTTCGCAAGTACAAAAATCTTGAGCACACAAAGAGCCGATCTACGAACATCAAGGTGATCTGTCCATTTCTTCTTTCTTCTTGAAAATGAAGAACATTTGCTCTGAGATAACTTCCATGGACCCAAAGAGCCGATCTTCGAATTTAAGTATAAGAGGCACATCATTCATGGCTTGTAGAAGGAGTATTTTGCCTTTGTGGATTTTATGAAAGGCTTGACCAATCCGCTATCACTACTCGAGTTGGAAAATCTGTTGGCTTTATAGGAAAGCTTGGCGAAGCAGATGGCTAGAGTTTGGTTCTCAGGGGGAGATGGCGAAGCTCTCTTATCTAGCAAGAAGAAGAAATGGGATAGGAATAAGAAGTCACCTGCTAGATATGGCATGTCTTCTTTATCACAGCTAGAAAGGAGCAAGGCTCCTAAGCATGATGACGAGAAGAAGTGGGACGGACTTCGGAGCTACAGGTATAACAAGTTTTGTCACATCCATAGGTACTGCAGAGTGAATCTTCAGACATGACATGTTGCAGGGAATAAGGAGGCTGAGTCTGAAGCTAAGGAAGGAGGATGAGGGAGTGCCTTCATGAAGGGCACTTATGTTAGTGCAATTTCTTCCATCAACTCTCAAGAGGACAGGATCATGGACTCGAGGTGTGATCATTATGCTTATGTTTTATTCATATTGCCTACAAAGTGCCGACTTGTTGGGTAATATAGTTTTTCGGGCCCCGCTAGGATGGCTGGGAGGAGGGTGATGCAGCAGCCCCGAGCCGCCCCTCTCGGTCGACCCTACTCGGCCTAGCCAGCGGACCACGTGCTGGCGACCACTGCCGGGCTGTTAGGAAAGCTCAGTTCGTGATGAGAGCTGTTAGGAAAGCTCTTTATCAAGGGGGCTGGGTTCGAGACCTCGCCTCAACATCCCGCCGCGCTGAGAATAGGTGCGGTCATGGGTGGGGTGTTTGGGCTGCAGCCCGGCAGTGGTCGCCAGCACGTGGTCCGCTGGCTAGGCCGAGTAGGGTCGACCGAGAGGAGCGGCTCGGGGCTACTGCATCAGAGGGGTATTGTTACATAGTTGTGATCAGCCCTGGCTGACCCTCGCGCACCGCTTCTTTGTGTTGGGTTCAAGGCAAGAATCATAAGCTGGAGATAGCTTGTCGACCAAAAAAGCCTGTCTCATGAAATGTCTCCCCCTTCATCTTTATTTTGTTTCATTCGACGTTGTTCCGACTTGCATGTCAAGGTATCTTAAGAGTTTTGCTATTTTTGTTTTGATATGATGAATGTTGATTTGGACTCACTTTTTGTAGGGCCATAGACATGATTTCTCCTTTGTAGATGTGAATAACTTTTGGGTATTTGGCTTAACGCTTCCGATGTGTTTTCATCATTTATTGCTTGAGTTGTTTCTTATATCATTTTATAATAGTAATGCTGCAGTGACTCTATGTTGTGAGGTCCTGACCGGACCCATACTATATGGTTATTGCAGGGGAAGTTTTACAATAATGCTAAAGTTGCGAACAAAACAATGAAGAAATGTGTCCAACCCATGAAAGCTCTGAACCTCCATCACCATTTTGAGAGTTGGCCACTCTCAAATTGCTATGACCTTCCCAGGAAATGACAAAACCATGAAAGAGTAGTTTTTGTTCAATGAAAGTACATTTATTCTCTTGAGATAGAGTTTGGCCTCCCACATGGTGGTGAATACCTGCTATAAGTGGGCCATGTGAGAGCGCTCATCTTTGCTATATAGTAGAATGCCATCAAAATATTCGACCACAAAACGGTCCAAAATGGTTTAAGAATGTGAGACATCATGTGCATGAAGGTGTTTTTGGAGCGTTGGAGAAGACAAATGGCATGAAAAGCCATTTGTAGAGACCAAACAGCGTTTAAAAAGTCATCTTTCATTCATCCACACAATGAATGCGGACCTAATGGTATCCACCATACAAATCCAACTTGGTGAAGACCGAAGCCCTGGGCGCCGCTCAATTGATCTATCATGTCATCGGGCTGCGAAATCAAAAATCGATATTTGACAGTACTTTTGTTAATGACATGCCTGCCCATGCACATACATCAACAACCATCTTTTTTTTTGGGAGGCAGCAAGGTTGGAACTGCATAGGGTTTCATGCTTTCGCAAATCAAACCCTTGAATAGTTGGCAAATAAGTTTTCGATGATGATGCAGGGGCAGTTCACTCTCGATATCACTCTCGATTGTAGAAGGATGTGTGTCTTTTTTGATGTTTGGAGAGGCAACAACATAAAAACGTGGGAATCTTCACTCAACTTTCATCTTCCAATCATAGAAATAGGGAATTGATATACGCAAACTTCAATCGGATATCCGCAAACAGGGTTAACTAGTTTTTTAGGGTTTTGGTTTCTTATATCCGCAAACGGTTCTTCCTTCCGCCGCAACCCACGCCAAATCAGCCGCACCTCACGAACGCTGCTGCTTCCGCCCCCTACCTCGGTCACTTCTGCTTCCGCCGGCCCGCGACCGCCCCTTCTCCGCCGTACCCCAAGCTCGACGCTCCTGCTTCCGCCGCCCCACGCGCGTTCAGTCCTGCTTCCGCTGCCCGCTCCTTCTCCGCCGCACCGCACGGTCGACCACACAGGTTCGCCCTTCTTCTCCTCCTCCTCCTTCATTCTATACTTTTATCAAATGACAATCAATTGAAGATTGATCCTTAGCCCTTGTGCATGAGGGACGTGCAGCTTTTGAAAGAGTTGGGGGCGAATGTTTACAGATTCTCCATTTCCTGGTCAAGACTCCTGCCAAGTATGAACTCCATAATTACATACTTAAGGACTAGTTTTCATTTTTCATTAAGTTTGGCAAATATATATATGGTTTCACAACCTCAACATCTTCCCTGTGATGGGAGACCTCAAAGGACCTTCTTACATATGTTTTCACCTGCTGCATAATTTTTCTAATTTATTTTCCTAAACTTTTCTATTGAAACAACATATATTCAAATTTTTTTGAACTCAAATAGGATGCCATCTTCAAGAATCTGGACCAGAACAAATCTAGGTAGAATCAAATTAATTTGTTTTGTTATGTTTTCTTCTATTTAAACTATTCGGAAGAAATCATCCTTGTAGGTAATGTAGTTTTAAATTAATTACAGATTTGGATTAGAAGGTTGGATTGATTTCAATTTGAATTATAATGTCTGGGTTATATGATGCGTATTATTGTTATGGACCTTTTATCCCAATTTTCTCTGTAAGTTTTCAAAATCACAGGTTGCACCCCTATATCCTTTGAAATTACATAAATCTCCCCCCCTCCCCGTAAGTTTGTAGAGGGGGTATTTTTATCCATGCATGTTATGGAATATATACTTACACGAGTGATTTTTGTATTGACATAGGATAGAAGATGTGCACCCTGTAATTATGTTAACTCCTACTTCTCTGTGATCATTTCAATTTAAAGTGTAACTGCTTTAATCAGTTTTAATTGTTTATGATCGATTTCACAATATATCTATGACTTTGATAAGTTTGGCAAATATATATATGGTTTCAAGATTGAAAGGTTTGATCGCAGGGAACTTAGGGTCTGTTTGGTTGGGCTGTTGCTGATGGAAAGCTGCTGATGAGAAGCTGCTGATGGAAAAAGTGCTGATTCTGAAAAACGGAGTTTTGTTAAAAAACTGTTTGGATGAAATGGAGTTTTGAAAACAGAGTTTTGAATAAGTTGTTTGGATTCAAAACGGAGTTTTGAGTTGAAATTTTTTTTTCAAAAAAAAAAACTTTAGTCTAAATAAAAACATAACACAACAAATCCGAGTACACCCGCAATCTCGAGCTATGCTCTCGATTCATACAACTGATCCGCTATACTATCACGTAGCGCGATCATCTCCTCTACTCCACCTGCAGTGTCAGAGCAGGTTTCTTGTCGCCCTTGCGAGGCCACCCTAACTTCTTGCCCTTCCTGCTCGCACTCATTGAAATCTATATCGTTGCGGGAAGGGTGTCGGCGAATGAAATTATGTAATGCCATCGTGGCCATCACAATATCCCCCTGCTTCGCGAAGCTATAGCTCGGCATGTCCCGCAGTATGGCCCATTTCTTCTTCCAAACGCCGAACGATCGTTCTATCACGCTCCTTAGCGATGAGTGTGCATGATTGAACATCTCTCGACGTCCCTCTGCTCGACGGCCACCACGTGCAAAGTCTGGCAGATGATATCTGGTATCTTGATAAGGTTTCAAATATCCTCTCTGCAACGGATATCCAGAATCGACCAAGTAATACTTTCCTGTTAATTTGTTAAAAATTAATTAACCACCCAAATTAATTAAAGCGAGACATACAGTAAAGGATCAGTTAACATTACCTCGAGGTGGATGAGGAAATTTATATTGAGGATCATTTAACGCATAATTGAATATGCGGCTATCGTGTGCAGATCCCTCCCAACCCGCCATGACGAAAGTGAAGCACATGTTGAAATCGCAAGCAGCCATGACATTTTGTGTTGGATTGCCCCGTCTCCCAATATAGGGTACCTGCTGTCCAACTGCTATGCACGCGTCAACATGTGTCCCGTCTATAGCTCCAACACAATCTTTGAAGAAAGGCATATAGCGTCTGTCGTACATAATTTCTGGTGGTGTGCTTCCGAAAGACCTGTCTAATGGCTGGATAACTTCCTCCCCTAGCCGCAGCAAAGAACAAATACCCTGAGAGAAAAATCGGCTAGCAGTCTCCGTTGAATGTTGAAAGCGCTCTATTGTTTTCCTCATCGATTCATTGTGCGACAATATGTATAAGGTCAATGCTAGGACTTCTCTGGAAGCTGTCCTTCTTGTCCCCTGGAGTCCACACCTTGCCTCCAGGTAATGTAGTAGATCGAGAAATACGTCTTGACTCATCATGAAGGAGTCATGGAATCTCACAGTAGATCCTCGAAGTATCTCTCCAACCCACTTATCGCCTGTCTGCTTCGAAGTCATGCGTGGGACTCGACTCTTTAATGAAGTGGTGTGTGCAGCGGCCAAACATGCTGCTGCTACTATAGTCTGTTGAGCAATAACACATTTTCTTCTAGCTATTTCATACTGCTCCGTGGAATCGTCAGAGTCCTCGCTCGACATATTCTGGGATAACATCCAGATATCAATAAGCATTCAACCATGCAGATATCAATAATCAAATAAAACATCATATCAATAATCAACCATGCAGATATCAATAATCAAATAAAACATCATAATGTCCAGTCAAGTGCAGTAAGAAACATAATAACATCCAAAAAAATAACATAACAGTCTCAAAAAAAGAAGATAAATGTCTCAACTACACGCCACTGGTATAGCGACTACGAAGCCACTCAACATTCAGACCTTCTGGCAGGCACATGAAGGTCTCCCTGTGATTTTTGTCCATCAGATAAGTGATGGCAAAAAAGTGGAAGGCCTTATCTGACTGCACTTCATGGTAAGTTCCTAACTTCTCAAGCGCCTGTGCAATGGGGAACGAGGAATTGCTCTTCGGTGGCTCCTGCATGAATCGGCACATGGTCCTAGAAGACTCTGCCATATCCTCTAACACCGCTGTAATGTCTTTCTTCTGTCCTTTCCTCCTTCTGTGGCCAACCTCGGATGTTGCTGTGTTCTCAGGTACAGGAGGTACTCCAGTGACATCATCGTCTTCTTGTCCACCGTTTGACAATGCTCTATCCTCCGTAGACTCGGGGCCAACATTCCTCGAATGAGGGGTGCAAGCATGATGTCCAGTCGCTACAACAGAGCTGAACATCATGTTCATTTTCTCCTCCAATTCCGGCTGTATTCCGGAATAACGGAACTTCTTTGCCGCAGGAACAACCTGAAATATCAAAATCAATTATTTAAAACGGGTATATAAAAGATATTTAAGGGAAATAATTGAATTTAAACACACACAAATACCTTCAAGCGCTCGTCCCACCACTCATCCGAGGCATCTATCGTTTTCCTTGAAGTGTTCCAACCCAAGCCAGTCTCACCTCGTTTTAACTCCGTCCACAGTTTCCACTCCTTCTTCAGATGATCCCACTTATTTTTGAATTGCACTTTATCGTACTTCTTTCCAGTCGACTCTTCAAACTTTCTCATTATATTGGACCATCCCTCTTTACTGAAATGTGTTGTCGGACGATTCCCACGTTCTATCTCTCTTATGCATATATCACAAAAGAGTAGAACGTCGGAATTGTCCCACATTGCTGCCACCCCACCGTCTTTTGGTTTGCCCATCTTTTCAAGGCAATATATAAATATGAATTCAATATTCAAAATCAATAAATACACATATACATATACACACACACACACACACAAACACACACATATATACACACACATACATATATATATATACATACACACACACACACATAACTCACAAACTTCACAAACCACATACACACACTCAAGTTTTATAAACACACATAACACACATAACACACATAACACACATAACACACACACAACTAAACAGAGCTTTTTGATTTTTCAACATACACTCAAGTTTTATAAACACACACTCACACATATACACACACTCACAAATACACACACATACTCATATACACACACACACACACACATATATACACACACAAATATACACACACTCACACATACATACACACACAGCCACACAAAAATACACACACTCACAAATATACACACACTCACAAATACACACACATACTCATATACACACACACACATATATACCCACTTACAATCATATATAACTACAAGCACACATACACATACACACTCATAAACAATCTCACACACACACTAATATACAAACTCTCTCACACACACATTTCAAATCACACACACACACTCATACACAAACACACATACACATACATTTCATTTCCTCACACACACATACACTCATAAACACACACATACACTCAAACACACACACTCATATACAAACTCACACACACACACACACACACATATAAAATCACACACACAAGGCATTATCAAAAAATTTGAGAATTCTTGACATGGAAATCACAAACAAACACAAAATCCATACTCCCAAGACAAGAAAATATGAGAAACTTTTGCTAAATTCACAGGAATGCCAGAGAAATTTGGTATATTTTCCATCAGCAACCCTAATCAAATTTGGCAAAACCCCCCTCAAAAAGTGATTCAGACAAAAGAAGAAGAAGAAGAAAAAGCATGGCGCTTGATTTCAGAGAAAAAGCAACAGTTCTCACCGAGATGTGCAGAATCGGGAGGTAAGAGATATGCAGAATCGGGAGCGAACTGCGCCTGACTTTTCCAGAATCGGGAGGGAACTGCGCCTTCTTCCAGAATCGGGAGGGAACTTCGTCGGAACTGCGCCCGATTCGGGAGGAAATCGTCGAGGACGAAAAGTGGAGGGCTGCCGAAGATGTCGGGACGGAACTGCGCGAGAAGATGCCGCGGGGTCGGGGAAAGCTTCTGATGTGCGCCGGCCTTCTTCGTGGACGCGAAGCAAAGGAGAATCGCCGGCCGTCGGTGGAGAGGGGCGGATCCTGTCGTCGATCGTGGAAGAAGTACTGCGCGGGACTCCGCTCGACTCCGCTCTAGGTTATCGGGAGGAGAAGCAGCGGCTGGACGTGAAAAATAACCCCGGCTGAGCGATATACATAATACGCGGCTGCACCCAAACAGAGTTTCTAAAACAAGCCGCGCCAAACGGCGCTTATTGCCAAAATTGCGGTGCGTCTGAACCGCTCCGCAGAGCATAAGCCGCGCCAAACGCCCCCTTAGTCTTTTTTTGCTGTGCTTTCTATCCCTATGATTTGTCAAAATAAGTGCTTGATTGTTGTGTTAAAATAGGGGAAATCACTATAAATAATTAAGTGCATTGTACACTTTTATTGTAGGTTTGAGTAGCGTGCAATTGGATCATGTCTGAGATGTCGATGGACCAGAAACAGTCTTCCTTGATTGTGTATGGTATGCAGTATACAACTAGTATGCATTTTCAAATAACGTTATTTGTATTGTTAGTTAATAGTCCTTCCTTTTTTTGTTGGACATGTAGACCAAATTATTCAAAATGTCGAACAAGTTCAAAAATTTGAAGTAGATGTCAGCTCACATTTTGAAACTGACACTATGTTTCGGTCTAAGGAAGAACTTGTTGATTGGGCTCGCCAGGTTGGAAAAAACATTGGCTATGTTGTAACTATAAAGGGATCGGATAAGATTGATGGGCGGTTAAAACCGCGTGCGTTCTTAGGTTGTGACAGAAGTGGCTACTACCGGGAAAATCAAAACAGAAAGGGTTGGGTAAAGAAGGGGCTCCGTAAAACTACGTCCAAACGTTGTGGATGTTTATTTTCGCTTATTGGACAAAAGGAAGCAAATGTAGGAGAGTGGAAGCTTCGGACACTGTGTGGTGTGCACAATCATGATAAAGTACATTTAGAAGTGCATGCCTATGCCAGTAGATTAGACGTTGAGGAGGAAAAAATAGTCGAGCAAATGTATGGTGCGGGCGTGAAACCACGAAAAATACTATCCACTGTGAAATCAAAAAACATTGGAAATGTTACAGTTATCCGAATAATTTACAATGCAAGAGCAAAGCTACTAAAAAAAAATTAGAGGGTCGTACTCCGATACAGTTTCTATACAAGTGCATAGACAACGCAAGCTATGTTAGTTTCAATAAAGTCCAAGAAAATTCAAAGAAACTACACAGTTTATTTTTTGCACATCCGATTTCGATTAGGCTAACAAATATGTTTCCATCAGTTTTTCAACTTGATTGCACGTATAAGGCCAATAGATATCGAATGCCGTTACTATGCATAGTTGGAATGACATCAACCACCAAGTCATTTTTTTTCATGTTTTACCTTTATGTCTGATGAAACTCAGTCAAGTTATGAACGGGCTTTGCAATGTTTTAATTCCCTTTTTGAGCCTGAATGGTTGCCATCAGCTATGATTACAGATAGAGAGATTGCTTTGATGAATGCTATTGCCAATGTATTTCCACACACGAAGAATATTTTATGTCGTGTGCACATTAATAGAAACATTCTAGCTAATTGTAAAAAGATGTTCAATAGTGGTAAGGATTTCGAACGTTTCATGAAGGTGTGGCAAAGGTTGATTGAAGTTGGTACGGAAAGTGATTTCAATGTTTCTTATAATAATTTGGTTATTGACTTTTCATCCTTATACTCTGATGTACTGGGTTATGTTACTACCACTTGGTTAGAGTCCTATAAAGATCGTTTTATTTCTGCATGGATTGATAAGTACTTCCACTTGGGCAACTCATATACAAATCGTGTGGAGGGGGGACATAAACAATTGAAAAAATTCTTAGAGGTTTCAATTGATAATTTGACAACTATATGGAACACTTTCGATCAAATGTTGAAGCTACAACACAAAAAAAATTAAACGGTCGTTTGGTGAGAATTGTATCAAAGTTAACAAAGATTTCACAACTCCCTTGTATACAAATTTAGTGGGAAAGATTTCTATACAAGCCTTGACATTAATTAAAGAAGAAGAAGATTTAGTCAAAAGAGGGGGGCAATTCAAGTTAGTACACGAGTGCTCACACTATAAAAGGTATACAATAGGGTTGTCATGCGCACATGAACTTTTCTCGTATATTAATAACTCCAAAGCACTCCCTTTATGGATGGTTCACGAGCATTGGAAACAGTTAGTCCTAAATGAGAATTTTGAGGTGGACTTGGAGAACAATTTAGACATGGAGCTTGAAGGGGTGGCCAAAAAATTCTATGACTCAACTGCACAACAAAAAAAGAAATTAAAAGGAAACTAAGAGAAATTATAGATCAAACATTGAGTCAAACCATGAAGCCAAATGTACCGATCAAGTTAAAAGATAGGCCAAATGGAAGCTACAAAAAATTTAAGGAAGACATTTTGTCTACAAAACGTCTCCCTTCTCATTTTGAATATGTATTATTGGAGGAGAAAGCCACGAAAATTAAAAAAAAGACAAAGAATGAAATTGCCGGTTCGCAAAAACACAAATTTTGTTATAAAGATTCGGCATCATTTTACACCCTTTTGGTCTACCCATATTGTTGATGCCTACGACGTTGTTGGTAACGGTCATTGTGGCTTCAGAGTAGTCAGTGATGCGTTGAATGTAATTGTTGGTTGGCAACAAGTACGCAAGGATTTATATTAGGAGCTTGAAACTCGGCGTGATGTGTATGCAGATATATATGGTAGCAACCGGAGATTAGAGTTGTTGGACTCTCTGCAGTGCATAGAAACTATTGCGCCGTCTGATAAATGGATGACACAACCGGATATGAGACTAGTTATTTGTTCATGTTACAATGTAGCTATGGTTCAACTGTCCAAGACGTAAACACTACTAGAAAACAAACTTTTGGCCAGGGCAAATTGCCCTGGCAAAAAGTCCAAAATCGTGGCTAAAAAACTTTAGCCACGGTCTAGCCACGGGAAAACTCCGTGGCTAAAGTCAGCGTGGCTAAAACTTTTAAGCCACGGATTGGCCGTAGCAAAAGGTATTAGCCATGGGGAAAAACTGCCGTAGCAAATAAGGGACTATTAGCCACGGTATAAAACCCTGGCTAAAAGTGAACTCATCATTTTTTAAAAAAACTATTTGCCACAGTTACAAGCCGTGGCAAATACTAATTTATGTTTTTTTTAAAAAAAACACATTCAAAATAATGTAATGCTAGACATGTGCTCCCCTCATTGTAATATAGTACTGTAACAAGATCTATTGGCATAGAAATTATCTAAAAAAATTCTCCATGAAGAGCTTTATGAATTTCAAAGGCACAAAATAGAGTATATACTAACTCACAATGACTAAAGATATGTAATACGATCACGAACAAACACATTAACTAACTCACAATGCCGCCAGGTGCTTCAAAATTAAATAGGGAAAAAATAATATTATTAGGCAATTTCATTTAATAAGAATATTTTATTCAACGTTTGTGGAATTAGTATAGACGATAGGATACACAAGAATAGTTTACGCTGGAGAGTATCACTAATGAACAAAAGATTCACATCAATGCAGAGTTGCACACCATCGTTATATTGAGCTGGGTGCTGTCTTGGTTGCTGCTGATGATGAAAATATTGAGGTTGCTGATATCTTTGTTATTGTTTTGGCTGTTCGGCGTGCAAGGGGGCGGGTACCTGATAAATAAAGATCATAATCCGCTACATAATTTCATCCGGTGAGCGGTTACTAGGAAGTGGATGCAAGAGAAATCAGTATTCTACTTTATCGTGTAAATTTCCGATTACAAAATGAATTACCCAGGAGAATTCTTGTTCGGCAATCTGGTTGAAAGAGAAATGGAAATCATTGAGACATGTCTAGTCACTTCCAATCTGCAATAGAGAAACTTAGAGGTTGCAGAATAGAAATGTTTACTTGAGCTTCAAGAAATTTGAATTACTTATAAACAAAGCAAGAATAGAAACTAACGGTACAAGGCCCTCCTCAATTGGTTCCCAAACATCAGTAATACTGACTGAGCTGATACTAGTATCTTGGTGCAGTCCATGAATCCTCTTCTGTAACTGTTAGAACACCAAAGAAATTGTTATCTCATAGACAAAAAGTCACAAAGGGGACTAATGCATAACTACCACTTACTTTTATAATCTCTGAAACTGCTATAGCTTTGTTAATTGCCTGTCCAATTGCCTTAAACACAATTTCTCTAGCATGCTTTTCCTGATTGATTGTTTTTCATACAAAAATGAATAATTCAATGGCATTAAGGTGTACTAGAATGATGTTAAAAATAGTAGAATAAGCATAAACATAAATGTAAAAAATCTGCAAAGACAAAATACATAAGGATACAAATATGAAAAATATAGTGGACACATGTGAACCATGCAACTAATTTTCAATAATATAAGAACAGTAAATGCTTTAAAATTTCAACATAAGTGATAACTATACAAAAGGCATGAAAATGTTTAGTATGCAACGTTTCATTTGAAAACCAAAGTACAGCTTTTGATATGGAGAACATAAATTAAAATACAACCAGTAGAAATTGATCCAGATTAAACCATGTTAATCCGTCATCACATTCATTTCAAGAAAACATAGCAAAGAAAAATACTGAGTATTATAACAAAATATAAGTGCTTCAGGTTTTCAACAGAAAACCTAGTAATAAACTGATCCAAATCTGTAAGGATCTTGAGAATGATATGTACATGCAAGCTCAAAAGGATCAGATTGCGTACATACATACAAGCAGATTGAAGCATTGGACGTCTGCATACATACCAGTAGTGATGACTTTTTAGGATCCGTTTGGTTGGACTTATTTTTATCGGTTAGGCGGTTACGACCGCAAGAACTGAGCCTTAATTAAGATCCGATTCATGCGGCCATAACTGCTTGACTAACGAAAATAAGTCTCACCAAACGGAGCCATAGTCTAAAATATCATTTTTTGTAAAATAGTGTATCTGACCACACCTACCCAAAAACTGCCTTGTTTTTTTTTATAATTGCGTTCACAACCACCACCGCTCACTCAAACAAAGCCCGAGGTTAAAGGGTGCAATAGCCTAATATACACAGTGATGAAAAATACATACAGCTGCGACCCAAAATGCCAATATAGTTATCGAATAATAGCTAGAAACGCTGTCACGAAAGCTCCAACATCAAATAAAATTCTGCCACTTGATTTCCTACCACAGTTTCACAACACCTCCAGAAAGCGAAATTTCTCCTAAACAGGGCCTTAAGCATTGCGTGTAATTCTACACACCTTTTGGGGAACAATACAACTAATGAAAACTCCAATTTTATCTACTTTTTTACTACTCCTTTGGCTGTAAGCCCACAAGAAAAGTTCTCCAGCAGTAAACTAGAAATCAGAAGCAGTATGAAACCTGATACTGAAAAAGTTTCAAGGAGATTGATACAGATTATTAAAACCAGATTCCATACAAATTAAAGAGTTTAAATTAGAATGATTTATGATACCCGGAACTCAGATAATCTACGTGAACCCGAAGTTCGCCAAGCACATCCTCCACGGCATTATCTTCTGGTTCTGCAATTCCATTGTAAGATATAACAGTAACTTGAACAAAGAATAAATGAAGCATTGCATTTATAGGGGAAAGAAGCATAGATATTTCCACTGATTAAGGGTAAAAGAAGCAGGAGCAGTGGGAATGGGAGCCATGGCGAGAAATAGAGTGCTTACCCTGCGATGGGGGTGAGAAGTGCAGTTTTTTTTGCCAGATAAATGGCTTTAAATCATTCTTAATGCCAAATAAATTGCTGCCACATAATTACATAACATCACACTAATAAAATCATGCAAAACCATTATCATAAAACATTCTTGATAAGACTACAATTGCATAAAAACTAAATCTAAGCACAATCAAATCATAAACATCATTACAATGATCTTTGCTAAGATTAATCAACATAAAAATGTAAGGAATTTTCATACTAACTCTAAACTAATAAGCAATCAATGACTAAAAATGAGGAAAGTAATAAAATAATATGCTTTATGAAATCAGGAATACATATAAAAACTCGATTATTACCCTGAATGAAGGCTGAAACTCAGGAGGAGCGCCACTCTTGTCCATTATTACCCTGAATGAAGGCTGAAACTCAGGAGGAATACAGAATGCTTAAACATGAATTTGAGATCAAAAAAAGTTGTAATCATTATGAGGTTGAAAACACAAAAAGCTGAGAAAAACAATTCTGAAGACCAAACCCCAATCTAAAACAACGTTGAGAAGGAAATTAAATTAAATTACTAGCTACGTTCTAAGATTGCTGGAGGAGAAGCTTGTTGAATACAGAACATGGACCTTAGCTCTTGAGGAAAGCTTCTTTGAGGAAATGATAATTAAATAGCAGCTGAAATATAACTACAAAAACATTGTTAGAGATTTGAATTAGAAGATGTCAGCCATTCAGATAATAACAATTTTAACTTGCAAATAAAATTGGTAGATTAAGAGACAAAACCTACCACATACATATGGCTTTAATAGCATCCTGAAAACTAAAAAAGAAAACAAAAAGATCCAATGATAAAAGAAATAAATAGAAGAAATAATAACAAACTCATCATAAGATCCAATGACAAACTGTTTCAAGAAACTGACTACTATGAGCAACATTAGACTAGGCAAGACAAACTCATCATAAGATCCAATGATAAAAGAAATAATAACACAGCTTGAACTATGCAAAATAATTTAACTGATCATTTAACGGATTAATATGATATGAATTCCACAAAAAAGCATCATCAATTTCCGAGCTATTTGCAACAAGAACACGTTCCCAAAATCTATCTCAAAATATCATGGAAATAAATAGAAAAAAGCAGTTCAATAAGGAAATTAAAAAAAGATCAAAACATCGAGTTGATATGATTTTTTTCCATATTGGTAGATCAACACTAGAGCTTTTAATTTGGATAGTGCATCATCCTTTGAAATTCTGCATCTTCTTGAGCACTATTTTCATCACCAACCTAAAAAAATTATACATTACAAATATGTTAAACAAGTCAATAATTGAGTAATAAACAATAATACTTACTTGACCGGTGCTAGAAGGTATCGAAGGATTCACCCGACTTCTAGAAGTGGTTGTTGTTGGTGTCAATGGGTAGCTAACACGCTCCAAATGAGCTCGCACCTCTTGTTGTAGGCTTGCCATCTTTTCTTCCATTTGTGCCTCCATTTGTGCCTTCATTTCAGCAATTTGAATATCAAACTGCGATTGCATTTCCTCTCGAAGTTGAGTACGGATTGACTCAACTGCATCTTGACTAGGTTGTAAATTAAGATCTTTTTTTCTCATTAAGCCCCATGTACGCAAACGTCCATGTCCATCCTCTCCCATTACTTGAGAGAAGCAAGAATCTCTATATTCTACGGTGCGCTCCTCCTCAGGCACATTTTCAAGAAGAATGTTCATATCTTCCTGTGATATGAAGATATAAAAATAAGAAATGCTGCCAATATTATATGTATTATTTTGAAATTAGTTATGGGAGAAAGAAATCAAAACATACAATGGCCTCCTGAGCTTCAAAATCAATTCTGCCTTTCTTATCTGTCCTTGTTCTTATAAAAACATTAATTCTATCTACCTTATCGTTACCTTGTTTCTCCATCTAAAACAACAACAAAAAATAAATTGGCATTACATATATGTATTATATAAAGATGTTGGATATTTTACCTCCGATCGAACAGAGCGAAATGAGGACCTCCCCATTTTATGGTATCCTCCAAGATGTTCACGATTGATTGAGTTTTGCTTTGATACTGCTTTAACAGCTTCTTGCCCCCAATATTGGATTAGAGTTCTCCATTGCCCGGCAATAACACGATCTGAGACAATGGCAAGGCGCTCCTCATCAGTTGTATATATATCATAATTATCACGCTTAACATGATATTTCCATTCCCTCCACCGCAGTCCGACTGAATGCAAGCATCTACTTTGATAATTTAGAGGGACATCTGTATTCTCCTGCAATTATTCAATGAAATAAAATTGTGTTTATTTTAAGTGTGGTGTTCGTTAATGTAACAAAAGAAGAAAGTAACATACCTGCACCTCTCTCCATATCGCATCAAGCATGTCATTGGGTATATCCGTCCATCGCGGATATGTGAGTGGCAGTTTAAACCCATTTCTAGCTAGTACCCCAAGTTGGCTAACAAATGGTTGCTCACACTTACCTGTAGGGTACCCATATCTATCAAAATCAACATGAAATCGCTCACCTGTCCCCCACGTTGGGATGCCATGTGCAGGGCCTCGACCTCTCTTTTTATTAATACTTTCACGTTCGTTTGAAAGATCTGCATTAAAAAAGTCAATAACTTATATATGTTGTTATAGTGCACAAATAAAAAAATTATGATTCCAAATACCTGCATTGTTAAGTGAATGTGATGTGTCAATGGGTTGGGAGATTGGGGTAGATTGTGCGGCAACGGATTGAGAAAGTTGCAACTTTTCAATCATTGTTTGTCCTCGAGTATTTTTCTTCCTCATGCCTACAAGAAAATCATAGAACAAACTATATTAATCCATCAAATGTAATTTAAAATGATCAAATATAGTAATTTCTCAAATAAAAAAATTATGATTCCAAATACCTGCATTGTCAAGTGAATGTGATGTGTCAATGGGTTGGGAGATTTGTGTAGCTTGTGCAGTAGCTTGGGAAACTGAATGTAGAGTGGTGATGGGTTGAGATATTGGTGAAGGATTTATATTAGGTTGGGAGATTGAATGTGCGGCGACGGATTGAGGGAGTTGCAACTTTTCAATCATTGTTTGTCCTCGAGTATTTTTCTTCCTCATGCCTGCAAGAAGATCATAGAACAAACTATATTAATCCATCAAATGTAATTTAAAATGATCAAATATAGTAATTTCTCAAATAAAAAAATTATGATTCCAAATACCTGCATTGTCAAGTGAATGTGATGTGTCAATGGGTTGGGAGATTTGTGTAGCTTGTGCAGTAGCTTGGGAAACTGAATGTAGAGTGGTGATGGGTTGAGATATTGGTGAAGGATTTATATTAGGTTGGGAGATTGAATGTGCGGCGACGGATTGAGGGAGTTGCAACTTCTCAATCATTGTTTGTCCTCGAGTATTTTTCTTCCTCATGCCTGCAAGAAGATCATAGAACAAACTATATTAATCCATCAAATGTAATTTAAAATGATCAAATATAGTAATTTCTCAAATAAAAAAATTATGATTCCAAATACCTGCATTGTCAAGTGAATGTGATGTGTCAATGGGTTGGGAGATTGGTGTAGCTTGTGCAGTAGCTTGGGAAACTGAATGTAGAGTGGTGATGGGTTGAGATATTGGTGAAGGATTTATATTAGGTTGGGAGATTGAATGTGCGGCGACGGATTGAGGGAGTTGCAACTTTTCAATCATTGTTTGTCCTCGAGTATTTTTCTTCCTCATGCCTGCAAGAAGATCATAGAACAAACTATATTAATTCAAAACACCTCACAACTCTATTATAAATCAAACTATATTAATTTAAGATGAACAAAATATAGCAATTTGGCAAGCTAAAAATTATGATAACATACAATATTACTCTTCATTAGTTATTTCGTCGTCAACATCTAAAAGAATATCATCAACAACATCACCATCAACTCCTTCCCTAACCCAATTAGTATCATCATCACGTACACATATTGTTTCATCCAAATGTTGCTGATTGAGTGGTTCAAGTTCAGGTTCAACATCAAACGAATCCCGGGATGTCAACTTCATAACAACTTCCCAATCTGGATCTAGAGGATCTTTGACGTAACAAACCTGCTCTGCTTGAGTGGCTAATATAAAAGGCTCATCTGTCATTTTATTTTGTCTATACAACAAATGATTGAAGTTCACAATAGTGAAACTAAATTCATCCATTTTTTTTCCAACTTGAGGGTCAACCCAATCACACTTAAATAGGATGAATTTAAAATCATTACCATAGTGAATCTCAAAAATGTCCCTTAACCTTCCATAGTACGTGACACCTCCTACACGTGGGTTTTTATCTTTGGAGCTAGCATAGCTAGTTGTACTTGCTTTGAGCAGCACGCCACTATTTTGGGTAGTTCTTTTTTGATCTTTGTACTTTGTGCGATAACGAAATCCATTAATAAAATATCCATCATATCTCCATGCCCAATTATCCGGACCTTCACTGAGATGCTTAACTTCTTTGCATAGATTGTTATCAGTAGATCTAACCTGTAGAGATAGTCAAACCATGGATGAAATTAATGAAATGATTTATTAAAAATTTGATCTTCATTCGTATATTGAAGAACTTACATAATTTTTAAACCATAAATGAAAGGATTCATTATGAGCTTTATCAATTTGATGTTCGGTCATACGAGGGATTGAATTTTTGAGTTCTTCGATGTGCATCCTATAAAAGAACACATTTTGATATTGTAAAAAAGTAACACCAAATTAAATTGATGGGAAAAAATAAGACAACTCACGTTAGAAAAGGTGTGATTGCATCTGTGTTGAAAAGAACATGACGATGCATTTGTATCCAAGAAACCTCATCAAGTTGTGTCTTTTTCCCCTTTTTAAATGGGCGACCAATGTCATGTCCTCCATCATAATTTCTATTTTGCCGATTAGATTTTGTTTCAATGCCAACAAGATATCGTTCGCAAAAGTTCATGCATTTCTCCATTAGATATCCTTTCGCAATAGAACCTTCCGGATGAGCACGATTACGAACATATCTCTTCAAAGTAAGTAGATACCTAATTTCAATATATATAATAAGTTAATACAAATAATATTATATAAATAAACATATAAACTCAAATATATGAAATGTTCATTACCTTTCAATAGGATACATCCATCGATATTGCACCGGACCACCAACGGAGGCCTCTTCAGCTAAATGTATTGTTAGATGCTCCATAATATCAAAAAAAGAAGGTGGAAATATCTTCTCAAGATGACATAGTGTTAAAACTATGCGTTCTTGCATAATCTTCAAGTCAACATGCTTAATAGCCTTTGAGCACAATTGTCTATAGAAATTAGATAACTCGATAAAAACTTTCACAACATCTGGTGGCAATACTTTCCTTATAGCTATTGGAAGGAATTGTTGCATAAGAATGTGCATATCATGACTCTTAAGATCCCAAATATTTCTCTCTTTCAAATGTACACATCGAGAAATATTAGATGCATAACTATCTGGCACTTTGATATTTTTTAACACTTGTAGGAAAACATCTTGATGAACTTTGTTCATTGAAAAACGGGCTGGAGATAAGAAGGCCTTACCGGATGCAAGTTGTTGTGGGTGCAATTTTGTTCGAATACCCATTTCTTTTAAATCCCGTCTTGCTTTTAAGCCATCTTTTGTTTTTCCTATTACACCCAATATTGTATAAAGCAAATTTTCACCCATATTCTTCTCTTGGTGCATTACATCAATGAAATGACGTGTTTGAAAATACTCCCAATATGGCAACTCAAAGAAGATGCTTTTTTTCTTCCAACCATGTTTTTTACCAATATTCTTAACCCTACATTTATCTTCTCTCTTCCTCTTTTTAAGATCATCTTTTTTGTATTCAGTAAGTACATCATTCAATTGTGCTGTGATATTACTTCCCTTTAACATTAAAGGTTTAGCTTCAAATTCACGACATCCATTAAAAGATGCCTTATCTCTTCGAAACCTGTGCCCACTAGGTAACCATCGACGATGCCCCAAATAGCAAAATTTTCTACAATTTCTTAGCCATTGTGATTTAGTTTGCAAATTACAATTTGCACAAGCATATTGGCCTTTTGTACTCCATCCTGATAAGTTTGCATATGCCGGGTAGTCATTAATTGTCCAAAACAATGCGACACGTAGAGTGAACATCTGATTTTTTGATGCATCATATGTAGCCACACCATCATTCCATAATTCTTTTAACTCTTCAATCAATGGTTGAAGGTAAACATCAATTTTATTACCAGGCCCCTTTGGTCCATCAATTAGTACAGTAAGAAAGAGAAAAGATTGTGTCATGCACATCCATGGCGGCAAATTATAAGGAATTAAAACAATTGGCCATGTGCTATGAGCAATGGACATGGTTCTATATGGATTAAACCCATCAGAGGCCAAACCAAGTCTAATATTGCGACACTCTGCAGCAAATTGAGGATAATCTTTATCAAACTTTTTCCAAGTTGGAGAGTCAGCTGGGTGCCTCATAGTGTCATCTTTAGTACGTTCCTCAGCATGCCATCGCATATAACTTGCAGTTTTTGATGACATGAATAACCTTTTCAATCTCGGTGTCAAAGGAAAATATCTTACTTGTTTTGCTGGAATTTTTGAAACTGTATTTTGCATGTTATTTCCATTGTCATTGAGTTGTTTGTATCGTGACTCACCGCAAATCTCGCAATTTTCAAGTGTAATATCATTTCCTTTAAAAATCATGCAATTATTGGGGCATGCATCCCAAGTCTCGTAAGAAAATCCCAAATCTTTTGTAATCTTTTGAGATTCATAATAAGACTTAGGTATTTTTATGTTCGGAAAAGCATCAATAAGGAACTCTAATAGCCATGTGAACGAGATATCTGTCCATCCATGCATGACTTTACCTTGTAGCAATCTCACTATGAAAGACAATGATGTATACTTGACACAATTAGGATACAATGGACACTCTGCGTCTTCAACAAGTTTTATAAATTTGGCATCATCTTTGCTAGGACCATCTATTCTTGGACTGCTTAATGATGATGGATTATCATACAAACTAGCACCAATAGGTGGAATTCCAATTGCTTCATGTATCATCTCCATCATATCATCTCTAAAATCAGAAAGTTGATCATCCCCACTGCAAGATATAGAAGAATATGATTCCCCGTGAAGGGTCCATATCTTGTACTTGGATAAAAACCCATTTATAATTATATGTTCACGAGCAATGACCCTCTCCATCAAATAAGTATTACAACATTTTTTGCAAGGGCAATAAATTCGAGTCTCAAAACTATCTGTTTTATTTTGATATGCATAATCTAGAAACTTGTCAACACCATGGATGTATTCAGATGAAGCTCTATTTTGCAAATCAATCCAACTTTTATCCATATTTAATGCCAGAGAAATCTACATAAATTAAAAAAAAATTAGGGTTATACAAAGAGATGCCGGACAATGAAAATATATTATTTTGAGTTTAAATAATGTTTGACAAGTAAAAACAATGAAAATGATTATGAAAAACATGTTGATCTTAATCATAACTAAAAATTAAGGGGATAATTCTTTGCTTATACCATTCCATAGCCCAAGGGGCCATTAGATAGAGTTACAGAAGGTATTTTGCAAAAAATGCCCCACAAGTGGGCTAATTCTAAACTTACCCAAATACAATAAAAATGCAATTGAATATAAAAATGAAATGAGATACAAATTATAATTAAAATCTCTAATTAGATAATTATAAATGGGTCCTCTCTATTGAGACAATAACATCTAACCTCCTTCAAATTGAGAATCTAACGGTAGCGGGGCTGGTTTGATGATTGTGCACGATGTGAGCTTCCAACAAATGCAGCAAACCATCGCTCCACAGCTTCACCACACACATACAAAATCAAAAACACACACACATACACAGATACACAATCAAAACACACACACATACACATACACATACATATACACAAACAAAAACACACACACACATACACATAAATAATCAAACACACACACACACACACACACATACACACATACACACATACACACATACAAAATCAATAACACACATACACACACATACACAAATACACAAATACACAATAAAAACCCACACACATACACAAACAAAAAAAACACTCTATAGCGGTCATAACGTTGTCATGTCAAACATACATTCTATGATGGCGGCGTTTTTGTCTAAACTCGCCGAAGCAAAAATACTCCGCAAGCAATGCCTAAGTCAGCAATTATGAAGCATCTCAAAATAGAAGGCACTTTCAGGCATAATCAACCAGGAAAGATTTGGCTTAAGCGTGAATGTTGGAGATTAAACCAAAATAAAATAAATGTGCCAAGTAGTATCCCAAAAAAATGATTTATAATTTCTATGATATTTATATTCAATAATTCCTATATTGTCCATATTATGAAACATTCTATTATGAAATATCTCTAAGGATCAATGCAGCACTAACATAACCTTGGTAGCTGTCAAAAAATTAAATAAAAATGTAAAGTTGGTTTGAAAATTTAATAAGGCACTTCAAAAAATTCATAACAGAATTTGAGGAACTATAAATTTTTCACAGGACATGCTAGGTTCAAGAGATTAATCGTAGCAATTCCTTGAGTGTTATCAAATTTATCATAATTGAGAATAAACATGGACAATTCCAAATAACTACTTAACAAATCTTCCCCTCTTTAATATGACAATCTTCGGGATCATATGCACATTATACAGCAATATGAACACTATTTCCTGGCTTTAGATGGGTTTTGAAGCTGCAGAATTAAACTCATTACCTATAATATCCTGCATTCCAAGAATAAATCGTACTTATTTCACAAACACCAAAAAGAAATTTATTATAGAAGCTTGAGGTACAACTCAAGTCAGTTCCAATGGGTTCCACCCAAAACCAAGAACAAATTCATACATGTTCGGCTCCAACATTTCAGAACCGAAATGGACTAATGTGCCTGAAGCCTAGAACCATGCCTAACTAAATTTTTTGGTTTGAAAGAGGAAAAATCCAATCTTCTTAGTATTACTTTAGATGCAGGAATTAAGGTGGAAGATGAGGTAGATTAATAAAGAAGGTTAGGGTTACCTGGAGAAACCGGAGAGGATGCGTGGAGGCTGCGGCGTGGAGTAGCGAGCGGGAGAGGCTGCGTGCGGCTGCGGCGTGAAGAGAAGGCTAAGGCGTCGGGGAGGCAGGGAGAGGAAGGGCTTGAGATCGAGTGAGCTTTTCCGGAGGCTGCGTGAGAAAACTGGTTGCCAGAGAGATGACAGAGGAAGGAGAAGTGACTGGCAAGATGCGGTGAGAGAACTGGTTGCTGGAGAGATGCCAGAGGAAGGAGAAGTGATCGGCAAGATGCAACGCTCTGAACTTGCGGGGAAGGGTATGGCGCCGTTTGCTTAGGTTTAGGGCGATCGGGAGGAGTGTTATGGAGGAGTGAGGGTTTAGACAGAAATGGCCACATATTTTAAATTGTTTTGAAATTTTATTAGCCACAATTTTTTGTTTTTCATGGCTAATACAAAGGTATTAGTCATGCTTTTTTATTGTCATGGCTAAAACTTGACTATTAGCCACGGTTTTGCGGTCATGGCTAATACTAGTGTATTAGTCACGATTTTTGAACCCTGGCCAAAAAAAGTGTAGCCAATACTCACTTTTCTAGTAGTGAAAGTTTGACATATTTTCCACTTCATTCATCAATGCCGGAGGTTCCAACACTTATTTGCATTGGGTTTTTAAATAACAATCACTTCATTCGACTAGTCTTGAGTGTTTGCTCTCCGATGCCACATATTTTTCCTTCATGGAGAACATATCACGAATAAGTTGCGAATAATTGGAGAGTGCATTACAACGAACGGTTGCAAGGACCACCGCCGGCAACGGGACCAAGTACATTACTGACCTTGGATAATTGATAATGAAAAGTGGTATGTATACGTTTTTTAAACAATTTTACTTAAAGTTTTTTTTTTCAAATGGTAATGTTACAACTATTAATATTATTTTTTCTCCATGTGCAGGCAAAAACACTGACAAAATACAGTGACAGATTAGGCCAAAAACGATGCTAAATATTTTCAAGGCAACTTTAGAGGCTAATTTTGCCAAAAATTTGGACTATTTATATTAAATCATATTCTATAGGTTTTAGTTCAACATATTAATATTGATATCTTCTTCATTTTTGCACGCTAAAACATCGGTGTGAAGCAATGTCATATTAGGCTACAATCATGACTTCTTCTGAATGTTAATTATGTTCGTATGGACTTTAGAAAAATTAAAATTAATTACATTATGATGATATTTTTGGAAGTTTATTAATATCTATGTATTTGTGGTGTCATTATTACGGCTAACAATTATGTTTGCGGATAACAAATTTATAAAGCAGTGGTTTGCGGATAACAATTATGTTTGCGGATAGCTAATTTATAAAACAGTGATTTGCTGAACAATTATGTTTGCGGATAGCTAATTTGAAAAACAGTGATTTGCGAATATCAAATATTTGCGGATAGCGAAAAGTGATTTGCGTATATCAATTTCAAAAAAATAATTAGAGGAATATTATTAAGGCTCTATTTGTTTGGGCGTTTCGCTTCTCCGTTTTGGGCAAACGCCGCCGGAAGGAGGGTAAACAAATGAACCTCCGGCGGCGTTTGCTCCGTTTCCATCCGCCCGCCTTGAGAAACGCTCCCAAAAAGCTCCGTTTGGAGCAGCCACCTCCCCCCTCCGGTTCGAACACTCCGTTTCCACCCGCCGGATCGAACCGCCACCGCCGAACCAAATGGAGCCTAAGAGTCCTAAAATCGCTATTCCAATGTACAGGGATACTTTTCGCTAATTCTATCATTCTATATATAAAAAATTGATATACATCCGCATCATCAAATAAATCTCCATTTGAAACCCTAAGGGAGAGAATCCTCATCCCCCAATCCCCTTCACAAACCGCCCTTCTCCCGTTCGGCGCCTCCTTAACATTTCCAATCGGGCTTCCCTGCGGTGATTCCAGGTGACTTTCCCGTCGACCTCGTCTACATTTCCACTCCTCTGTTGCCGCCTTCAGCGCTATAAGTTGATCTCACCGTCTACTTTACCCTAGGGTTTCCGGTGCTCCGTTGTCCCTTCCTTTCCCCGCCGGACTTGGTTGTCGCCGCCTTGCATTCATATTTTCTGTCTTCTTCTGCAGTTGTTCTCCGACTCCTAGTTCTATGTGCTTTCCGACGCCGACATCTAATTCAAAATATGAAAATGGGACCAAACCTACATCTTGCCGCTCATCTTCCACGGATTCACCCAAGATGGGTTCCGATGAAGCCCCAACGTCGGAACTCCACTGAAGCCCAGTCGACGAATCTGGTAAGTAGCCTTCCTGCCACGAGAGACTTCCTCAGGCTCCACTGCTCGAAATTAGACTACAGTACGCCCGCTCTCTCAATGAGACCTCCTCCCCTGTCAGCAGATTCCTTCACACGTTGCCTGCAAATCGCGGAGTTAGCCGGGATTCCGGCGGTGGATGAAGGCTCGAACTTCGTCTTCTCGCCTCTATCTCTCGTAGCCGCGCTTAGCCTGACGGCTTCCGGCGCTAGGGGGGAGACGCTGAGGGAGATTCTCTCCTTCCTCGGCTCTCCCAACCTCGACCATCTCCACTCTGCCTCCGTCCACCTCGCCCAAGCCGTACGTGCCGACGACCGTGAGCTGATCCTTTCGTTTGTCAACGGGGCATGGGTCGATCGCTCCATGGCCGTCAATCCGTCGTTTGTGGCGGTTGCCGCTTCAGTTTACGGCGCAGCTATTGAGCCAGTCGACTTCATCCACCAGGTAATTCATAATCAAGTTGTTCTAAAATCAATATCAATTTCGTTTTTTTAAGATGAAATCTTAGAAATTCCTCTCGTTTCAAATGTATTAATTACTCGTACATTTTGAGAATGTAGGCTTCACTGGAACAGAAGAAAATAAACAGTTGGATCGAGGAAAAAACGAATGGGATCATAAAAAATCTCATTTTTGATGGCACATTAAACAATTTAACCAGATTGATTCTTGCCAATGCGCTCTACTTCAAAGGAAAATGGAAAGATAAATTTGATAACTCCATGACCAAAACAGACAAATTCTATCTCTTGGATGGCAGCACAATACACGCCCCCTTCATGAGCAGCAGAGAGAAACAATTCATTTCATCTTACAACGGATTTACAGTCCTCAAACTTCCATATAAGAAGGTAGGAGACGGCCAAGATTCCAGAAGCTTCTCGATGCTGCTCTTTCTCCCAAATGAGAGGAACGGCCTTCATGATCTTATCAGAAGAATTGTTTCTACTCCAAATTTTGTCCAAGAACATGTTCCTCCAATGAGAGTTTATGCCGTCCGATTCATGGTTCCAAAGTTTAAGATTTCATTCAACTTTGATGCATCTGATGTGCTGAAGCAACTCGGACTGAAGAGTATATTCGGTTCTTCGAGTGCTGATTTGGGCGGAATATGTTTGGAGTCATCGGGAGTTGAGCCGTTGTTTGTGTCCAACATCCTTCATGAGGCTGCCGTTGAGGTGGATGAAGAGGGCACGACAGCAGCTGCTACGACCGTGATAATTGGACTTGGGTCGTGCTACACTCCGCCGGTGGATTTTGTTGCCGATCATCCGTTTATATTTGTTGTCAGAGAAGATAAAACTGGAGCGATTTTGTTCTTTGGTCATGTCGTGAATCCATCCATTTAGGTTTTGGTGAATCTTGTGATTCATTTTAGCTTTGAGAGATGTTTCTGGTCGATCATTTTTTGTTAGGCAGCGATTAAACTATGCCAATTTTGCACTGTTGTTTTTTGAATTTTGATCAAAAATTATAAAGTTGTTTGTGAAATTATGTCATGTAGTCTTTGAGCAGCTAGCTGGTCAAGGAGACTGGACCTTCCAAAAAATTTTCCCCATGCCTTTGAGATTCTCTCTCTCACGCCCCCTTTCTCCCTGATTGCCATGAATTTTCTCCCTCTTATGAACTGGTACAGCTTACAATTTTCCAGCGAGCACAGGCTCGAACTGGCTAGTGAGTATTTCTTGTATGTTCGCTTGAAGTAGAAGTGATAACATCTATTGCAGCTAGTCAGAATAGTGTGGTATTTCTTAAATCCATTTGAAATTAAATGCTTTTTCCTCCTTTAAAATCGTGTTTGGTTAAATTTTTTTTGAAGACAACGAACGACAATTGTACTTGTCGCATCCGGGCATGGGCGAGCCCCGTGCTCTACTTGTGGTGTGTATATATATTATCTGGTTTTCTCCTCCAGCAACAATATTCGTGGTCTTGCTTGTATCTGGTTTTCTCTGTGAAAGCAACAACATATCATCTCCTTGTTCAATCAGTTCAAGAGCATCCATTGGAAGTTGTGTTCTTGTGCAAGGAGGTTGTTGTTTCTAATAGTGATTTCGTGTATCTTTGCATGCCGTGAGAAGTTTGGAGCTGGACTATGTTATCTCTACATTCAAAGTCATTTTAGCTTCTACATTTCCGGTATTCGTCAGTTTAGTTTGTATAGCCTCAGTGTTGGATTCTTACACGATATGTGAGAAACAAAGGTTTTAGCGGTATTTGCTAATTTACTTTTACGGAGAAGAACGGTACACCGGTTATGAAAGGACGAGGCTTTCTTAGAGGAATTGTGATAGAACTCACACAAACGAAAATCAAGAAATTGAAGAGTCGCGTGGAATTATATTTGCTTGAAGAGGATCTATAGGAGGTAGTTGAGAGAAAAGAGTGAGCGCTACTTGTTGCTATCGGTCATGTGGAAGCAAAGTTCATCTTGAAGAGATCCCTATGACGAGATTTTTAATCACATCTTGGGATATCAAACGGCATTTGAGATTTGGATATCTCTCGATGGATTATTCAAGAAGAAGAATGTTGCATGCTATAATTTTTAGGGATACAAGTATGGAAATGTAAATCTTGAAGACCTTATTATTTCGTTATTCCATTTGAGTTGAAAAATCTTTGTGCGGAGATTTCTGCATCATATAGGTAGCGGTTTCCGCTACAGGTGAAATGATGCAACATGACTTTATTCAACTGAGCACATTGTCTTTCTGTTCACCCGTGCTTTTAATAAAGAAGAAGGATTGACCTTCAAGATTTTGCATTGACTACCGTGTTTTAAACGCGCTTATATTAAAAGATAGCTTTCCGATGCCAACTGTTGAAATCAAAAAAATATGTTCCTGCGTTCGGATCAAGGGGGTGATGAAAGCTTACTACTTTAGCAGTTGTCTCGCGTGAGACTTGGCGAGAAGAAGGTAGCAAGCAAAATAACAGCTCTGGACTACCTACAAACAAGACCTGTGTGCTGCAGCGAGGAGGTTCCGCCACACACCCGGAATCCAATAGGAACTTCCCCTCCTAAAATCATTGCTGAGCTTGACACAAGTGAATCGGTCAGTTAACTCGCACGCCATAAGGGGGGGGGGGGGGGGGGGGATGAAGGTCCCTTCAACTCATGTCTCGGGATCCTATTTATAGGCAAACTCTTACCGAGGGCAAAATAGTCTTTTCTGACCTGCAGATAACGGTCTTTGCCTTTTTGTTAATACTAGACGTGGCCCAAATTGGTCTGCCAACAGCGGAATCCCGCTGTTTGGGATTGCTATGGGCAAACCCTGACGGTCTGCGAATACTCCTGATGAGTACTCTTTACGAATACTCCCGACGAGTACTCCTGACAAGTACTTCCGACGAGTACTCTACTTCAGTGTCTTCCTTGGTCACTTTTGATCTCGATGAATTACGGGTTGTATACTACCGATTGATGAATTGCATGATGAACTTTATGGCGCAACCATTTTTTCTAAACTAGATCTTCGCTCTGGATATCATCAAATATGTATGCATTCATGAGATATTCACAAAACTGTGTTTAGAGCACATTCAGGATTATATGAATTTTTTATTTATGCCATTTAGACTAACCAATGCACCCGCAACTTTTCAAGCTCTAATGAATTCCATATTTAAACCTTATTTACGGCGTTTCGTGGTGATATTCTTATATATATAGCACTAATATTACGGATCATCTACCCCATTTATCCACTGTTTTTCAAATCCTTACACAACACATACTATTTTTAAAACAATCAATGCATTTTTCTATTCCACAAATTGAATTCTTATGTCACATTATTTCTGTAAATGGAGTCCTTCCTAATCCCTCAAAACTGGAGGTAATTAAAAATTGGTCGGAACCTAAAAATTGTCAAACACTTACGCTCTTTTTTTGGACTAGCTGGTTACTACCGGCAGTTCATACATCACTATGCTAATATTTTCACTCCATGAACTGATTTGTTATAAATTTCTTTGGATAACCACCGCTACACATGTTTTTCATACTCTCAAAAACCTTGTCTCAATCAGTTCTTACGCTACCAAATTTTGCACTCCCATTTTCCTTAGAATGCGACGTTTCTAGGATCGGCATTGGAGCCATTTCATCTCAAAATAATCACCCAATAGCTTACTTTAGTAAACATTTATCGCTCAGAGAAAAAGCAAAGTCCACATATTCACCTAAATTTCTTGCCGTCACCATGACCCTAAAGTCGGATAACAAGCATAGTCCACATATTCACCTAAACTTATTGCCGTCACCATGACACTAAAGTCGGTATCCCTTCACATACACCCCTTGCATACCCCAAGAAAATTGCATTTTTCGCTCTAACATCGAGCTTGTTCTCCTTGACGTGGTAGTAAATTGTGCATCCGAAAACTTTCAAATGATTATAATTAGCATATTTACCTGACCATACCTTGTAAGGAGTCTCATCACTAAGTGACGCATGTGGGGATTGATTTATCAAGTTAGTTGTCGTAGCAACTGCTCCAGCCTACCACTCTCTTCCCATCCCCGCATTCGAGCTCATGCATATTGCCCTATCAAGTATAGTGTAATTCAATCTTTCGGCGACTCTATTCTGTTGAGGTATACTTAGCATTATCCAATAGCTCATGAAGCCTTCCTGTCACAAAACTTCTTGATGGGACCATACGTATACTCTGTACCATTATCGAACCTCAAAGTCTTCACCTTTCTTCCTATTCTGTTTTCAACCATTGTCTTTCAATTTTTGAATAACTCGAAGACCTCATCCTTGATATTCATAAAGTATATCTAAGTGTATCTGGACAAGTCATCTACAAAAGAGACATTATACTTGGAGCCATCCTTCGAAACTACCTTTGATAGCGCTCAAACATCGAAATGCACATAATCAAGTAGCCCTTTTCTCTTGGCCCTGCTTGTACTGAATTTGATCCTGCACTTTTGTCATACAAACAATGTTCATAGAAATTAATTTTAGGTTTCTCCACGTCCTTCAGTAGCCCTTGCTTACCCTATAGAGTAAGCCCTTTTTCCATTACATGTCCAAGTCGCATGTGTCAAATCCTTGTCTTGTCTAATATATCCACGTTATCAATCACTGCCGCACTACCAATCACAGTTTCACCCAATAAGGTATACAAGTTTCCATGTAGTTTTTCTTTCATGACTACCAATGAACCACGAATAATTTTCAACCCTCCGCCATCTCCAATAAATTTGCAACCATTGGAGTCTAAGGTGTGAAGAGATAAATGATTTTTCTTAAGGTCGGAAATAAGCCTCACATCAGTTAGAGTTCTCTCCAATAAATTTGCAACCATTGGAGTCTAAGGTGTGAAGAGATAAATGATTTTTCTTAAGGTCGGAAATAAGCCTCACATCAGTCAGAGTTCTTACCATACTGTCAAACATCTTGATCTTGATCCAATGCCAATAGCCCTGCAAGCGCGATTATTGCGCATCAAAACCGCAACTCTATCAATGGTCCGATAGGTAGCAAACCACTCCTTCATACACATGATACAAACAACTAGAATCAAGAACCCATCGATCATCCATGTGGTTATCTCGAATCGATATTGAGTAACACTCATGTCCCTTCTCGCAACTTGAAGCATAACTCGCTTCATCATCTTCGGTCTTCTTGACGTGTTTCTTGCCCTTTCCTTTTACCTTCTTCTTTGGGTGTGTACAATACTTTTTGAAGTGCTTGTAGACTTTGTAATTGAAGCACTGAACATGCTCAAGTTGAGTTTTGGATTTTGATTTTGACTCCCTCTACTTGAAGATGTCTTCCCACATGTCCTCTCTCTCACCATCAACCCTTGTGCTTGATTTTCGCTGCCCCCATTACATGACGTTAGCTTCCAAATTTCATTAGACAAGAGAGCACGTGAGCTTCATCCATGACAATACTATCCTTCCTGTATAACCTGTAATTCGTCGAGATCAGAAGTACCCAAGCAGATGACTAGTCGTAGACCATTGGGTGACCAAAGCCGAGCTTGGGCGAGCAGATGCGAGCTTGGGCGAGCAGATGCGAGCTTGGGCGAGCAGAGATGAGCTTGGGCGAGCAGAGATGAGCTTGGACGAGTATGAGCGAGTAGACCCTTGGAACTCGCAGACAGTAATTGGATACTCGCCTATACCCCCCCCCCCTCCCAAAATTTCTCTATAAATAGCCCCCAGGGGTACTAGAAATGGACTTTTGGAAGAGATGAAGGTCCCCCCAAGTGGATACTCTCTAACTCCATGTCTGCCTAGTACCTCGTCCAGCCTTTTGGTTATGGATGATAAGTTTCTCCAAAACTTCTGGGTACGTTGTGAGACCTCCTTGTTGGAGCACTTGGGGTGTGCTTTTAGATGGTTTTCTCTTTCCTGCGATCGTCATTTGAATTGTGTCGTCGGACCTGAGAATCAGTAACCTTAAACTGCCTTGATCCGAATTTTTGAAGTAGACATTTTCCAGGCTTTAACACTTCCCATATATCATGATTTAGACAAGATTCTCATAAGAATCTGACAAAGAAAATAACAAGGTAAGGGCTTGGTCTTCATCGTCGATCTTCACATCAACATCTCTTAAATTTGAAACCACTCGTTCTTACTTGAACTTTGCACTGTGATCTCTTATTGATGCGCCTTCATCCATGATCATCTTAAACAATGACTACTTCATGTAAAGTCTATTGGTTAGGGTCTTCGTCGTGTACTGTGACTCGAGCCTTAGCCAAATCCCGTCTGCCATTGTCTCACTCATGAAATTCCTAGGGCGGTTCTCCTGCATCAATACCGTGTTGGTACCGAGTCCATAGATATCGCATTCGACGACAAAAAATGTTGAAATTCGAGAGAGCTAGGACGGGAGCCGAACACAGGTTCTTCTTAATGAGGGCAAAGCTCAGCATGTCGACATCATCCCATATGAATTGTCCCTTCTTTAAACATGTTGTGAGATGTGCCGCAATACTTGTAACACCCCAAAAACTCAATCCCAGAAGGTCTTGAGGTCTCTATGACCCTTACGAAAGTTCCATAGAGTTTTGGGGCTGTTTGGGTGGCCTTTTGAGCCATTTGGCCATGCTGCTTTTCTACACGGCTTGGGACATGGGTGTGTCCCAAGTTGTGTCCATGATTTTTCGACCAGTTTCGAAACAAAAATAGTCACGGTTTGTGACACGGGCATTGTTGGTAGTCATGTCTACAATACGACGCTGAACATGGCCATATGTCATGTCATGTCCAGCTCCAGACATTCTAAGTAAAGTTGCACGACCGGGTATACGACTGTGTGCAAAGCAGTTTTCGGCCCCAGAATCGTTTTTTCAAGTTCATTTTTTGAGCTGTTCAATCCAACTTTTGATGATCCGATGTTGGGGCATGCTTCCTGATGGGGTTTAGGTCGGATTCATTGCTGGTTTAAGCTCATTTCATGTTTCTTTTTATCTCTCTTACGGTAGCTAGGTTAGTGGAAGAGGAGGTGGAGCTCTCTTCCACCATTGAAGGAGCTTCGGAGATCCGATCAATGATCCGAGACTAGCAATGTGGAGAGGACTCGAGGCGCTCATTTCCATCCGTGCACTTTGAGCTTTCGATGGCGAGGAAGAAATCACATATGGTAACGACATTTTTCCTCCCAATCTTAGGATGCGTACTTGGCATCTTGTATTTTCATGACTTGATTTATGCATTTTGGCACTCGATTCCTCAAATGAGAAGGATTGAGGTCGCCTTGGTTCAATAAGAATCACTTGATCGATTGAGTCCATCCCCGACATGATTGCATTAGAAATCCATGTTCGTTAACAGATTAGGCATGGTGGTTGAAGCCTAACTCGTATTCGGTGGCCTGATTCAGCGTTGAATGTTTGACATGCATTTAGGGTTTTGTTGGACGTGCGATTGCGGCAAAGTCATCGTTATATTGCCCAAATTTCGTGAGGATAGCGAATGTTGAGTTTAGGGTGAGAAATGCACGTCGTGATTGCTTGGGTGGATTGTTAATGCAACCTGTGTCGCTTCGTTATTAATATTATTGTTGCGGACTAACTCGATGCTCCGGTCGGACCGGATATTCTTGGACCGCCTTAGCTCGCGGAGCGGTCGAGCGCGCACACAGTCAATTGAAAAATGGGGGACGGGCACAGGAGGTTTTAACGTGGAAAACCCTTCAACCGGGTGAAAAACCACGTGACCGGGTCGGTGCCGATCAAAATCCACTAGATTGCTGGAGGTTACAATTTGACGGGGGAAATCGGGGCGACAGGCCGCTCCCGTTACAACCTTGAGGAGAGAGAGAGTATATGCGCTCGTCGATGGGCAACAGACTGCCTCGCCAACGGGACTTGGATGGTGGAATGCGCGGGATGCTTCAGTTGCGTGCGCTCAGAGGCGACGCGTGTCCAGAGGTTGTCACTGCTTCCTTTGTGCGTCTTTCTCGGTCCTTGGAGTGTTTCCTTGGTAACTGAGCTCTGGTGGGGTGCAAATAGCCGATGATAGGTTCTGGTAGCTGTTGGCAGGAGCTGATAGCCACTGGGGGCCGCTGGAGGCCTCGGGCGGCGGCAGGTGGTTGGCGGCGATAGGCGGCCGCTAGTGGTTGGCGACGAGGGGTGGCCGCCGGCGGAGAAGAACGGGGAAGCTCCCACCTGAGGAAGAAGAAGAAGAAGAAGCGTAGGAGGAGAAAGTTAGGAAATGAGGAGCCCCTGGGGTCCTTTTATAGGCTCCAGGGGGAAGTTATGGCGGGCCCCCCACTAACCTAGTGGGTTAGTGGGTGGTTTTGTCCCGATCGGACGGCCGGTGGGGCCTCTCCCTCGATCGGACGGCGGGGAGGTCCTCCCACGATGGCGGGCCGTCATGATGGCGGCGGCAGCCGGGCGGCCGATGAGGGAGGCCGGCGGCGGCCAAGGTCACGGCCGGCCGCGGCCACGGCCGTCCATGGCCGGGGCGGCCATGGCCACGGCCGGCCATGGCCGGGGCGGCCATGGCCACGGCCGGCCATGGCCGGGGCGGCCATGGCCGGGGCGGCCATGGCCGGGGCGGCCATGGCCACTGCCGGCCATGGCCACGGCGGCGGCCGGCCATGGTCGGGGCCATGGCCGGGGTCGGCCATGGCCGAGGCCGGCCATGGCCGGCCATGGACGAGGCCGGCCACGGCTGGGCCATGGCCATGGCCGAGGCCGGCCATGGCCGCGGCCGGCCATGGCCGCGGCCGGCCATGGCCGCGGCCGGCCATGGCCGCGGCCGGCCATGGACGCGGCCGACCACGATCGTGGCCGGCCGGCCATGGCCGGAGGGGAACCGCCGGGGGCGGTTCCTTCCCCCAATGGTGGGGAGAGAGGGGGCCCACTCCCATGATCTCCATGAGAGATCATGGGGGTTAGGGGGCCTGCCCATGATCTCTATTCATGGGGATCATGGGGGTCTCCTTTTTCTTATAAATTAAGGTGGAGCCCATCAATTGCCCCCCAAATCTCTTTCAGTTGGGAGGGAAGCGAGCACGTGGAGAGATTTTTAACTCTGGTTGCGGTGGTGATTGCCGGCGTGGAATCCGGGATGGCGGTGATGGTGAGCGGCTCCAAGGTATGCTGGTTCGTGTTAGTTTGGAAAGCGGATGCCGGACTGGCTCGCGCGGGGGCCGGCAAGGCGTAGGAGTTGGTGGTGTGCCTCCGTTGCGGGAGAGGGACCGAGCGCGCAGGCCGCGCGCGCGCCGGCCGTGTGCGTGCAGGCTGCGCGCGCAGGCCGCGCGCGCGGGCCTTGCGCGCTGGTCTTGCGCGCAGGCCGCGCGCGCGCAGGCCGCGCGCGCGCAGGCCGCGTGCGTGCGCGCAGGCGGACCTTGCGCGCAGGCCGCGCGAAGGCTGCGCGCGCAGGCCGCGCGCGCTGGCCTTGCGCGCAGGTCGCGCGCGCGCAGGCCGCGCGCGCTGGCCTTGCGCGCAGGCCGCGCGCGCGCAGGCCGCGCGCGCTGGCCTTGCGCGCAGGCCGCGCGCGCGCAGGCCGCGCGCGCTGGCCTTGCGCGCAGGCCGCGCGCGCGCAGGCCGCGCGCGCTGGCCTTGCGCGCAGGCCGCGCGCGCGCAGGCCGCGCGCAGGCCGCGCGCGCGCAGGCCGCGCAGGCGGACCTTGCGTGCAGGCCGCGCGCGCGCGGGCCTTGCGCGCAGGCCGCGCGCGCGCAGGCCGCGCGCGCAGGCCTTGAGCGCGCAGGCCGCGTGCGCGCAAGCCACGCGCGCGCAGGCCGCGTGCAGGCTGCGCGCGCAGGCCTTGCGCGCAGGCCGCGCGTGCGCAGGTCGCGCGCGCAGGCCGCGTGCGTGCACAGGCCGCGTGCTTGCTGGCCGGACTTGGCGAGGCTGCGTGTACGCCATGGCCGCGTGCTTGCAGGCCGTGCACGGCCATGGAGAGGGTTGTGCGCGTGATTTTTACTATTTTGAAATGACTAATTTTTTGCGGTGTGCAGGTACCGAAGCGCTCTGCTGGACCAATGCGTCTACGCTCCTCCTTGACTGAAGACGGCGTTGCTATTTGGAGAACAAAGTTCGAGCTTCCTTCAGACTTGGAGGTGAGGATCTCGCGTCCCGAGGTGCGGGTTCAAAATCCTCCCCGTGGTTGGCTGACTGTCTGCGAAGTGTCGCTCAGATCTGGTTTCCGTCTTCCTCCCTGCGACGAGGTGGTGGAGATTCTGAAGTTTTGCGGAGTTCCTATTTCCCAGTTTGCCCCTACCGGGGTTACTCGTATCATGGGCTTGATTGCTTTTTTTCGTGAGCATGGAGGCTCCCTCTCTTTAGACCAGTTCCGTGATTGGTGCGACGTGCGCTTTGATGGTGGTGAGCGGATCGAGGTGCGCAGCAACAAGGTTTGGCTGGAGTTTGAGTCTCGCAAAGATCGTCGTCATGGTAACACTTTGTTCGGATATGTGAAGAACTCTTGGGGTCTTCCTGAGGTGTGGAATGCACTTCCCGACCGTTGTCGCCGTGTGAAAGGGAGGGAGCGAGACTTCTCTCCAGTGTTGGGATTTTCCGAGCCTCGTGAATTGGCTAACCGTCTCTTCAACATATATGCGTTTGTCGAAGAGAAGCGATTGTTGGGATGTGGTATTTCTGTTGGCACAGGACGGGCGGTGTTGTCTTCTCAGGGAGGAGGCCGCAAGAGAAAAGTGGTCATGGCCCCCGATAGTGATGTTGATGCTGTGGTGGTAGCCTCTGATGATTCAGTCCCAGAGACGCAGTTACCTATTTACCCGACTCCACGGGCGCTTGCTAGCGCAGTGGTTCCTCGGATGTCTTCCTCTTTGAAGGCGATGAGTGATGCGGTACGTTGGTGCCTTATCGTTTCTTCCTCCTTCTATTTTTTGTTTGAAGGCGGCTAATTGCGTGTTTTCCTTTTGCAGATCGAGACTCAGGCGCAGATAGCGGTCACCTGGAATGATCATTACGTGAGCCTGAAGGATGGCTATCTTGCTTTGCAGGAGAAGCTTCGACTGTCGATGGGTTCACTTTCTTCTCTCAAGGAAGAACATGACCGGGACATCGCACAGTATCATCGAGTTGGGTCAGAGCTGAAGTCTGAGATAGAAGACGTGCGTGCTTCCTTGGACGTGGAGAAAGCCGTGGTGGAGAGGACTGCCCAGATGTTGAAACATGCGAGGGAGGAAATATCTGGCTTGGAGACTCAATTGCATGCGGCGCGAGATGAGGTTGCAGGCCTTGAGACCCAGCTTTGTGCGACGAGGGCGCAGGTAGAGACGTTATCTTCGGATGACCGTACATCAGAATTGAAGGCCGCAGGCCTCGCGGAGTACCTGGAGTCCTTGGACTATATGCGGGATCGTAGCCTGATCGCGGAGGAGGTTCGTGATGACATTTGGTCCAAGGAAGTAGAGCCTCAGATGGATGACATGCGCCAGTTAGCGCTTCGTCGTGGTGTTTCGAAGGCTTTTCGCTTCATAGGGAAGCATCTTGGGTGTGATACTTCCAGTTTCAGCTTTGCGGACGTCTCAGATGATGAGCGTTTTAGCTCAGATGCTGATGATGAGTAGCTGTAGTGTTTATCTGCTTTTGTCTGCCTCGTTGTTTATTTGTAGTCATTTGTTTCTATCATAGCTTTTGAGATTGTCGCTGTTAGAGCTCCCATTCGTTGTTTGTTATGATAGCCTTACTTGTATGTCGTTGTCCTGCGTTTTGCATAGATGTATTTTGCCACGAGATGGTTGTTTGTGGGAGTTGTTCTTTATCATGGTGTATTTGTATTTTGACGTGAGATAGTGTGTGGGCCTGGCTCGCGGCCTAGTTTGTATGTGGGCTTCTTTGTGAGGGGGTCAAGTCCTCACGGTGTTGCGTGGAACAGGTCCATGGCCTTTCGCGCGAGACAGGCTCGCGGCTTCTTCGTGAGGGGGGCAGGCCCCCACGGTGTTGCGTGGAACAGACCCACGGCTTTTCGCGCGAGACAGGCTCGTGGCTTCTTTGTGAGGGGGGCAGGCCCCCACGGTGTCGCGTGGGACAGGCCCACGGCTTTTCGCGCGAGACAGGCTCGCGGCTTCTTCGTGAGGGGGCAGGCCCCCACGGTGTCGCGTGGGACAGGCCCACGGCTTTTCGCGCGAGACAGGCTCGTGGCTTCTTCGTGAGGGGGGCAGGCCCCCACGGTGTCGCGTGGGACAGGCCCACGGCTTTTCGTGCGAGACAGGCTCGTGGCTTCTTCGTGAGGGGGGCAGGCCCCCACGGTGTCGCGTGGGACAGGCCCACGGCTTTTGAATTTCGTTAGAACATACAGTGTTTGCAGAAAATAAAAGGTAATTCTTTGAATAATAAGCGTGATTCAAAGTATTGCATGAGATCAGGTTTGTGACTTATATAGGTCACCTAGTCTCGAGTTGAAAATGACGGCATAAAAGAGTCGTAATGTGTCACTGGTAAAAGCGGCGTAGATTTTGTGCGTTCCAGGTGCGTGGGAGAATCTTTCCTTCGGCATTTCGTAGCTTGTATGTGCCTGGCTTCACCATAGCGGTGACAACGAATGGTCCTTCCCATGTTGGAGATAGCTTGTCGCCTTGTGTTCCCTTCCCGGCAGCTTCCAAGGTGCGAAGGACTAGGTCTCCGATGTTGATTGAGCGGGCCTTTACCCGGCGGTTGTAGTAGCGGGCTGTGCGTTGTTGGTAGGCGGCGGCGCGAAGAGCGGCTTCTTCTCGTACTTCGAAGATAAGGTCAAGGTTGTCTCGGAGCGCCTCGTTGTTTATCTGAGGATCGAAGTCGGATGTCCGAGGACTAGGGACGCCAATGTCGACGGGTATAATAGCCTCCGTTCCATAACAGAGATTATAAAGAGTTTCTCCGGTAGGCGTTCTCTCTGTGGTGCGATATGCCCATAGCACATTAGGAAGAGCGTCCACCCATTGCCCCCCCAGCATCTTCTAGTCGTGTTTTTAGTCCCTTTAAGATAGTACGGTTGGTTACTTCAATTTGCCCATTAGATTGGGGATGTGATACTGCTGTGTGTCGCAATGCTATCTTTAAGTCTTCACATAACTTGGTGAAGGACTTTCCAGTGAATTGAGTGCCGTTGTCTGTGATAATGATTGCCGGTATGCCGAAGCGACATACGATGTTCTTCCAGACGAACTGTTTGGCGTTCTCTTCGGTTATCTTGGCCAGTGGTTTTGCTTCGATCCACTTGGTAAAATAATCGATTGCCATAATGATGAATTTCCTTTGACCGGAAGCTAATGACAAAGGTCCAAGGAGGTCTATCCCCCATTGTGCGAACGGCCAGGCTCCTTGTATCGACGTGAGGGCTACCGGGGGCTGCCGGGGAATGTTGGCGTGTACTTGACAGCTCTTGCACTTCTGAACGAATTCTGTCGCTTCCTTCTTCATGGTTGGCCAGTAAAATCCTTGCCGTAGGATTTTCCTGGCCAGGGCGTTTCCCCCGAGATGTTCGCCGCATACTTCTTGGTGAACTTCGCGGAGCGTGTACTCGGCATCTTCTCCTGATAGGCACTTCAGGTAGGGTCCTGCAAAGGACCGCTTGTATAGCTCCCCGTCTATCAGAGTGAATGCTGCCGCTCTCATTCTCAGGCGACGAGCCTCCTTTTGATCTTCCGGTGACAGTTGGCCCTTCAGATGGGCGATTAGCGGGGCTGTCCATGATTCCTCTGCTTTATTGACTTCTGCTACTTCCCACGGGCCGTGAATACTGGGGAAGACTATTTCTTCAACTTGACGCCTTCTTGTTTGGTATTGCGTTGAAGAAGTGGTCAGCTTTGACAGGGCATCTGCCTTGTTATTTTGTTCTCGAGGGATATGTATAATTTGGATTTGTGGGATTTGGATGAGAAGGGACTTGACGAGTTTCAGGTATTGGGATAGCTGTTCATTCTTGGCTTCAAATTCTCCTTCTACCTGCGAGACAACAAGTTGTGAGTCAGAGTAAATGATCAGCTGCTTGACCTGGCAGCTGATGGCGAGCCTGAGTCCCGCGATGAGGGCTTCGTATTCTGCTGCATTGTTTGTGGCAGGGAATTTTAGTCGGAGTCCATATTCTAGAGTAATGAGTTCTGGATTAATGAGGAGCAGGCCTGCCCCAGCACCTTCAGCCCCTGAGGCCCCGTCTACGTATAACGTCCATGTTCGTCCGGCTTCCGTGGGTGCAAATTCTGTTTCCGTCGGTAGAGTGTTCTCTACAATGAAGTCGGCCAAAACTTGAGACTTGATGACGGGGCGCGAGAGGAAGTGGATATTGAACTCACTCAATTCGACAGCCCACTTAACCAATCGACCGGATGCTTCGGGTTTTTGAAGAATGGCCCGGAGTGGTAGCTCGGTTAGGACCTTAATAGTGTGTGCCTGGAAGTAGGGACGGAGTTTTCTTGCGGAAAAGACAAGTGCTAAGGCTGTTTTGTCTGCAGCTGGGTAGCGGGTTTCGGTATCAGAAAGGATTTTGCTCAGGTAGTAGATGGGGCATTGAATTCCCCCTTCGTCTTTCACTAGGACTGAACTTAGGGCTGCTGGTGTGATGGCAAGATATAAAAAGAGAATTTCTCCGGGAGCTGGCTTGGATAGAAGTGGAGGAGAGGCCAGGTACTGCTTTAGGGATTCAAAGGCTGATTGACACTCATCGGTCCATTGAAACCCTGAGCTTCGTGCTCCTCGGAGAATTTTGAAGAAAGGGAGGTATTTGTCCCCTGATCGAGCTAGGAATCGGGATAGCGCTGTGATTCTTCCGTTCAGCCGTTGTACATCTTTAAGCGACCTGGGTGGAGACATTTCTTCGAGAGCCTTAATTTTCTCAGGGTTGGCCTCTATTCCTCGCTGGGTAACCATGAACCCCAAAAATTTTCCGGAAGTGACACCGAAGGCGCACTTGCTTGGGTTGAGCTTCATTCCATATTGTCTGAGGATCCTGAGACATTTTTCTAGGTCTTCTAAATGATCTTCTCGGCGAATGCTCTTAACCAGCATATCGTCTACATATACTTCCATGGATCTGCCGATGAGTTGTTTAAAGATCTTGTTCATGAGCCGCTGGTAGGTGGCACCTGCATTTTTAAGTCCGAATGGCATTACCTTGTAGCAATAAATTCCTTTGTCGGGACGGAAAGCCGTGTGCTCCTCGTCGGTCGGATCCATTCGAATCTGGTTGTATCCAGAGTAGGCATCCATGAAGCTAAGCAGTTGATGACCGGCGGTTGAGTCAACTAGTTGATCGATCCTGGGAAGTGGAAAGCTGTCCTTAGGGCAAGCCTGGTTGAGATTTGTATAATCCACGCACATTCTCCACTTTCCTGAGGATTTCTTTACTAGGACAACGTTAGCTACCCAAGCAGGGTAGCCAACTTCTCGAATGAATTGCGCGCGCAGGAGTTTTTCAACCTCTTCTTCTATTGCTTGGAGCCTCTCAGGGGCGAAATTTCTCTTCTTTTGAATGACGGGCTTACATGCAGGGTTGATGTTGAGGGAGTGGCGGATGACCTGAGGGTCGATCCCAGGCATATCTTCTGGGGACCAGGCAAAGATATCCTTATTCTTGCGGAGGTAGGCTGCTAATTCTTCCCTCTCGTGCTCCTATAAGAGGGATCCAAGCTGGATGGTGCGATCCGGCTTTGTCGAAGAGAGGGGGACTTCAATTAGACCTTCGGAGGGTGCCCCTCGCTGCAGAACTGCTTCATCTCTGAGGTCGAAGTCATCGATGTTTAGCGTGGTAGGCTCGGTGGGCTGTGCTTGCTTGGAATAACAACTCCTTGCAGCTTCCTGGTTTCCGCGTACTACTCCAATTCCTCCAGGAGTAGGGAACTTCATTGCTAGATGGGGGATAGATGGGATGGCCTTGAAGGTAGTCTGAACTGGCCTTCCGAATATAGCGTTGTATGCTGAGTTTGAATCTACAACCACGAATTGAGCTTCATGCGTAATCTGTCTTGGGAATTCTCCCAACGTGACTGGTAGAGTGACTGTTCCGATGACTTGGACCTGATGGTTGTCGAAACCATATATTGGTCCTGCGGCTGGAGTTAGCTGCTGCCGAGATATATTCATACTCTGCAGAGTAGTGGAAAAAAGGACGTCGACTGAACTGCCATTATCGACGAGGATTCGCTTAACGTTATAGCAGGGATTTCCGATTCCGGCGCTAATTACGAGCGGGTCTTGATGCGGGATTCGGACGTTGATAAGGTCTTCATCCCCAAATGATATGGTGGTGTCCTGCTTTCTTCTTTTATCTTCATGGGCTTCCTTTACAGAGTGGACTGACAGTATCTGTGAGGTTAGAATAGGTGACCCGGCAATAGTCTCAATGTTTCCTACTGCTTACCTTCCTCCTTCGGGCGCTGGCGGGGCATTCTGATGGTCCCTGGGTCGCCTAGGCGGGTTTTGCTGCTCTTGGACCCTTCCTTGTAGAAATCTACCGAGCAGTCCTAAACGGACTAAACGCTCGATTTCCTCCTTTAGGCGAGCACATTCTTCAGTGGTATGCCCGGTTGTCCGATGATATTCACAATACTTTGATTGATCGTTCTTAGGATTAGGAGGTGGTTGCCTTGGTCGCTGTAATGCTGGTTCATTCTGAATGGCATACAAAACGTTGGTGCGAGAAGTGTTGAGAGGGGTATAGTCCCTAGGGGGATCTCTCTGTGAGTCACGCCTGCGTTGTCCGGCTCGACGTTCCTCATGGAATCTTCCTTCCTGCCGTTGCGGAGCCGGCTCTTTATCTCTTTGCCTTTTCTGCACCCCATCGAACTGTCGCCTATGAGCTTCAATAGCTTCGTCTGCGGCTATCTGTGCCTCAATTCTGTGCACCAGATCCGGGTAGTTGGGTACGGTCTCTCTCATGAGTGCCGAATAAAAGCCGCTGGGGCGAAGACCCCCCAGGAATACTCCACGTAGGAGTTCGGGGTCGACGCCCGGGATCTGGCGAGCTTCTGCAGTGAAACGTCGAAAGAATTCTTTGAGGGTTTCCCCTTCGTTCTGGCGGATTCCAGAGAGATGAGATGGATCACGGACAATCTTTCGATTAGCGATGAATTGGTCGGAGAATTGCCTGGTTAGCTCGGCAAAACTAGCAATGGTACCGGGCCTTAAAGAATGGAACCATGTTCGAGCTTGCCCTTTGAGAGTAGTTGGGAATACTTGACATAACAATTGATCGGTGGCATGGAAGATCCTCATGATGGTGGTGAAATGATTGACATGCTCGAGTGGATCGTCAATTCCGTCGAATGTTTCGACGCTTGGGAGTTTGAACCCGGGTGGAATTGGATGATCGAGGATCTGCTGGGTCAAGGGGGAGCCTTGATAAAGCGTTCGCTGAGGGTGGAAATCTCTTCTTGCGGCTTGGCGGCATTCTTCAGCCACGGCCTCCCTGATCTCTTGACGAGTTAGTAGAGGGTGGATGGGAGCATCGTTAACTGGATCGTGGGGGCGATCTGCCCTTGCTCTTCCTAGATGGGGATGAGCCGAACTGGCGACATCTGAATGATCTTCAGGTCCTTCCTGCTCTACAGGGTCTTCCTGGTTCCTTGGTGGATTAAATAGTGGAGGATGGTTAGCTGGCGGAGGTGACCTGGGCGGAGCTGGAGGCGCTCCCAAGTTCCGAAGCAGTGTGAGCATTTCTGTCTGCTGCTCCTCCATTTGGCGGACACGCCCCTCCAGAGCGGCGACAGGGGCGAGCGCTGCTTCAGCGGTCAGTGGTACGTCTACCAGAGAGTGAGATCGTGCAGGCTCAGTGTGTCCGCCAAGTGCGGATCCTTCTGCGGTGCGGGTGCTCCTCTTTGCCATTGTGATGAACTTGCTCCGCGAAGGAAATTGGGAATGTTTCCCACAGACGGCGCCAAACTGTTGCGGACTAACTCGATGCTCCGGTCGGACCGGATATTCTTGGACCGCCTTAGCTCGCGGAGCGGTCGAGCGCGCACACAGTCAATTGAAAAATGGGGGACGGACACAGGAGGTTTTAACGTGGAAAACCCTTCAACCGGGTGAAAAACCACGTGACCGGGTCGGTGCCGATCAAAATCCACTAGATTGCTGGAGGTTACAATTTGACGGGGGAAATCGGGGCGACAGGCCGCTCCCGTTACAACCTTGAGGAGAGAGAGAGTATATGCGCTCGTCGGTGGGCAACAGACTGCCTCGCCAACGGGACTTGGATGGTGGAATGCGCGGGATGCTTCAGTTGCGTGCACTCAGAGGCGACGCGTGTCCAGAGGTTGTCACTGCTTCCTTTGTGCGTCTTTCTCGGTCCTTGGAGTGTTTCCTTGGTAACTGAGCTCTGGTGGGGTGCAAATAGCCGATGATAGGTTCTGGTAGCTGTTGGCAGGAGCTGATAGCCACCGGGGGCCGCTAGAGGCCTCGGGCGGCGGCCGGTGGTTGGCGGCGAGAGGCGGCCGCTAGTGGTTGGCGACGAGGGGTGGCCGCCGGCGGAGAAGAACGGGGAAGCTCCCACCTAAGGAAGAAGAAGAAGAAGAAGCGTAGGAGGAGAAAGTTAGGAAATGAGGAGCCCCTGGGGTCCTTTTATAGGCTCCAGGGGGAAGTTATGGCGGGCCCCCCCACTAACCTAGTGGGTTAGTGGGTGGTTTTGTCCCGATCGGACGGCCGGTGGGGCCTCTCCCTCGATCGGACGGCGGGGAGGTCCTCCCACGATGGCGGGCCGTCATGATGGCGGCGGCAGCCGGGCGGCCGGCGAGGGAGGCCGGCGGCGGCCAAGGTCACGGCCGGCCGCGGCCACGGCCGTCCATGGCCGGGGCGGCCATGGCCGGGGCGGCCATGGCCACGACCGGCCATGGCTGGGGCGGCCATGGCCACGGCCGGCCATGGCCGGGGCGGCCATGGCCGGGGCGGCCATGGCCGGGGCGGCCATGGCCACGGCCGGCCATGGCCGGGGCGGCCATGGCCGGGGCGGCCATGGCCACGGCCGGCCATGGCCGGGGCGGCCATGGCCGGGGCGGCCATGGCCACGGCCGGCCATGGCCGGGGCGGCCATGGCCGGGGCGGCCATGGCCGGGGCGGCCATGGCCGGGGCGGCCATGGCCGGGGCGGCCATGGCCGGGGCGGCCATGGCCGGGGCGGCCATGGCCACTGCCGGCCATGGCCACGGCGGCGGCCGGCCATGGTCGGGGCCATGGCCGGCCATGGCCGAGGCCGGCCACGGCTGGGCCATGGCCATGGCTGAGGCCGGCCATGGCCGCGGCCGGCCATGGCCGCGGCCGGCCATGGCCGCGGCCGGCCACGATCGTGGCCGGCCGGCCATGGCCGGAGGGGAACCGCCGGGGGCGGTTCCTTCCCCCAATGGTGGGGAGAGAGGGGGCCCACTCCCATGATCTCCATGAGAGATCATGGGGGTTAGGGGGGCCCGCCCATGATCTCTATTCATGGGGATCATGGGGGTCTCCATTTTCTTATAAATTAAGGTGGAGCCCATCAATTATTATTATTGCACATATTTTTTTTATTTTTGTAGCGCACGCTTCCACACATTTTTTTGGTTTGTTTTGTAGCGTTGAGTTGTAACGCTCATGTTATGAGCGCTTGGATGTATTTTGTACCGCGTATATTGTTCGTGTAAATTTTGTTCGGCTCGTTGGTGTGACCGGCCAACGAGACCCTAAATGCGCATGTCCGAAAATTTAGGGGATAGATTAGTTTAGAGCAAACTTCTATCAATTAACTATTTTATTAAATACTCATCTTCCTACAACCGTCACGTTCCCTGAAATCCCCCAAGTTATATTTATCAAATTTGCCCTCTTTTATTTTATTCGTATGGGCTGCCAATAGCCACTTTAAACCTAAACTCATCCCTTTAAAAGCAAACCCCCTAACCCTAAAGAGGTCGACTGGAATAGAATCGAACAAACCAATTTAGGTTTCGATCGATTACTCCCAGTGCCGCTCTCTTCCAAGCCCCGACGTCACATACCCTCTGCTCGCCAGTCACGCGGACGGCGCCAGAACCTAACCAAGCTCCCGTCGACCACTCCTGCAGCATCTGGCGGCTTCTCTGGTCCCGTTCCCGACAGATCCAGTGCCCTCCGGTGAGTTTTTTCTTCCAGGCAACTCCACTCGTCATTCTCATGTTGTCCAGTGGAGCCACAACATCCAGTGAAGCAAGCTTCCAGTGCTCCTTCCTTCCTGTCGAGTGTCACTGTTGTCCAGTGGTCCAACCCCCCCCCCCAACCAGCTTCCTCCAGCCCAGTCCCCATCGGGCCGAGGCCCAGTCAGCCACTGCCTCTTCTCCTGGGGTATACCTCTCGATTCCCTCGCTTGCAACCTTCGTTATTTTTATGCTCAGATTTTAAATGACCAGTTAATTATTTAGAGCTTGCCGGGCTAATCTCATTTTCTCATTGCCGTTTTTATTTCATTGTCTTGTATGCCCGTCACCGTATTACTGTGCCTGCGAAATTATGACTTGTGACGTTCTCACGTTCGTGTGGTAGCCTTGCGTTCGCGAGCGACGCTTAGGTTGTTTGTCCGTTTAAAATAGCCTGCATGGTCTCATCGCACCACATTTATTTAAAGAGATCACACTTTTATTTTTTAAAACTACAGCCCTAGATTTTAGATTACATTAGTTTGGTATCAGGGGGAGGTTTTGATTCACTCCTACCGTGAATCGATCAATAAACTTTTATTTTCATTTAGTAAAAAACTGTGGAATTAAACGAGCGCATGATGACTTTAATGAAAAACATTGAGTCCGTCACTGCAGAATTCAAATAGAATCTGCATGGGTTGTGCACCGATGTACACAAACTTGAAACGACAATGCGCAAGCATTATGTTTTCCCTGATTACGTCCCAACTACGTATCAACCAGTTGAACTTGCGCTTCAAAAAACTGATTGTCCCTTCTCTAAACTCGCTGTTTTCCCCACAAGCACTTTAACTCCACTAGTCTCCACCATGGCACCCCTTCAGTCGAGGAGATCCTTCATGAGCCCCAACTCCAAGAAAAGGAATTTCATCCTCCTCATTCCGCCATCTAGACTGAAGAGGTGTCTCCACTTGTTCACGTTGATTCACCAATTGTTTTCATCGAGTTTAGTCCTGAGACCCCACCCAAGGGAGAAGAACTTATTGATAAGTCGATCTCACTTCTTCCGAAGGAGTTGGCTAGTGATGAGATCATCCTCTTAGGTGACATAGCCTCGTTTGTCATATGTCCTGATTTTCTTAAACCACTGCTTCCCCAACCCCGTGACTCCGTGAGGCCGTAGAAATTGAGGTTAGTGAATACTCGTCAGTGCCCTTAGAGTCACCACCTTATATGGACTTTATTTTTGACGAGCACGCGTTTTGTTCACATCACTTTCCTTTGGTTATAGGCAAACATGTCGAGTCACCACATCACTATAGTCTGATCTCTGAAACTGTTAGGGTCCAATCGACACGCAGGTATTGGCTTTCTGAAATTAGTTTTGCTCAAAAAACCAATATATGCACAAATTGGTTTTGTGCCGAAAACCAATTCTGATGTTCGGCTACATGATGGTATTCAGGAATTGATATTTAAAAGCTCTTCGGCAGCACAATGGAATTAGCTTTCTGAAATTGAAATTTTTAGAATTTATAATTTTTAAATTGAACCATTTAATCAAAATATTATTAATAATTGAAGTCCATTTACACTACAAACAATCTAAACCATAAGCATATGAAATCACAACAATATAAAACAATTTACCTCAGTAAGTTCCTTTACTCCATTCACACATCAAATCATTAGAGAATAACTTATTTATCTCAAGAATGATAATAACACACGAAAGAGGCGCATATTTCAGTTGTGCAGAGTGTCCCATATGAAACTCAAGAAAGAGGTGCATTCACCCATCACATAATCACACAACCTCATTATTTTTAATTTCATTTCAGCAATAACAGCATGCATAATCACATCCATCTGCACCCATTGCAAACCCAAGGAAATAACCAACACACACATCAAAAATTAGATGCTTAAAAATTATTGAGTTTCAGCTACCATCAACAACTACTTTATAAAAACTCCAGCAGATGAAGGATCTAGTAGCTCCAACAGATGCAGATGGAAGAAAGAAACAACAATCCGATTATGAAATAAAAGAAAGAAGGGGAGGAGGAAGAAGAAGAAGACGAGGCAGAAGTTGGTTCGTGGCACTGGTGGATCCAAGGTTCGACAGAGAGGGAAAACCGCAAATAGGAAGAAAAATAAGAAGAAGCTGAGGAAGAAGATCGGGATGGAGGAGGGGAAGTTACTGGCAGCGAACTGCGTTCAGGTAGAGTTGTCGCAAGTCGGTGAGGGAATGAGAGCGGCGATTTGGGGCTTGGTGGACGACGTACCAGTGCATGGGGAGCGGGGTCAGGGCACGACACGGGATTACGGTCGGCATCGGAGCAGCCGGGGTTGCGGAAGACGGAGTGTGAAATTAGAAATCTGGATGAAAACTAGCGAAAATCAAAGCACGGGGATAAGTTTTCGGGCATCAGCTTTTTAGTTATGGGGAATATCCGTGGTTTTCATTTTGAAAGTCAATACCTTTCTAATTTTTGTGCTCCGAACAGCGGAATTGGCTTTCTGGAACCCGAAGCCAATTACATAAAGTCAATACCAGCACATTGAACTGACTCTTAGGATTAGCCGTATTGAGGGAGTCGAGTCACTACTTAGATTTTTTACTCCTCATACGGACACCCGTTTTAAGGGGTTTTATGGAAAATTTCATACGATAAAATTGGGGTCTGTTTAGAATTTTGTGACTCTAGTGGGATTTCATTTAGTGAAGTCAAAACGAGAGTCGATCCTGGTTTAGCGGACGTTCGTAGGTGTCTATCGAGCGAGTGTACATTGCGTTATGAGTTACTGATTCAACGGGTTGATTCCACTTGTTTCCTGTTTTTCCACCGACCATATGTTTGCCCCACACAATGCCTTTGTCATCCTATGAAAGTTCTAATAGTTACTGTTTATTTAAATATTTGGCACAAAATTTTAACTAATGGATTGCGAGCTTTTTGAGATGAGAGGTTACTTCCAAGTTTTGGGTCACATGAGCGACATCAGCAGGACAGTATGCAACATCTCTTCGATCGACGCTTTGACCTTCTACTTGTAGGTCGCATCGAGTCTCTTCGAGGTCAAGCTCTTAACCCTCGAGAGAATTGATGAAACCCACGTCGCTTCATTATTATTATTACCGCAAATGTTTTTTTTTATTTTTGTAGCGCACAATATTACATATTTTTTTGTTTGTTTTGTAGCGTTGAGGTTAACACACATGTTATGAGCGCTTTGGTGTATTTTGTATCGCGCATATTATTCACGTAATTTTTGTTCGGCTCGTTGGTGTGACCGGCCAATGGGACCCTAAATGCATAGGTCTGGTAATTTAGGCGATAGATTAGTTTAGGGCAAACTTCTATTAATTAACTATTTTATTAAATGTCCATCTTCCTACAACCGTCCCGTTCCCTGAAATCCCCCCGGTTATATTTATCAAATCTGCCCTCTTTTATTTTATTCCTATGTGCTGCCAATAGCCACTTTAAATCTAAACTCATCCCTTTAAAAGCGCGCAAACCCCCTAACCCTAAAGAGGCCGACTGGAATAGAATTGAACGAACCAAGTTAGGTTTCGTTTGATTCCTCCCAGCGCCGCTCTCTGCCTAGCCCTGACGTCGTATAACCTCCGCTCGCCAGTCAAGTCGACGACACTAGAACCTCACCAAGCTCCCGTCGACCACTCCTGCAGCATCTGGCGGCTTCTCTGGTCCCGTTCCCGACAGATCCAGTGCCCTCCGATAGAGTTTTTCTCTTCCTGGCAACTTCGCTCGTCATTCCCCTGTTCTCCAGTGGAGTCGCAGCATCCAGTGAAGCAAGCTTCCAGTGGCTCCTTCCTTCCAGCCGAGTGTCACTACTGTTCAGTGGTTTGAACCCCCTCCACTCAGCTTCCTCCAACCCAGTCCCCACTGGCTCGAGGCCCAGTCAGCCACTGCCTCTTCTCCTGGGGTATACCTCTCGATTTCCTCGCCTGCAACCTTCGTTATTTTTATGCTCAGGTTTTAAATGAGCAGTTAATTATTTAGAGCTTGCCCGACTAATCTCATTTTCTAATTACCGTTTATTTTCCATTGCCTTGTATGTCCTCCACCGTATTACTGTGCATGTGAAATTATGACTTGTTATTTTCTCACGTTCGTGTGGTAGCCTTGCGTTCGCGAGCGACGCTTAGGTCATTTGTCCGTTTAAAATAGCCTGTGTGGTCTCCTCGCGCCACATTTATTTAAAGAGATCACACTTTTATTTTTTAAAACTACAACTCTAGATTTTAGATAACATCAATTGTGATGTCCCTTGCATGCTAAGACGTGGTTTGATCTCTGTGATCGGTTGACTAGCCAGGTGATATTGAGATTCATGTGTGGAGGGCATCCCGCCGAGATAAGTCTCCTTATGTGAATCTAACAAGAATGGTTATGCTAATTGACAAGCTCGATTGTTTTAATATCCATGCGTGGGTGGGGTCAAAGTTGGAGTTCTTAAAATTGGTTGTTGTGAAATTTGTGAAACTGACAAGAACAGTCATGTCTTGTGACAAACTGATGGTGCTAGTATCATGCGCGATAGGGAGCCACTAGTGAAACTCGGGCTACATACATGTTGCATTGTTAGGCTTCTTTGCTTCTTGCTCAAAATAGAGAACACGTTTGATGATTTTGACATATAAACTATTAGCTCGATGTGCTTATTTATATGTTTTATTCATATTGCATACAAAGTCCTGACTTGCAGGGTGATATAGTTCTCCGGGATCCGCTATGATGGCCGGGAGTGGGGTGTTGTGACGTAGGTGTTGTCAGCCCTGGTTGACCCCCGTGCACAACTTCTATTGTGTTGGCTTCAAGGCAAGAATCGCAAGCTGGAGCTAGCTCATCGACCAAAAATGCATAAGCCTCGTGAAGTGTTTCCCCTCCATCTTTATTATTTTCATTCACCGTTGTTCCGACTTGCTTGTCATGATAGCTTAGGAGTTTTGCTACTTTTGTTTTGACATGATGGATGTTGATTTAGACTCATGTTTTGTATGGTCATAAGACATGATTTTTTCTTTTGTATATGTGAACAACTTCTTGATGTTTGGCTTAACGTTTCCGCTGTATTTTCATTATTTATTGCCTGAGTAGCTTCTTATATCATTTTATAATTCTAATACTGCGGTGACTTTATGTTCTGGATCCCAGCCGAACCCATACTATATGATTGTTACAGAAGAGGTTACAATACTGTTGAAGTTGCGAACAAAATGACAAATAAATGTGGTCAGCCCATGAAAGCTCTGAACCTTCATCACCATTTTGGGAATTGGTCACTCTAGAATTGTTGACCTTCATTTCATCCACACCCATGCAATCCACGAAAATTACAAAACCGTGGAAGAGTAGTTGTCGTTCAATGAAGGTATAGTTTGCTCTCTTGATTAGGGTCAGGCCTCCCGCAACGCGGTGATACCTGCCATAAGTGGACCATGTGAGAGCGCTCATCTATGCTATAGGGTAGAATGCCGTCAAAATATGCGAACAAAACGTAGAAGAATTGTGTCCAACCCATGAAATCTCTGAACCTCCATCACCATTTTGGGAGTTGGCCACTCTCAAATTGTTGTGACCTTCCCTTCATCCCCACGCAGGTCATCCCAGGAAATGGCAAACCCGTGGAAGAGTAGTTGTCATTCAATAAAGGTACAATTTACTCTCTTGAGATATAGTTGGGCCTCCCGCAAGTTGGTGAATACCTGCTATAAGTGGACCATGTGAGAGCGCTCATATAGTAGAATGCCGTAAAAATAATTGACCACAAAATGGCCCAAAAATGATTTCAGAATGTGAGACAGTGTGTGCATGAAGGTGTTTTCAGAGCGTTGGACATGCCAAATGGCATGACAAGTCATTTGTAGAGATCAAACGGCATTTTGAAAGTCATCTTTCATTCATCCACACAACAAATGCGGTCCTAATGACATTGACAATGCAAATCCAACTTGATGAAGACCAAATACCTGGGACACTGCTCAACTGATCTAACATGTCATCGAGCTGCAGAATCAGAAATCAATATTTGACCGTGCTTTTGTTGACAGTGAAATTACCCATGAACATACTGTTGGGGTTCAGCCCCTAAAGGTTATGTGTGTGCAGAATTTAAGAAGTTGCAACCTGAATTTTGGGGTTGCAACCTTCTTTTCACTGGTTTTGGGGGGCAGTTTTTATTAAAAACTGTGAGCAATTTTTAATAATTGTTTGGCTTTTAAAATCTCATCCCTCCTCTCGATTAAAAAAGTGTTAGGGTTAAGAAAGAGGATCTGAAGCCTTCCCCCCTGTGCCTGCGTGCGACCGCCATCTGCCATCCCCGCGTTGCGCGACCGCCGTCCGCCATCCCTGTGCCAGTGCTGACCGCCGGCCGCCGTTCGTCGCCACTGTTGCAGGGAATTTTGCCGCTGCTGTAGGCGGGTGTTTGCCGCTTGGAAGGAGGTGTTTCCTCTGTGTGAAGAAGGAGTATTTCTCTACCGTTTCAAGGGCTTCTTCGTCGACGGTTTCAGGTGTACCCTTTCTTGTCTTCGTTTGCTATTGTGTTTGAAGAGAGAGTAGGATTTTATCCTGTTGTAGAGAAGTTGTGGATTTGTCTTGGTGGTAGAGAGGAGTGGATTTGTGTGTCAAATCCGGAGGGCTCTATTGATCGTTATTTATTATAGTGGATTTTCGTAATCCTTATTTATTATAGTGGATTTTCGTCGTGCCGTGCCCCGTGGTTTTTGAACTTCAAGTGGTGAAGGTTTTTCACGTATATCTTTGTGTTCACTTATAATGTTAGTGTTGTTTCTTGTTGTGAAATCGGATCGAGTACCGCGGTAGCGCAACGGAATTCAAATCTGAGCAAAACGATCGCGCAAAATAAAAATAACAGAACGAGATTCCAGGCACACAGACGACAAAGAGATTTTACGTGGTTCGGAGAGAAGCTCCTACTCCACGGGGAGAGCGCGCCGGAGAAGATCCACTAAAAATCACGGAGGTTACAATATTACAAAAGATCAGAAATTGGAAGAACAAAAAAACAATTCCTGGAGCTGTCGCCGGAGCTGTCGCCGGCGATATCGCCGGGCGATATCGCGTCTGCACCAAAGCCGACCCTGTTGCTGCCGCCTGACTCCCTGCTGCCGCCGCTGCCGCTGCCTCGCCGATCCCGCCTGATGTCACCTCTGGACAACCGCACGCCGCCGCTTGCCACCGGGACCAAGTCCCGCCGCCGCCGTGTGCCTGGATCGCCGGTCGAAGCCGCCTACTGCAGCCTCTGCAGCCTGGACGGGAGAATACCCGCCGCCGCCTGCTGCTGCTGCCGCCGCCGGAGCACTGCCGCCGCCGCCACCTGTCGCCGAAGCCTGGGACCAAGTCCCGCCGATGTCACCTCCTGGAGCACGCCGCAGCAACCACCGGGACCGAGTCCCTCCGCTGCCTTCTCCTTTTCCGGCCGCCGGAATTGAGCCGCCTGATGCTCTCTCTCTGGATGTGAAGGGTTGCAGGTGTGGTGGTACCTTAGGCTTGTAGCAGTCATGAATTTATAGCTGTAAACTCAATGGCCGAAAAGGAGATTATCTCCTAATTTAGGAATCATGGCTAATAGGGGAAATGATCTCCAAAATAGGAGATTGCCAAAACAAATTTGACCGACTTTCCTGAAACCACCCAATAATTAGGAGAATAATACAGATTAGGAATAGGCCAAGGAATAGGATATCCGGCCAGATTTGATTCTCCTAATTATTTCCAAAAAACCGGGCTCCTCTGATTTAGGAAAGTATGATCCCACGGATCGGTGACTTGGCGCAATCATGACGCTCCGGGAATGTGAGGTGTCATAATCCTAACAATCTCCACCTTGACTCCTCACACGACAAACTCCACCTCCAGCTTGGATCTCTCCTACCGACGACTACGAACCCCCTCTCCCTGGGGTCTCTGCGATCAACATGCACCGGTGCGAGTCAAGTCAAACTTGACTCGCCTCAAAGACTTCTCCCGCATGCTCGCAACGCACTCCTCCACAGGAATCTCCCGCAACACCACGCCTCCACCTCGAACGGACTCCCTCGACTCCTGATGGCGCACACCGACGTGCTCTGTCCCTGCACGACAGACCGGGTCTTCTGCAAGGTGACTCGCACTCGGACTCTCACTGTGCAACTCCACCTTCTTCTGAGTACCCTTGTGATCCTTGGTGGGACACCTGAGCCAGATGGCTCCCCTTGCGGTGTCTGGGCTCTCCTGAGATGACACTCTGCCCCTCTTCTCTACGACTGCAAAGATTTTACATTTGCCAAGGTCCTCTTTCCGCGCACACGCCCTTGCCGCAAATCCTGCCCCGCTCCTCCGCTTGTCCTTCCTAGCTTTTTGCTGAGAGCGGTCTCTGCTCTCTAAAGCTCTATCGAAGGAAACGCGATCTGAGGAGATCGCCTGAAATGCATACGCTACCGTATCCTGTAGCTCACGAGACGGTCTGACCTCTCTCCTCGCATTTCCCCTGGCAATAGTGGTGCCAATCAGTCTGTAGAGAGATCTGGAACGCTCTCCTCTCAAGACTGTCTGCACGCCTCTCCTGACCTCCAAATGTCCATCGTTGCCAGTGAAAGAATACCCGGCAGACTCCAGAGTGCCTAGAGAAAGCAAGCTCTTCCTCAACTCAGGCACATACCGAACGTTGGTGAGGGTCCTAACCACTCCATCAAACATCCTGATCCTGATGCTCCCGACTCCTGATATCTTGCACCCCGACTGGTTCCCCATCCGAACACGACCACCCTCACACTGCCTGAAGCTGGAGAACCATTTTATGTTCGGGCACATGTGGTACGAGCATCCAGTATCCATGATCCAGGAATCTGTGGTCTCAGAATTATGTGACACGTGAAGAACGTCGGCATCGTTCTCATCCTCAGATGCCACCGCAGCCTGATGTGGCTCATGCGTCTGCTCCTTCCTCTTCGGGCAATTATTCTTCCAGTGTCCATCCTCCTTGCAGTAGTGGCACTTCGTATTCCTGCCTCTGGACTTAAACCTCGACCGGTCTTCCTCCTTGCCTCCTCCTCTCGATCTACCCCGGGCTGGGTCATTGCTCCTCACAAATAAGCCCTCGTCAGCTCTAGGGCTCGACTTGCTTCGCGCTTCGTTCGAGAGCAGTGTTGTCATCACTTCTTCCATCTTCAGGGTGTCCTTCCCATACAGAATTGTGGTAACCAGATGATCGAAGGACTTCGGCAATGAAGACAACAGGAGGAGAGCCTGGTCTTCCTCCTCGACTTTAACATCCATACTACGCAACTGGGAGATGAGCCTGTTGAACACGTTCATGTGCTCCAGTAACTGATTGCCCTCGGACATCCTTAAGCTGTACAGCTGTCTTTTCACGTAGAGTTTATTCGTGAGAGACTTAGACAGGTACAGCTCCTCCAGTTTCTTCCACAAGTCTGCCGTAGTCTCAGCTTCGGCCACGTTGTACATCACCTCGTCGGCCAAACACAGCTGAACGGTGCTGATGGCCTTCAGATCCAGCTCCTCCCACTCGTCGTCCTTCTTCCCAGATTTCTCCTTGCCAAGGAGAGCCTTGTGAAGACCTTGATGCACGAGAACTGCCTTTATGCGTTTCTGCCAAAGGCCAAAATCAATCTTGCCGTCATACTTCGGAATCTCGAATTTTGCCGCCATTGTTTTGCTCGTAGTGCTACTGGTAATCCGATTAAGTTCACGGATCAGATCTGAGAAGATAGGGAGCGGACCGATGGTCGTCACCTACCGTTGACCCAAACCTAAAACGGAACTTACAATCAATCACCTCCGCGGAACCTCCCTCTGATACCAATTGTTGTGAAATCGGATCGAGTACCGCGGTAGCGCAACGGAATTCAAATCTGAGCAAAACGATCGCGCAAAATAAAAATAACAGAACGAGATTCCAGGCACACAGACGACAAAGAGATTTTACGTGGTTCGAAGAGAAGCTCCTACTCCACGGGGAGAGCGCGCCGGAGAAGATCCACTAAAAATCACGGAGGTTACAATATTACAAAAGATCAGAAATTGGAAGAACAAAAAAACAATTCCTGGAGCTGTCGCCGGAGCTGTCGCCGGCGATATCGCCGGGCGATATCGCGTCTGCACCAAAGCCGACCCTGTTGCTGCCGCCTGACTCCCTGCTGCCGCCGCCGCCGCTGCCTCGCCGATCCCGCCTGATGTCACCTCTGGACAACCGCACGCCGCCGCTTGCCGCCGGGACCAAGTCCCGCCGCCGCCGTGTGCCTGGATCGCCGGTCGAAGCCGCCTACTGCAGCCTCTGCAGCCTGGACGGGAGAATACCCGCCGCCGCCTGCTGCTGCTGCCGCCGCCGGAGCACTGCCGCCGCCGCCACCTGTCGCCGAAGCCTGGGACCAAGTCCCGCCGATGTCACCTCCTGGAGCACGCCGCAGCAACCACCGGGACCGAGTCCCTCCGTTGCCTTCTCCTTTTCCGGCCGCCGGAATTGAGCCGCCTGATGCTCTCTCTCTGGATGTGAAGGGTTGCAGGTGTGGTGGTACCTTAGGCTTGTAGCAGTCATGAATTTATAGCTGTAAACTCAATGGCCGAAAAGGAGATTATCTCCTAATTTAGGAATCATGGCTAATAGGGGAAATGATCTCCAAAATAGGAGATTGCCAAAACAAATTTGACCGACTTTTCTGAAACCACCCAATAATTAGGAGAATAATACAGATTAGGAATAGGCCAAGGAATAGGATATCCGGCCAGATTTGATTCTCCTAATTATTTCCAAAAAACCGGGCTCCTCTGATTTAGGAAAGTATGATCCCACGGATCGGTGACTTGGCGCAATCATGACGCTCCGGGAATGTGAGGTGTCATAATCCTAACAGTTTCTTATTATTGCTTGAGCTCTATTGATCGGTGGGTGTTGCTGTTGTCTGCGACCCCCTTTCCCTATCAAGTGGTATCAGAGGGGAGGTTCTTTGGCTAGTCGTTTTTATTTCTCGGTTTCTAACTGTAGGATTTCACGTGCGGTAGTGGGGCAAATTTTAAAAAAAATTCCTAACACCACATAACACATAAGGATCGGATATCCCAAAACAATGCAACAAAGGCTTAACAAAATAAACCCTAACTCATCACATCTAATCCATCACAGGCGTTAGAAATTATACCTCTAGAGAACAATCTCTAGGCGGAAGAGGAAAGTGCGCCGGAGAGAATGAAAACGATCCCACCGCAACAACGAGGCTGATCGCCTCGCCTCTTGGTTCACCTTGAACCCGAACAACGTCAAATCTCTATTCCGTTGACGGGGAATAGAGACACTAACTCAGATCTACTCTCCTCTTGCACCGATGACTCCAAGTGGCCGAACCACACTAGTCGCCGGGTAGGGAAGAGGAAGGTGGAGAGGGATCTAAAACCGTTGAGAAGAAGGAGCAAACTCAAGCCATCATGCAAGCTATGGCCGACCGGGAAGAACCACCTAAGGTCGGCGAACGGCACGGAGATGGCGGCGGCAAGCTTGCCCGGAGAAGAAGCAACAGACGCCAAGGCTATGGCGGCGGCAAGCTTGCCCGGCGACGGAGCAGCGGGCGGCGATGTCGGCGACAAGCTAGCCCGGCGGCGGAGAGGGGGCTGCACGATGATGGCGGCCGGAAGTAGTCGATCGCAAAAACCCTTCTTCCTCCGTTTCTTGCGGCTAGGTTTAGACAAAAACCGTGAACTTGCTGAATCCCCTTATTCAGGTTCTCTTTTTATATCTATATATATACATAAACTTATATATAAATATATATATACATAATATACATATATTTATATATTTTCATATATATATATATATATAACACATATAAATATATACTTATATACATAAACTCTTACAAATATATATATAATCCCATAATTTCAACGACTCGCTCCGTCAAATTTCTCTTTGATAGCCGCACAGGAATACTATCTGAGCATGTCGAGACACGACATTAGACGTTCGCACTTACTATAGTACTTAGATTAAATGTTCCATAAAATCAAATACCCCAAATAAGCCGAACGGATGCTGTTCACGTTCATTAGGTGCGACCTTAAAGAGGAACCATGTCGTCAAGGCTATAATATAACATCCTATATTATGGACTATAAGAGGCTTTGTCACTGCATTATAGTCGCCCAAACAACATGGTAACTAGGTAACGCAATGAACGACCTGCGTCTATTTCTTTGTCACATGATATCATAAATATTGTGCAAACTGGGACTGTGTCATTTCGCACTATATTTGTCTTTCTTGGTCTCACAAGTGAGTTGTATTTATAACTACGTTAGTTATAATGCATGCTATACAACCTCGCTCTGCCAAGGGGCCCGACTATATCATTACCAAAATAATTTGGGGACAAAATGATATTTCGATATATACATCCCTTACGCGCAGGTATGAACAACGAATCATAGTGTTTATCACCATCAGAAGATAGTCTTCAACTATAATCACATTGCTCACACCAACGCGCTCAATCTACATATCTCATATCTACAAAACACTAGACACGTTGTAAACACTAATGACACTTAACACATTCCACTTAATGTTACAACATAAGATAGGTCAAGCTCAATATGTATGAAACCATATACATACTCATGTGATTAAGTGATAACTATTATCAACATTTATAGAACTACAATGTACTCTAATGCACATGACAATTCAAGGTGGTGGTCAATGTCCCTCTTTGATTACCGGGATCGAGAGCATATAAAACTAAGATCATGTGATGGAATTCAAGTGTTCTACAGCTTAAGATCAAGGGCATCTTCTCGAGCCATCATGAAGCATCATCAAATGATCTAGAGACAAAATGAGTTTGAACATTCATCAAAAACATGAACTTTAATAAAATTAAAGACAACTTTCAAAACACAAATCCTTCACTAACTTGGTGCGGTAGGTGACGACCATCGGTCCGCTCCCTATCCTTTCTTGTTAATCCCTTAAAATAAATCGACTTGTGGACCGTAATAGAGTTATTTGTTTGAGAAAGCAATGGAACAGAACACAAGGATGGTCAGTATGAATGGCAAGAATTGGAGCATCTGGAAGCTTCGGATGGAGGATCTCTTATATTATAAAGATCTCCATGCTCCGTTGACAGGGAGACCTGCTTCAGTTAAGGATGATGAAGAGTGGAAGAAAATGGATCGAAAGGAAGTAGGGTTCATTAGACAGTGGCTCGATGACTCTGTTTTTCATCATGTTTCCACAGAGACCTCGGCTCAGGCCTTATGGAAAAAGCTTGAAGCCTTATACGAGTGGAAGACTGCAGTTAACAAGGCATTTCTGATTATGAAGCTTGTCAATTTGAAGTACCGGGAAGGTTCACAGATGACTGAGCATCTGAACCTTGCTCAAAGTATTATCAATCAGTTGGAGTCCATGAAGATTCTTTTGGAAGATGAACTCCAAGCTCTGATGATCCATAGTTCTTTACCCGAGAGTTGGGAGACTCTAGTAGTGTCGTTGAGCAACTCAGCACCTGATGACGTGGTAACCATAGAAATGGTGTCTGGTTGTCTCTTGAACGAAGAGCTAAGAAGGAAAGATTCTGGATCTTCCACTTCGGGTGTTTTTTTCATGGAGGGAAGAGGCCGGTCTGTGAAGAAGGATGTGAAGCACAGGGACAGTTCCAGGAGTAAGTCCAGGGGCAAGTCTAAGAAGGACATCGAGTGCTACTATTGTAAAAGGAAGGGTCATTTCAAGAAGGATTGCTTCCAAATTAAAAGAGACCTGAAGGGAAAGACAAAGGAGGTAGTAGAATCCACTGGTGATGCGACGACTTCGATTTATGAGGCTGAGACGTTATGCTTGCAGTGTAGTGGGTCGTCTTGCCAGGATTGCGTTGACACGGACTGGATCATGGACGGAGGTGCATCCTATCATTGCACTCCTCACAGAGATTACTTCTACACCTACTCTGCGGGAGATCTTGGTGTGATCCGGATGGCAAATTCCGGTGAGTCGTTGATTGTTGGCAGTGGTGATGTCCATCTGGAGACTGAATTGGGGAAGATTGTTCTCAAGAGCTTCAGGCATATTCCTGACTTGAGAATGAATCTGATTTCCATTGGTAGGCTTGATGATGGTGGTTTCACGAGCATTGAAGGTGGAGGGACCTGGAGTTTGTTGAAGGGCTCTTTGGTGGTAGCCAAAGGAAGGAAGTGTTGTGGCCTTTATCGTACTAAAGCCAAGATCTGTGGTCCAAGTGTGAATGCGACAGAGGGCAACTCTATGGAGTTATGGTATCGCAGACTTGGGCATATCAGCGAGAAGAACTTGAAGATCTTGGTGAAGAACAAGGTCCTTACGGAACTATCAGGAGGGCTTCCTGATACGTGTGCGCACTGCTTGGACGGTAAGCAGAAACGTGTTTCCTTTGCTTATTCTGAACCAAAGAGGAAGGCAGAGTTACTATACTTGATACACACTAATGTGTGTGGTCCTATTTAGCCCAAGTCTGTGGGCGGAGCCGCTTACTTTGTCACGTTCATTGACGATCACTCCAAGAAAGTCTGGGCATATTCTGTGAAGCAGAAGAGTGATGTTCTAGCAAAGTTTGAAGAGTTCAGAGCGAAGGTGGAGAAGATGACCGGGAAAGAAATAAAGCGAGTTCGATCTGACAACGGGGGAGAGTACACTGGTGCCTTCGACGCTTACTGCAGAAGGCATGGCATAGTACATTAAAGGACAATCCCGAGGACGCCGCAACAGAATGGGTTAGCAGAAAGGATGAACAGGACGATTATTGAGAAGATCAAATGTATGATCTCTCAAGCTGGCATTAGTAAACAGTTTTTGGCTGAGGCTGTGCAAACTGTTGTACATCTGATAAATCTGTCTCCTTCTGCACCTTTGAATGGTGATATTCCAGAGCGTGTTTGGTCCGGGAAGGAAGTGTCGTACGGACATGTGCGGGTGTTTGGATGCAAAGTCCACGTTCATGTTCCCAAGGAAGAGAGATCGAAGCTTGATGAGAAGTCCCGGGAGTGCATCTTGATGGGATTTCCCCATGAGGAGTTTGGTTATAGACTCTGGGATCCTGTGAACAAGAAAATGATCAGAAGCAGAGATGTGATCTTTGTTGAAGATCAAGTGGTTGGTGAGCAGAATCCTGCGGAGTCACAGGTTCCACAGTTTCCACCTACGGATGAGAGACTTTATGCTGATGATGGGCCAGTAGAGACTGCTGCTGATGATGGGCATGCTGAGGAGGAAGTTGGTGAGCTTATTCCTGATGAGGAGATGATTCCGGATGCAGGGGGAGCTCTGTCAGTTGATGTACCACCTGTGGTGGAGGTTTCTCTTGTCAGATCTGAGAGAGTCAGAAGGCCCAATACCAGGTATTCCCCTCATAAGTATTTTTTGCTTACAGATAGTGGAGAGCCTGAGTCCCATGTAGAGGCTCAGAGTGCTGAAGATCGTGAGGCTTGGACAGCTGCTATGGAAGAGGAGTTGTACTCCCTTCAGAAGAACGAGACGTATGATTTAGTCCCATTGCCTAAAGGGAAGAGAGCTTTGAAGAACAAGTGGGTCTTCAAGCTAAAGTTGGATGAAAATCATTCTCAGCCAAGGTACAAGGCAAGACTTGTGGTGAAAGGTTTCAGTCAGAAACAAGGTGTCGATTTCGACGAGATTTTTTCCCCAGTGGTGAAAATGTCCTCTATCAGACTGGTGTTGGGTATGTTGCCTCCATGGATCTTGAAGTCGAGCAGATGGACGTCAAGACGACATTTCTGCATGGCGATTTGGAGGAAGAGTTATATATGGAGCAGCCCGAAGGTTTTGTGGCTAAGGGAAAGCATCATCTGGTCTGCCGGCTCAAGAAGAGCATTTATGGGTTGAAGCAGGCACCCAGGCAGTGGTATAGGAAATTTGACTCTTTCATGATGAAGAGCAAATTCCAACGGACCAGAGCTGATCACTGTGTGTATGTGAAGAGGACTGAGAAGATGTTCACTATTCTGCTGTTGTATGTAGATGATATGCTGATTATTGAGGATGACAAGGCCATCATAGCTGAGTTGAAGAAGGAGCTCAGTGAGTCCTTTGAAATGAAGGATTTGGGACCGGCAAGGAAGATACTTGGAATGAAAATTACCAGGGACAGGAGTACTGATCAACTATGGCTGTCTCAGTTTGAGTATGTGGAGAAAGTGCTGAAGAGGTTCATGATGGACAAGGTAAAACCCGTTGCTACTCCTCTGGTCGGGCACTTCAGACTTTCCATTTCTCAAAGCCCCTCATCTGAGAAGGAGGTGGAAGAGATGAGCCAAATTCCTTATGCATCCGCAGTGGGGAGCCTGATGTATGCTATGGTCTACACTAGGACAGACATAGCTCATGTTGTGGGGTCTGTGAGCCGTTACTTGGCAAACCCAGGGAAAGTCCACTGGAGTGCTGTGAAATGGATACTCCGCTATCTCCGAGGTACCTCAGACCTTTGTTTACAGTTTAGTGGAGGTCCACCAGAACTCATTGGGTACTCGGATTCGGATATGTCAGGAGATGTTGACACGAGGAGATCCACTTCTGGATTCGTGGTCACTTTTGGAGGGGGAGCAATGTCGTGGCAGTCAAGGCTTCAGAAGTGCGTGGCATTGTCGACGACGGAGGCTGAATATATTGCGTTGACTGAGGCGTCAAAGGAGCTTATTTGGATGAAGAAGTTCATGCTAGAGCTTGATCTCCGACAGGACGTGTATACAGTTTTCTGTGACAGTCAGAGTGTTATATTTTTGGCCAAGAATCCCGTCTTTCACTCAAGGACGAAGCACATTGACGTGAAGTATCACTGGATTCAGGATGCTGTGGACGAAAAGTTGTTGGTAGTGGAGAAGATCCACACCGATGAAAATCCTTCGGACATGATGACGAAGGTCGTCCCAAGGGAAAAGCATGAACTCTGCCGGCGTTTGATCGACATGATCCCCACCTGAAGGAGTCAAGGTGGGATACTCCCCTTTATGGTCTGAAGGGGGAGTTTGTTGGGGTTCAGCCTCTAAAGGTTATATGTGTGCAGAATTTAAGAAGTTGCAACCTGGATTTTGGGATGCAACCTTCTTTTCACTGATTTTGGGGGGCAGTTTTTACTAAAACTGCGGACAGTTTTTACTAAAACTGCGGACAGTTTTAATAAAAACTGCGGACAGTTTTAATAAAAACTGCGGACAGTTTTTAATAATTGTTTGGCTTTTAAAATCTCCTCCCTCCTCTCGATTAAAAAAGTGTTAGGGTTAAGAAAGAGGATCCGAAGCCTCCCCCCCTGTGTCCGCGCGCGACCGCCGTCCGCCATCCCCGCACCGCGCGACCGCCGTCCGCCATCCCTGCACCAGTGCTGACCGCCGTCTGCTGTTCGTCGCCACTGTTGCAGGGAATTTTGCCGTTGCTGTAGGCGGGTGTTTGCCGCTTGGAAGGAGGTGTTTCCTTTGTGCTGAAGAATGAGTATTTCTTTACCGTTCAAGGGCTTCTTCGTCTACGGTTTCAGGTGTACCCTTTCTTGTCTTTGTTTGCTATTGTGCTTGAAGAGAGAGTAGGATTTTATCCTGTTGTAGAGAAGTTGTGGATTTGTCTTGGTGGTAGAGAGGAGTGGATTTGCGTGTCAAATCCGGAGGGCTTTCTAGGTTTGGGCAAACCTAGATAAATTTCTGTAATCCTTATTTATTATAGTGGATTTTCGTCGTGCCGTGCCCCGTGGTTTTTGACCTTCAAGTGGTGAAGGTTTTCCACGTATATCTTTGTGTTCACTTGTATTGTTAGTTTTTTTTTCTTATTATTATTTGAGCTCTATTGATCGGTGGGTGTTGCTGTTGTCTGCGACCCCCTTTCCCTATCACATACGCCAACAACCATCTATTTTGGGAGTCAGCAAGGCTGGTACTGCACAGAGGCACATGCTTTTGCAAATCAAGTCATTGGCTAATATGTCTTCGATGATGAAGCGGAGAGCTGCTCGCTCTCGAGACCCGTTTGATAATGCGACAAGTTTGGTAATTCTATGCCGAGCAGTATGTAAATTGTTGTGTTGCTCGAAGCATCGGGATGGAGATCTAGGTGAAATCCCCTACCCGTTGCCCCTAGGTGGGTATAAATAGGCAAACCCTTAGGAGTTACTACGGGTATGGGTTTACCGTGTACCTGACACGACCCGTTAAGTCTCCGAACCCGTTAATTATCCAAATATACACTAACATAAATCTGCTGCCAGATATCTCGCATCCGGGGCAGAAGCCTATCAACAATTGTAGGACATGTGACTGTTTAGATGTTTTGAGAGACAACAACATAAAAAACGTCGGAATCTTCACTAAGGGTCTGTTTGGCTAAACTATTGCTGATGATAAGCTGCTGACGGAAAGCTGCTGACAGAAGAAGTGCTGTTTTTTAAAAACAGAGTTTTGTTAAAAAACTGTTTGGGTAAAATGGAGTTTGCAGAGCTTACCCATAAGCTGTTTTGTAAAAACTGTTTGGATAAAATGGATTTTGAGAGCTGTTTTTTTATAATGAAGAGATATATTTTTTTTTGACCTTTAAATACTTAAAAGGAGTTTCAAATTACTTCTACACGAAATAACACATACAAATTTCATGTTTCTCAGACAACAAATATGAAAATTATGCTAAAACTCTCAACGCTCTGAGTCATCGGTTGCTTGCCAGTAGTGTCTTGTATCACCTACATGTTAGAAAAAAAATTTATTAGAACATCGTTTTAAATTATTAAAACTGGACGATTTCAGTAATGAATATTACCTTCTTGACTCATACAGTTGTTGTGCAATTGAATTCCGTAATGCTATCATCTCGTCCATGCCACCCGCCGTGTCAATGCATGCCTCAGACTGTCTCCGTGTGTCTGCTCCGGCTCCCGTACCCATTGTCTCACCTTCTGTAAAATCCGGATCCATACGTGAAGGATGCCGCCTGATGAAATTATGCAAGGCCATGGTCGCCAGGACAATCTGTGTCTGCTTCTTAAAACTGTAGCTCGGCATGTCACGAAGTATTGCCCATTTCTTCTTCCATACGCCAAATGTGCGTTCAATCACACTCCTAAGGGAAGAGTGTGATTGATTGAAAACCTCCCGTAGTCCTTCAACTGGACGATTACCACGTGCAAAATCTGGAAGGTGGTATCGTGTATCTGGAAATGGTTTTATGTATCCCCGCTGTAATGGATATCCAGCGTCTACCAAGTAAAATTTTCCTGAATCATTTAAAGTAATGATAAATCTATAATTATATGAAAACATAAATCTATAATTATATGAAAACATAATGTTAAGAAAAGAAATAAATAGAAACCTCATTACCTCTTGGGGGGTGCGGGAAGCAGTATTTGGGATCGCTTATAGCAAAGTTGAAAATTCGACTGTCATGTGCAGATCCCTCCCAACCGGTCATGGCGAAAGTAAAGCACATGTTGAAGTCGCAAACCGCCATTATATTCTGTGTAGTTGTTCCATGACGTCCAATATAAGGGACTTTGTTTCTTACCGGTACGTTTGCATGAACATGTGTGTCATCTATTGCCCCAATGCAATCTTTAAAAAATGGCATGTACCGCGTATCTTCAGCAATCTCTGGCGGAGTAGAAGCAAAGTATCCTTCTTCCGGAACTATAATAACCTCTGCTAGACGCACCAAAGCACGAATCCCGGCGCTAAAGTATCTGCTTGTAGTCTCGGTGGAATGTTGGAAACGCTCACTTGCTATTCTGATATACTCGTTGTGAGATAACACATATAACGTAATGGCTAGGACCTCCCTGGTCGCAGTCCTTCGTGAACCTTGAAATCCATGGTTCTGTTCTAAGGTACGTAGTAAATCGAAAAATATTTGTTGAGGCATCCTGAAGGCATTATGACATCGCACCGGATGCCCACCAAGCAATTCACCCAACCATTTATCCCCTGTTTGCTTTGACGTCATGCAAGGGGAGTTATTATTTAAGAAATTGTTGTGCTGTGTCATCACATATGTACAACCCCATATTCGCTGGGTGGGACCCGGAGACACCACTGAGGAATTGGGCTAGCCTCAGGTTAGCCTTGGGTTAACCCTAAGGCATACTTGTGGAGTTCTCGTCCTGTAGGAGCTCCCGCCAAGGGCAGGGAAAAGATGGAGAGATCGTCGACCGACCAAGGCAGATAGTCGAGCTCTCGGCAGGAGAGATCGTCGACCGATCAAGGCAGATAGTCGAGCTCTCGGCAGGAGAGATCGTCGACCGACCAAGGCAAATAGTCGAGCTCTCGGCAGGAGAGATCGTCGACCGACCAAAGCAGATAGTCGAGCTCTCGGTAGGAGAGATCGTCGACCACGGAAGCTTCCGCCTTAGGGAAAGCTCCCGCCCAGGGTAGGCGAGAAGGCCCCAAGTAAGCCTTCAGTCGCGATAGTTTCAAGACCGTGAAGGGCGCGAACCTCCCTGGCAAGGGGTCTCGCCAAGGTTGGCCCAGTTGGGGGTCCAGCGAGAGCCTTCACGGCCAGGGTTCTCGCCAAGTGGGCCTACGTGGTAGGGCCCGACGCTCGTAAAGGAGATTATTTTATGATTATCCCGAGGTAAAATTATCCAAATGCCCTTGGAATGACAGCGGGATTTGGCTATTGGCAGACCCCTCAGGGGTATTTCAGTATTTTCAGGTCAAAGGAAGACTATAAAAAGACCCATAGGGGCTCTTTGGAAGGCAGGGCTTTTCATTATTCTCCAACTCTAGTGCCTTCTGAGGAGCTCCCAGCCCAGCATTTGGCTTTGGAGGGGAAGCTCTCAGAGATCTTCCGGGTGTGTGGTGGGACCTCCCGGCTGAGGCTTTGGGTCAGTCTTTTGACCTTAGCAGCCAGTCAAGGGTCGAGATAAGAGAGAAGTAGGCGTCGGCTGCACTTTGGTTTGTGAACATTCGTTGGGGTCAATTTTGGCTTCAACAGTTCTGGTGCGGTGAGCGTGGAAGCAGTCGGTGTAAGAAAATCTCGAGTTAAGTCCCATGGCAGGAGGCGAAGGTGAAGGATCAGGCGCAGGAGGATCCCCCACCCGGGTGGACGATGCGACGAAGAAGATGTTTGAGGACTTCAGGCGAGAAGTCATGCAGACGATCAGCTTGGCCTTCTCGGCAAGGAATGAGTGGGAGACGCCGCAGGTTCCGGTGGAGGTGGTTCCGATGTTAGGCGAGAACGCTCTAGGGCAGCGCCCCGGGAAGGAAGTCCCGGTGGAGGCAGGCGAGAGGGACGTAGCCGCGCGGGAGCTTTTCCCAGGCCAGCGTCCCGAGAAGGAGCTTCCGGCGGATCTGGGCGAGAAGGAGGCGACGGTGCGGGAACTCTTCCCCGGGCATGGTCTCGCGGATCGGTCCAGCCAACCGAGGTCGCGAGACGGGCCTTCTCGCCAGGCGGGATGCGAGACCCCCTTTAGTGAGCTCATTGTCTCGGCTCCAGTGCTGGAGGGGTTCCGGGAGCCGGACATGACCTACTACACCGGGAAGGATGACCCGGTTCAGCACGTGCAATGGTTTGAGGACGTGGTGTCCATCAGACAAATGTCGGATGCCTTCAAGTGTAGGCTTTTTGCCATCACTCTGAAAGAGAAGGCCAGGGACTGGTTCCACCAGTTGCCGGTGAGTTCCATCTACAGCTTTGAGGATCTACGCATGGGTTTTCTGTTGAGGTTCTCAACTTCGAAGAAAAGGAAGAAGGAGGCTGAGTGCCTGTTCACAGTGAGGCAGAAGCCGGAGGAGACGCTGGGTCACTATGTGGACCGTTTCCAAGAGGAGGTTCTCTTGGTCCAGGAGGTCCCAGGGTATGCACTAATGCTTGCCTTCACCCTGGGGCTGAGACCAGGGTTTTTCAGCATGGAGTTGAAGAGGGTGCCCCCCTCTCTTTTGAGGAGCTCAAGGAGAGGGAGGCGAAGGAGATAGACTTTGAGAGGGCAAACCCTGCGTTTGCGAGGAAGCTGGCCAGGTTGGCCGAGGATGATGTGAAGGAGCCGGTAGTGGGAAGGCAGAGAGAGCAGAGGGAGCAGAGGGAGCAGAGGGAGCAGAGGGAAGATAGGAGAAGAGAAAAGCCCCGAGGGCAGGGACAGCAGCATGGGGGGGCAGGGAGCCGAACAACCGACTGGGTTGGAGGCCTCAGGAGGGTCGCCCCCAGGGCCAAGGAGGACTTCAGGGAAGAGATAACTTCCGGGAGCAAAGAAGGCTGGAGTAGGGAGGATGGCGACAAGGACCAAGGGGTCATTTCCCACCACCGCAGGAGGCCATGGAGGTGGGAAGAGGAAGAGGAGGAAGAATTCGGGGAGCCGGAAGAAGGGGAGGAGGAGAAGGAAGAGGGGGCAGGGTGGCGTTGCCCTATTGTGACTTCCATCAGGAGGAAGGTCACGCAACGGCCACCTGCCCAGAGTTTCTGGAGATAAGAGGGGCCAGAGGGGCCGGAAGGCAAGACCCGCCTGTAAGGATCGTCGAAGTACAACGAGAAGAGGCTGAGGACAGGTGTGAAGACAGGGTAGACGTGGGGACCCGAGGAGGGATCGGAGTGATCCATGGGGGAGTGGGGATCGAGGCAACCCGCAAGGGGAGCCTCCAAACCATGTTCTGTCGAGGGGTCGCCTCAACCTCCCTGGCTCCCCCCCCCCCCAGAGGAGAAGATCACCTTCTCATCCGCGGATATGCCAGACTACGAGGATCCGTTCTGCGACGCGCTTGTGATCCAGACAGCGATAGAAAACTACACCGTCTCCCGGATACTGGTGGACAATGGGAGCTCGGTGAATGTGATCTTCAAGAAGGCCTTCGATGAGATGAGGGTGGAAGGAAAAAGGGTCCTGGCTTCTGATGGACCGCTCTTTGGTTTCTCCGGAGAAAGGAAAGAAGTGGAAGGGGGAGTGGGCCTGCATGTGAGGCTTGGGGGCGTCTCACGGAACTGTCGGTTCGTGATCGTAGATGCCCCGAGTAGTTACAATGCCATCTTTGGACGTCCCCTCATCAGCGCCTTTCGCTGCGTACCCTCCTCATACCACCAATGCCTCAAGTTCAACAATGGAGGGGTGCAGGTTAGGATCAGGGGGGATCCGAAGATGGCAAGGCAATGCTATGTGACGGCGGTTAACACCGTGTCGTGGATGGCGGAGGCAGAGGAGTTGGAGAAGGAGATGGCTGAGCAGGAAGGGGTTGAGGAAGGGGAGATAAGCCCGGGAGAGGCGATGGAGGTTGTTGAGGAGATGGCAGAGGTGGAGGAGATCAGCCTAGAAGAGGCGAGAGCAGTGATGGATGAAGAGGAGCAGAGGCAGGAGGAGAGCCTGGAGGAGGCGATGGAAGTTGATGAGGTTGGGGGAGAGGAGCTCGAGTTTGAGCAGGAAGAGGCAAGGGTAAGTTGGGAGCGGTCGGGGCTGGAGCCGGTCGAAGAAGTGGTGGAGATGGAGGTGCTTACAAGAGCGGGGGAGGTGCAAAGGATTCGGATCAGCGGAGGCTTGAGCCTCGAGGATCAGGAGCGGATGCGAGCCTGCATCCAAAGCAACGTCGACATCTTCACTTGGAACGCGGCAGACATGCCGGGCATTGACGCGGATGTGGCCTGTCATCGCTTGAACCTGGATCCCAGAGCCCGCCCCATACGCCAAAAGATGAGGGCCATCGCCACCAAGCTAGAAGCCCCCATCCGAGAGGAGGTCAAAAAGCTCCTGGACGCAGGCTTCATCTCAGAGATCCAGTATCCAGGCTGGATCTCCAACGTGGTAATGGTAAAGAAGGGAGGAGGAAAATGGCGCATGTGTATTAATTTTTCTTTATTAAATAAATCATGTCCCAAGGATTGCTACCCCTTACCTCGAATCGACGCGCTGGTTGACTCAGCCGTCGGTTTTTCTCTTATGAGTTTTCTAGATGCATTTTCAGGTTACCATCAGATCCGGATGCACCCTCCTGATGTCAAGGATGTTTCCTTCATCACAAGAGAGGGATGCTTCAGCTATAAGATGATGCCCTTCGGGTTGAAGAACGCAGGGGCAACGTACCAGTGCATGATGGATCGAATCTTTCGAGATCAGAGGGGAAGGAACCTGGAGGTCTACGTGGACGACCTCATGGTCAAGAGCAAGTGTGTTGATTCCCACTTGCGGGACTTGGAGGAAACGTTTGCCACCCTACGAAGGTTCAAGATGAGGTTGAATCCCTTGAAGTGCGTCTTCGGGGCTAGTCGCGGGAAATTCCTCGGACACCTCTTGACTCCCGCGGGGGTAGAACCTAACCCCGATAAGGTTAAGGCTATTCTAGACCTGGAATCACCCGCAGTGCCAAAGAAGTCCAACGCTTGACCGGGAAGTTGGCCGTGCTAAGCAGGTTCCTCTCTCGGTCAGGGGATAGGTGTTCCTCTTTCTTTAAAGTACTCTGTGGTAACCAAGTGTTCGAATGGACGGCCGAATGTGAAGAGGCATTCCAGGGGCTGAAGAGGCAACTCTCCCAAGCTCCGTTACTTCAAAGCCCGAAGGAAGGGGAAGACCTTGCCTTGTATCTCGGAGTGGGGGTAGAGGCAGTGAGCTCCGTCTTGGTTAGGGAGGAGGGGAAGAAACAGTTGCCCGTCTATTATGTAAGTCGAATCTTAAAAAAGGCGGAGCTCCGATACCCCATCCTGGAGAAGCTAGCGTATGCTTTGGTCATCTCAGCTAGGAAGCTTCGCCCTTACTTCTAGGCGCACTCGATTAGGGTGGTAACCGACCATCCTCTTCGCAAGGTCTTTGAGGGGGTGAAGCATTCAGGAAGGTTGGCAAAGTGGTCCATCGAGCTAAGCGAGTTTGACATTTCTTTCGTCCCAAGGCTCTCCATCAAAGCCCAAGCCGTGGCGGACTTTTTGGCGGATTATGTCACCGAGGCCGAAGAAGAAGAGCTGAGGCCGTCGGAGGCATGGAAGATGATGGTCGATGGAGCCTCAGGAAGGCACTCCCTGGGAGGAGGTATGGTACTGGTAAGTCCCCAAGGGGTTACCATAGAACAAGCAATGGCCTTCCACTTCCCTGTAACCAATAATCAGGCGGAGTACGAAGCCGTGATAGCCGGTCTCCGACTGGCAAAGGAGTTGGAAATTCAGGATGTGGAGGCCTTCACAGACTCAATGGTGGTGGCATCGCAGATCCGAGGGGAGTTCGAGGCCTAGGAGCCTACCCTCGCGAGATATCTATCAAAGGTAAGAACTATCATTGGAGGTTTCCGTTCTTTTTCTATTCAACATGTTCCCAGGGAGGAAAGCATGACAGCTGACCGATTAGCAAAGTTCGGGCCTCGGGGTGGAGGTACCCTAACCGAACTATTTCGGCCAGCCATTGAAGAGGGGGAGGTGATGGAGGTGAATCGGCGGTCCTCATGGGTAGATCCGTTGGTGACCTTCTTGACCACAGGAGAACTGTCGGAAGAAGTCAAGGATGCCAATAGCTTCAGGCATAAGACGGCTCATTACCTGATGCTGGAAGGGAGCTTGCATCGGAAGATGTTGTCAGGACTCCTCGCGAGATGCGTGACCGAGGAGGAAGTCCCAGGGATCCTGGAAGAGGTGCATTCTGGGGAATGCGGCAGTCATTCAGGGGGAAGGACATTGGAAGCAAGGGTGATAAGGCAAGGATATTTCTGGCGGACTTTGAGGAAGGATACAGCTGAGTTCGCAAGGAGGTGTCGGAAGTGCCAAGTACATGCTCCCCTCCATCTCTTGCCCGCCCAAAGGCTTCGAAGCATCACGGCGCCATGGCCCTTCGCCATTTGGGGAATGGACCTGGTTGGACCCTTTCCTCCAGCTAGCGGGCAGAGGAGATTCCTCCTAGTTATGATTGACTACTTCTCCAAGTGGTTGGAGATCAAGCCGTTAGCCAAGGTAACCTCCCAGGTCATCAGGAACTTCGTTTGGGGGGGAAATCGTTTGCAGGCACGGGTTGCCCCAAGCGATAGTGACAGACAACGGTCCTCAGTTCGCCAGTGAAGAATTCATCAATTTCTGCACCCAATTGGGGATTGACCTCAGGTTCGCCTCTGTCCATCATCCTCGGAGCAATGGCCAGGTGGAGGCGGCCAACAAGATCATTGTCAGCTTGCTAAAAAAGAAGGTGGAGAACCTGAAGGGTAACTGGGTGGAACAGCTCCCTTCCGTTCTGTGGGCCTTGCGAACGACTCCGAACACGGCCACAGAGGAGACCCCCTTCAAGCTCTCTCATGGGTGTGAGGCTGTCCTCCCGGTGGAATTCGAGGTTCGGTCCCCAAGGGTCGCGGCCGCGGCTGAGGGAAGCGAAGCTTGGAGGTTGGAGAATGAGGAAGGGTTGCGCCTCTCATTAGATATGGTGGAAGAACTGCGGGAGGTTGTCGCCATCAGGCAAGAGGAAGTAAAACGGCGAATGGCTCGGTACTTCGATAAGCACATCAGAGTCAAGCAATTCGCCGAGGGGGATCTAGTACTGAAAAAGGTCGACGCTGCAGGAAGGTCGGCCGCGGTTGGTAAGCTCAACCCTAGCTGGGAAGGGCCTTATATAGTAGAGAAGGCTCTGGTTAACAGAGGCTACTATCTCTAGGATGTGGAGGGAAGGACCTTGAGTCACACCTGGAGTGGTGACGATCTGAAGCGCTTCTACCCGTAAGAGGGAAAGAAGGATTGTAATGTTGTAAACAACCATTGCATTTTCAATAAGTTTATTCCAGAATGTTGACTATCTCTGGGTATGCAATCTTTATGTTTTTTGTTTTAACTGGCTATGACTCCTCATCTCAATGAAGGAATAGGCCTGGTTGAAGGAATCTTCATCAACACCCCGAGCTCGGCTCAGCCCCAGGTAGACCCGCTGCGCAGGCTCTCATCTAGCTGGCAGGTCCGAAGGCTCGCCTGTGGGGGAGAGGTTTGGTTATCTTCGTCAACACCCCGAGCTCGGCTCGGCCCCAGGTAGACCCGCTGCACAGGCTCTCATCTAGCTGGCAGGTCCGAAGGCTCGCCTGTGGGGGAGAGGTTTGGTTATCTTCGTCAACACCCCGAGCTCGACTCGACCCCAGGTAGACCCGCTGCGCAGGCTCTCATCTAGCTGGCAGGTCCGAAGGCTCGCCTGTGGGGGAGAGGTTTGGTTATCTTCGTCAACACCCCGAGCTCGGCTCGGCCCCGGATAGACCCGCTGCGCAGGCTCTCATCTAGCTGGCAGGTCCGAAGGCTCGCCTGTGGGGGAGAGGTTTGGTTATCTTCGTCAACACCCCGAGCTCGGCTCGGCCCCAGGTAGACCCGCTGCGCAGGCTCTCATCTAGCTGGCAGGTCCGAAGGCTCGCCTGTGGGGGAGAGGTTTGGTTATCTTCGTCAACACCCCGAGCTCGGCTCGGCCCCAGGTAGACCCGCTGCGCAGGCTCTCATCTAGCTGGCAGGTCCGAAGGCTCGCCTGTGGGGGAGAGGTTTGGTTATCTTCGTCAACACCCCGAGCTCGGCTCGGCCCCAGGTAGACCCGCTGCGCATGCTCTCATCTAGCTGGCAGGTCTGAAGGCTCGCCTGTGGGGGAGAGGTTTGGTTATCTTCATCAACACCCCGAGCTCTGCTCGGCCCCAGGTAGACCCGCTGCGCAGGCTCTCATCAAGCTATCAGGTCCGAAGGCTCGCCTATGGGGGAAAGGTTGGCTCTTGTGATACTTTGTTCTTAGCCACTTCTACGACACCCCGAGCTCGGCTCGGCCCCAGGTAGACCCGCTGCGCAGGCTCTCATCAAGCTGGCAGGTCCGAAGGCTCGCCTGTGGGGGAAAGGTTGGCTCTTGTGATACTTTGTTCTTAGCCACTTCTACGACACCCCGAGCTCGGCTCGGCCCCAGGTAGACCCGCTGCGCAGGCTCTCATCAAGCTGGCAGGTCCGAAGGCTCGCCTGTGGGGGAAAGGTTGGCTCTTGTGATACTTTGTTCTTAGCCACTTCTACGACACCCCGAGCTCGGCTCGGCCCCAGGTAGACCCGCTGCGCAGGCTCTCATCAAGCTGGCAGGTCCGAAGGCTCGCCTGTGGGGGAAAGGTTGGCTCTTGTGATACTTTGTTCTTAGCCACTTCTACGACACCCCGAGCTCGGCTCGGCCCCAGGTAGACCCGCTGCGCAGGCTCTCATCAAGCTGGCAGGTCCGAAGGCTCGCCTGTGGGGGAAAGGTTGGCTCTTGTGATACTTTGTTCTTAGCCACTTCTACGACACCCCGAGCTCGGCTCGGCCCCAGGTAGACCCGCTGCGCAGGCTCTCATCAAGTTGGCAGGTCTGAAGGCTCGCCTGTGGGGGAAAGGTTGGCTCTTGTGATACTTTGTTCTTAGCCACTTCTACGACACCCCGAGCTCGGCTCGGCCCCAGGTAGACCCGCTGCGCAGGCTTTCATCAAGCTGGCAGGTCCGAAGGCTCGCCTGTGGGGGAAAGGTTGGCTCTTGTGATACTTTGTTCTTAGCCACTTCTACGACACCCCGAGCTCGGCTCGGCCCCAGGTAGACCCGCTGCGCAGGCTCTCATCAAGCTGGCAGGTCCGAAGGCTCGCCTGTGGGGGAAAGGTTGGCTCTTGTGATACTTTGTTCTTAGCCACTTCTACGACACCCTGAGCTCGGCTCGGCCCCAGGTAGACCCGCTGCGCAGGCTCTCATCAAGCTGGCAGGTCCGAAGGCTCGCCTGTGGGGAAAAGGTTGGCTCTTGTGATACTTTGTTCTTAGCCACTTCTACGACACCCCGAGCTCGACTCGGCCCCAGGTAGACCCGCTGCGCAGGCTCTCATCAAGCTGGCAGGTCCGAAGGCTCGCCTGTGGGGGAAAGGTTGGCTCTTGCGATACTTTGTTCTTACCCATTTCTACGACACAACGAGCTCGGCTCGAGCCCCAGTAGACCCGCTGCGCAGGCTCCCATATAAGCTAGCAGGTCCGACGGCTCGCCGGTGGGGTAGGGGTTTAATTGGTTGGAAAAATATGCGGGCAGGGCCCTGACCTAGACCGGAGGCAAGGCCCCAAAGGCCTCGGCTCAGAGGTCTCAGCCAGTAAAGGCCTCGATTTGGAGGTCTCGGCCAGTAAGGGTCTCGGCTCAAAGGTCTCGGCCAATAAAGGTCTCGGTCAAAGGGGGGTTCTCGCAAAAGGAGGCTCCCGGCGGACCTGAGCAGGACGACTTAATCGACGACGCGAGGTTCCCGCCTAACGGATCTCTAAGAAAGGTTATCCTAAAGAGACTAAGGGTCTCGGCGGAAGCTCGCGCGGAAGCCATTCGGCAGAATAATATACTTTCAAGCACACACTGAAAATGAAAGATGAAACATTACTTTACATAAAATTAATTACAAAAGTTGGAGCCTCTCGCTCATTACAAAAGAAACAAAAAGAAAGAAGAGGCTTAGGGGGACGCGCTGTAACTCCCGCTGGTGCTCTCGCTTGAATCATCGCCAGAGCTCGCTTCAGATGTCTCGCCAGCGGCGGTAGAAGACCTCGGGATGTCTGAGGGAGGCGAGTCCGGCGCGCCCGGAGGTTTGGGAACTGGATCGTAGAGCCAAGGAAGAAGTTGGCGAGCGTCGATGGTCGCGCCGTCCTCCCGAAGCAGCTTGACGTCTCGCAGCGTCTCGAGCGTCAGCTTGACGGTTGCCTGAGTGTTGGCTTGCAGCAGCTTGTCAACGTCGTACTCCGAGAGGTAACGACTCCGCAGCCTCGCATCTAGCTCCGGAGGCGGGACCTTCGCCATCTCAGCGCGAAGCTGTTCCCTCAGGAGGACGCTCTCGCAGCGCGCGTTGGCCAGCTCTGCGCGAAGCTCCTTGACTTGGGCAGAATCCTGTGAAGAAAGAGTTCAGTCTGGAAACATCGCATAGTCGTAACTTTGAGAAACGAGAGCAAGGGCTCAGGAGGGTCTCGCTTACCTCGGTCGCGGGCCGTAGAGACAGCGCCAGTCGAGCATCCGCAAGCTCCTGTTGAGCTCTCGCGAGTTCTTCTCCCGCGGTATGCGCTCGAGCCATCGCGTCCTCCCTTGCCTTGCGCATATCGGTGAAATTCTTGTCGAGGGTGATGCTTCGGCGCGCACACATATGCGCAAGCTCGAACCCGCGCAATAGAGCCCGGATGGCATCGAAGGCTATAAGGCGGGTGGACATCTGGTCAAACACGCTGGCATCCTCTCGGCTGTAAAGGCCATATCCAAGCGAGAAGGCCTCGCCAGTCACATCTTCCCCCTCCGCCCAGCTGGGAAGGAGCGTCGTAACCTTGATCAAGTTTGACTCGGGGTCCCATTCCATCTGAGGCTTCCCCTCCGCGTCGACGTACTTCACGCCGAAGCCAAAGTTCCTGTACCCTTTCGGCACCTCCCGGGGCGGAGCTCGGGCGGAGGTTTCGGCGGCGAGCACTTCTCCCCCAGCCTCGCTTGCGGCCGGTGGGTTCCCAGTGGAAGCCTCGGCGCGGCTCTTGGCGGCGGCATCCATCTCGCTGGCCCTTTGGAGGATCGCTTCGAAGGAGCTGCCTGCGGGAAGGGGTTGGACAGGCGAGACGGCCGGGGCTTTCCCCTTCTCGAGAGCAGAAGGTTTGGGCCTCTTCAGCGTTCGGAGAGGAGGAAGGGTGACCTTCCACTTCTTGGCTGGTGGCGGAAAAGGGGGGGCTGGATCGTTTCGTCAAGCGCTGGCGCTAGCTTCTGCGAGCGCAAGGGAGCCTCTCGCGGCCAGACCCTCGACACTCCGGCCTTCAGCGAAGGGTTGGCGCAGAGGGACCTCCCGCTCTCCTGCAAAGTTAAAACGCTTCAGCGCAAGAAGATCTGTGATAAAAGAGGGAATCCGAGGCGAGACCATACCTTCGCCCGAGTGAACGAGTGGGAGGGAGTCGACGTCTCGCCTGAGGTAGGGAACATCGAACTCCTTGGTTCCAAAAAATTCCAGGATTGCGCTCTCGCGCGATCCCAGAGTAGGCGGCTTGTAGGCAGCGTCCTCATACTGAACGGGCTGAAGCGGGACGTTGTCGAAGTCCCCGCTGACATAGACGAATTTCTCGCCCCAGTGATGGTGCTTGTTGGCGAGACCGGTAACCTCGAGCAGTTGCCCGGAGAAGAAAACCACCCCTCCCTTGGCGCGGAAGTTGAATAGCTTCCGGAAGATGGGCAAACTGAACTCGATCCTCTCGGATCGCATATAGCATATGAATGCTATAAGGATCGCGACTGAGTTCGGGTTCAGTTGGGCGGGAACCACCCCATAGTAACGAAGAGCAAGCCGAACCTCCGGCCAAAGGGGAAGGCGGAAGCCCACCTCGAAATGCTCGAGGGGGATGGCGAGTTCTCCCGCCTCCGGAGTATTCACCTTATCGTGATTACTCGGGTTCCGCGCCGAGAAGCCGGCGGGGATGTAGCGGTCAACGATCAGGTTATATTCGTCGAGGGTGAGCTTGCAGGAAGGGAAGAGGTGTTTTTGGAAAGCTTCCGCGCAGTGGGCGCGACCCTTGTTCTCGCCAGGCATGGTGGGTTTGCGAGTGAGAGCGAGAGCTGAAAAGAGGTCGAAGCGGAAGCAAGAACGCGAGAGCAAGGAAGGAAGGCTGAGGTTCCGGATCGAAGAAGTAAATGCGGTTGGTAGACTTCTCTATTTATAGAGAATCGTAATCATCATGGATCCATCCGACAGAGAGAAAAAGTGACAGCGGAGTACAGCTGTCAGAATCCGGGCTAATGGCGCCTCGATTTTCCCCCTCGGGATGGCAGCGGTCAACGGTCGTTCCTGGTTTCGACGCAACTATCTGGATTGGCGCAAGCCTCCTAGATTGGGGGAAGCCTCCTAGATTGGCGCAAGCATCCTAGATTGGTGTAAGCGTCTTAATTTAAAAGCCTCGCAGAGCAATAAAAAGAAAAAGAAAAGAGAGACATGGGTAGAAGCGAGATCCTCGCTAGCGCAAGCTGGATAAACTTAATTAACAGTAATGTTTATTACAGATACATTGATAAAAGAGATACATTGAGATTCAAAGTGGGAAGGCTAATAGGGCTTCCAGCTCCATCGTCCTCGTTCTCGCCGCCTAGTTCTTGGGGGTGCCAACGGGTTGAAGTAGGACGATAGGGTGGTACACCCAAGGTTGATCCGCCTGGCGTGATCCCGGATCTGCGAGATGCATCTCCCTGGCGAAGACTCGGCAGAAGGCCCTCCCGGGCAATCAGTCTCGCCCAAGAAGAAATCCCGCTCCAGAGCCTCCAGCCTTTGCTCCACGGATTCGCGAAATGCTTTCGCCACGGCAGTATGGGCACGGTCTCGCCGGATAAGCTTGGCCAAAATGACCGAGATCTTCCTCCTTCTCACCTTCGCGCTCCCAGCGCTGTTCAAGGTTTCTTCTATCTCGCCAGACGAAGGGAGAGGGGACTCTTCATCCTCTTCTTCCTCTTCTTCTTCTTCCTCTTCTTCTCCTTCCTCGTTGACTCCCGACCGCAAGCCAGGATCACCTGCGAAATAAACGTGCGAGAATTTTGGTTAAAGCATGGCGATCAACGGTTTTAAAAGGTCTCGCATACCTGCGGTTGGGCGAGAACCGTCAAGCGACGTTGGACGAGAAGGCCCAGCCCCTCCGTTGGTTCCGTAGAGGAGGTGGAGAGGCTTGCCCAGCCCCGGGCGAAATGGCTTGCGCACGGTGATCCCGGCCTGGCCGGAAGCATGAGGGGAGTTGTCTTCTCTCAAGGGACGATCAGCATCCTTGAGAGTAGCGGAAGGTTCAGAAGCCGCCCCTCCCGCCTGCAGGATAGGATTGGCCACCGCAGGAGGCACTTCAACGGTTCTCGCTTCATCTTCCCGGGTGGTTAGACCCGGGTCGGCGGGAGTTTGGCACTGCGAGAAGACAGTTCAGAAAAGAAAGGGTCGGGTTGAAATATTGACAAGGGAAAATGTACCTATCGTTCCGGTTTCGGCCGGAGGAATCCTCTCCGAGACCCGCGTTTGGTCCTTGGGTGAATGAGCGGGCAGGTTCGAAGAACTTGGCGGGATCTCGGCGTCATCGTTAGGAGCGGATTCCTGCAAAAGCTTACTTTAACCATCGGATCTAGTGCACAATCAGCTCGGTAGGAACGGTTGAAAGGCTTACCTTCTGCGGAGAAGGATCCCCCGCAGGATTGGGAGTGGGGGAAGGAGGATCCCTGTTCTCGCGAGAAAGGTCCCGCCGGACCACCTTCGCCCTTTTCTTTTCCTTCTTCTTCGGCTCGGAAGGCCCGGCGGTTGAAGTCTTTCTCGCTAACCATGGAGCCACCGCCGCACAGTTAGTCAAGGCCCGCGCTTGGGCAGCGGCTAACCGGTCTTGGAGGTCTTGCGGAAGTGGTTTGGCAGTACGTTTGGGATGCATGGTAAGCTCGCGCAAAAATCCCTGAGGCGAGAGCTCAGTTGGAAAACCGTACTTCAAGGGCAGGGCGTATGGACGCCTATCAGTGCATATTTATAGCCGCAGTAGGACCCACCAAAAGATTCCCTCGGTAGGCGGGCACGTGTCCAACGAATATTTTGGGGGTTGGACTTGTCTTGTCGAGCGCAGGGCTAGCTCGAAAAGAGCGGGGATTGTGTACAACCCCATATTCGCTGGGTGGGACCCGGAGACAGCACTGAGGAATTGGGCTAGCCTCAGGTTAGCCTTGGGTTAACCCTAAGGCATACTTGTGGAGTTCTCGTCCTGTAGGAGCTCTCGCCAAGGGCAGGGAAAAGATGGAGAGATCGTCGACCGACCAAGGCAGATAGTCGAGCTCTCGGCAGGAGAGATCGTCGACCGACCATGGCAGATAGTCGAGCTCTCGGCAGGAGAGATCGTCGACCGACCAAGGCAGATAGTCGAGCTCTCGGCAGGAGAGATCGTCGACCGACCAAAGCAGATAGTCGAGCTCTCGGTAGGAGAGATCGTCGACCACGGAAGCTTCCGCCTTAGGGAAAGCTCCCGCCCAGGGCAGGCGAGAAGGCCCCAAGTAAGCCTTCAGTCGCGATAGTTTCAAGACCGTGAAGGGCGCGAACCTCCCTGGCAAGGGGTCTCGCCAAGGTTGGCCCAGTTGGGGGTCCAGCGAGAGCCTTCACGGCCAGGGTTCTCGCCAAGTGGGCCCACGTGGTAGGGCCCGACGCTCGTAAAGGGGATTATTTTATTATTATCCCGAGGTAAAATTATCCAAATGCCCTTGGAATGACAGCGGGATTTGGCTATTGGCAGACCCCTCAGGGGTATTTCAGTATTTTCAGGTCAAAGGAAGACTATAAAAAGACCCATAGGGGCTCTTTGGAAGGCAGGGCTTTTCATTATTCTCCAACTCTAGTGCCTTCTGAGGAGCTCCCAGCCCAGCATTTGGCTTTGGAGGGGAAGCTCTCAGAGATCTTCCGGGTGTGTGGTGGGACCTCCCGGCTGAGGCTTTGGGTCAGTCTTTTGACCTTAGCAGCCAGTCAAGGGTCGAGATAAGAGAGAAGTAGGCGTCGGCTGCACTTTGGTTTGTGAACATTCGTTGGGGTCAATTTTGGCTTCAACAACATACAACGTTGAAGTAAGAGTTTGTTGATAAGCAGCAGCATGACGTCTCCCGATCATCTCATATTCGTCAGTCGAGTAATCTGTATCTGATTCCTCAGTTGACATTTTCTGTTTCACTAACAATAACAATAACAGTACAGCAAGGTTACATAATAACATGATCATTTAACAGGAACATTTGATAAGTAGCAATAACAATAACGTAGCAGTACATAGCAGTAGCACATGAATAATACATATCAATAGGAATAACAATAACAGTAGCAGACACATAACAGTAACAGATACATAGCAACAACAAACAGTTCCTACTCTCCCCGTCGCTCGTAGCGGGTGCACATCCACCTGACCTTGTACTCCTCCTCAACTGCCATGAAGGTCTCCCTGTGGTTCTTATCTATCAGGAACATTGTCGCAAAATCGTAGAACTCATAATCTCCACGTATCTCTGGGTGGGTACCAACTTTCGCTACAGCTTCGACAATAGTAAAAGGACATGATGACTTTGGAGGCTCCCGGAGAGACATACTAATGTCTTTAGTGGACTCCACCAGGTCACTTAGGTATGATGTAGATGCTTTGTCTTTGCCCTTCTTTCGTCGCTTCCGAGACATACCCATTTCTTCAGTTGGAGCACTATCTACGTTCCCATTGATGTCTACTGGATCATTTTCTTCCTCGGACATAGTACGCTCTGCTATCGACTCTCGGCCTTGGGATGCGGTATTTGGTGTACAAGCATGCACGCCTGTGGCAACAACCGTACTGAACATAGCGTTCATTTTTTCTTCAAGCTCTGGGGCAATTCCGCCATACCTAAACTTCTTTGCCGCAGGCACAATCTGCCAAAAAATGTAAAGTTAATCATCTGCACACAATAAATAAAATAAAAACGTGCAAATTGAATATTTGTTTTACCTTCAACCTATCGTCCCACCATTCGTCGCTCGCATCGATTGTTTTTCTGGAGGCATTCCACCCAAGACCAGTCTCCCCCCTTTTAAGCTTCATCCACAATTTCCACTCTTTTTTTAGGTGATCCCATTTGTTCTTCATCTGAATCCTATCATACCTCTTACCTATTCTCTCCTCAAACTTTAAAACCAGATTATTCCACCCCTCCTTATTGAAGTGGGTCGTTGGCCGATTTCCAAGACCAATTTCAGTGATGCACAAGTCACAAAATAGGAAGATATCGATTTGATCCCAAACAGCGCATACCCCTCCATCCTTTGGTTTTCCCATCCTAAATCCTATCAAATACTAACAAATTGGGCATGAAATACAAACAAACAAATGCTACACATACACAACTTCAATCATAGGAATGGAAACAAAATCATTTTAACAAATGATAAATGAAATGTTTTAGCAGTTGTTGAAATTATGTGCATCAAAAGTTAAAAATGCAACAAGTAACATGCTCACAGTTAACTATATAGGAGAACAAGGGAAAAAAAATGAAATTCCACTGCTATCACATATGTCAGCGACATATTCACTGTCCAGAAGAACACATACAATGATTAGAGGTATGCCCAAGAACCCATAATATTTCTCTCTGAGACATAAAAAATAGAAGAAGAAAAAAAGTATACACAATTTCTTAGGAACTCTAAACACCTGCAATGAAAATTTGGATTGAAAAATAAACAAAACAACAACGTCGGGCTTGCACAATTAACTCGAAAGCCGGTTACCTGCTGAAGTTTGGTCAGGCTGGAGGTTCGTCGGGCTTGCACTGTTCTTTGTCGAGGGCGCCGGAGGAGTGAGGCGTCTGCAGATCTATGGAAGGGGGGCAAAACGTGAGATTTCAGAGATCTGGAGGAGGATCTTCCATTCAGAGAAGATTGCTGCCGGGATCTATAGAAGGGGGGAATAAAATGAAATTCCACTGCTAACCTTGCGCTTCTCGACGCTGGAGGGGTTCCGCAGCTCGGGAAGAAGGGGGGCTTCGCAGATCTGGAACAGAGGAGTGTAATTTCGGAGATCTGGACGAGTGGCGAAGGTGTCGCCGGAGGAGGAGATGAGCGCGGGCGGAAGAGACGAGGGGATAACCTTGCGCTTTTCGCGTCTGGAGGGAGAGCGGCGCGGCACGAATGGATCTGGAAGCAGCTTTTCGCCTTATACCTAAAATAAGCTTATTTACCAAAAGCCGGTTATCCAACTTCTCCTAAACAAACACAGCTTATCCAATAATGACGGTGCGGCCAATAAGCAACGGAGGAAATAAGTCCACCCAAACGGCACCTAAATTTCCTTCTTCTAATCGTAATACAATTGCGAGGAATATTATTAATAGTCCTACAAGGCTACAACCGCTGTCCCAATGTAGAAGGATTCTCTTCATTTGGATTACAAATTTCAAATCTCTCTCTCTCATCGTACTTGCAGATAGACAAATCCTATCATTTAATATTGTTCTATTAAAAAAAAAATTTACCAGATCAAATGAGAATTCATCCACGTCACCCTAATAAACCTCAATTTGAAGCCCTAACGGAGAGAATCCTCATTCCTCAATCCCCGTCGCGAACCGCCCTCCTCCCGTTCGGCGCGTCCCTAACATTTCCAATCGGACTTTCCCGTCGACCTCGTCTACCTCTCCACTACTCTGTTTCCGCCTTCAACGCCATAATGCGATCCCCCCTGTCAGCAGAGCCCTTCACACGTTGCCTGCAAATTGCCGAGTTAGCGGGGATTCCGGCGGTGGATGAAGGCTCGAACTTCGCCTTCTCGCCTCTGTCTCTCGTAGCGGCGCTTAGCCTGACGGCTTCCGGCGCTAGGGGGGAGACGCTGAGGGAGCTGCTATCCTTCCTCGGCTCTCCCAACCTCGACCATCTCCACTCTGCCTCCGCCCACCTCGCCCAAACTATACGCGCCGGCGACCGCGAGCTGATCCTTTCGTTTGTCAACGGGGCATGGGTCGATCGCTCCATGGCCGTCAATCCCTCGTTTGTGGCGGCGGCCGCTTCAGTTTACGGCGCATCTATTGAGCCAGTTGACTTCATCCACCAGGTAATTCATAATCAAACTGTTCTAAAATCAATATCAATTTCTTTTTTTTTTGATGAAATCATAGAAATTCCTCTTGTTTCAAATGTAGTAATTAATCTTCCATCATGAGAATGTAGGCTTCACTGGAAGAGAAAAAAGTAAACAATTGGATTGAGGAAAAAACGAATGGGATTATAAAAAATCTCATTCCTGATGGCACAATAAACCATTCAACTAGATTGATTCTTGCCAATGCGCTCTACTTCAAAGGCAAATGGCAAGATAAATTTGATAACTCCATGACCAAAACAGACAAATTCTATCTCTTGAACGGAAGCACCATACAAACACCCTTCATGAGCAGCAGAGAGGACCAATTCATTTCATCTCACGCCGGATTCCAAGTTCTCAAACTTCCATATAAGAAGGTAGGAGACGGCCAAGATTCCAGAAGCTTCTCGATGCTGCTCTTTCTCCCAAATGAGAGGAACGGCCTTCATGATCTTATCAGGAGAATTGTTTCTACTCCAAATTTTGTCCAAGAACATGTTCCTCCAATGAGAGTTTATGCCGTCCGATTCATGGTTCCAAAGTTTAAGATTTCATTCAACTTTGATGCATCTGATGTGCTGAAGCAACTCGGACTGAAGAGTATATTCGGTTCTTCGAGTGCTGATTTGGGTGGAATATGTTTGGAGTCATCGAGAGTTGAGCCGTTGTTTGTGTCCAACATCCTTCATGAGGCTGCCGTTGAGGTGGATGAAGAGGGCACGACAGCAGCTGCTACGACCGTGATAATTGGAGAAGGGTCGTGCTACACTCCGCCGGTGGATTTTGTTGCCGATCATCCGTTTATCTTTGTTGTCAGAGAAGATAAAACTGGAGCCATTTTGTTCTTTGGTCATGTCGTGAATCCATCCATTTAGGTTTTTGTGAATCTTGTGATTCATTTTAGCTTCTGAGATGTTTCTGCTCAATCATTTTTTGTTAGGCAGAGATTAAACTATGCCAATTTTTCACTGTTGTTTTTTGAATTTTGATCAAAAATTATAAAGTTGTTTGTGAAATTATGTCATGTAGTCTTTGAGCAGCTAGCTGGTCAAGGAGACTGGACCTTCAAAAAAAATTTCACCCACTTCGCCTGAATTTTCTCCCTCTTATGAACTGGTACTGCTTACAATTATCCAGCGAGAACAGGCTCGAACCGGCTAGTGAGTATTTCTTGTATGTTAGCTCGAAGTAGAGGTGATAACATCTATTGCAGTGAGTCAGAAGAGTGGTATTTCTTAAATTCTTGAAATTAGAATGCTTTTTCCTCCTTTCAAATTTTGTGCTTTTTCTTCTCCCCCTGCATCAGTACTCGTGGCCTAGCTTTTATCTGGTTTTCTCTCTGAAAGCAGCTGCATATCTCTCTGAAGTTGCGGTCTTGTGCAAGGAGGTTGTTGTTTCTCATAGTGATTTGTGCATCTTTGCATGCCTTGAGAGGTATGGAGCTGGACTATGTTATCTCTACATTCAAAGCAATTTTAGCTTCTGCATTTCCGGTATTCTTCTTCAATTTAGTTTGTGTAGCCTCTATGTTGGATTCTTACACGATATCTGAGCAACAAAGGTTTTATCGGTATTTGCTAATTTACTTTTATGGAGAAGAACGATACACCAGATATGAAAGGAGACTTTTTTTAGAGGAATTGTGATAGAATTCACACAAATGACATGGAAGAAATTGAAGAGTTGTGTGGAATCATATTTGCTTGAAGAGGAACTATATGAGGTAGTTGAGAGAGAAGAGCGGGCGCTTCTTGTTGCTAATGAAGCGAATAGAACAGTAGTGAAAAGATTGATGGAGGATAGTTCATGCGAAAGCGAAGTTCATCTTGAAGAGATCTCTATGACGAGATTTTTTTTATCACTTCTTGGGATTGTTACCTTATTGAAAGCTGATTTGTTTTGGTCGATAGTTCTGGTTCTCTCTTCGGGATTATATATATATGTAGTGCACATCTAACACCTCCCTCAAATTCACGAGAGAATTTTTGGTACGTTTAATTCACGTGTGGGAGAAAATATAGCCGCACGATTATTATTTCATCGGTGTATGATTATTTTTCAAATATGACCGTATTAGAAAACACGGTCATAATACAGTCGTATCTAACAACGAATTGTCTCAGCCGTTGAAATCATGGATGATACGGTTGGATTTGCTCCGCACACGAAACAGTAGTACGTGTGTCATAATACAGTTAGTGTTTTGCCTTTGTTGTTGCGGGTGTGACTTAGCCCTATAGTGTGCTTTCTGCTTGCGGTACGCCTCCAGAGACATCACAGAGTTGTTCTCTCGCTTGAGCCTCAGGTGTCCTGTTAGATTGAGAGTGGTTTACCTTTCATGTCCCCCTTCCCTGAACGCACGTGTTTGACGCGACGTGCCGATTTTGCGATGGCCGCTAGGAGGGCGTGTCTGTTGTTGGTGCTTGAATGTAGTGCGAGGGCACGTTTGCCCCTGTCATTTAAGTGGCTCCCCAGTGTTAAACACCCAGGACCTGGAGTCTGTAGGAGGACTTCCGTTTGTTCTTTTGGAGGTGATGAATGATCTTCGTCCGTTTATGCTTTGGAAGGGCTTGAGGTCCGCTTTGCTGTTGGTGGAGGCGTTGAACCTTCGTTTGTTTGCTTCATAGGAGGACCGAAGTCCGTTTCTGGTGGAGGCGGCAAATAACCTTTGTTTATTCGCTGTTCAGGAGGACCTGAGTCCGTCTGGGTGGAGGTGGCGAAGAACCTGAACCTTCGTTCGTTCGTGCTTTAGGAGGACTTGGTCCGTCTGTGTGGAGGTGACAGAATATTTGTTTGTCTCGGCTGGAAGGTGCAGAAGGGCTTTCGTCGATCTCGCCTGAGAGGTGCAGAAGGGTTTCCACTGATCTCACTTGAGAGGTGCATAAGAGATTTTGCCGATCTCGCCTAAGAGGGAACTGTCCGCTTGATCAGAGTCTCATTCTAGGATACCTGAACATTTTGTTGGAAAGGTTGAAGTCCCCACTTAGGATATCCGAGCACTTTGTTTGAGAGATGCCAGAGTTTCCGCTTAGGATATCCTGACACTCTGTTTGAGAGAGGTCAGAGTCTCCACTTGAGATATTCGGGCACTCTGTTTGAGAGGTCGGAGTCTTCACTTGGGACCTCAGGACGCTCTGTTCGAGAGAGGTCAGAGTCTTTGCTTAGAATATCCGGGCACTCTGTTTGAGTGAGGTCAGAGTCTTTACTTGGGATATTTGGGCACTTTGTTTGAGAAAGGTCAGAGTCTACACTTGGGATATTCGGGGACACTCTGTTTGAGAGTGGTCAAAGTCTCCGCTTGGGATATCCATGCAGTATGTTTTGGAGAGTTCAGAGTCTCCATTTGGGACATCCGAACACTCTATTTGAGAGAGTCCAGAGTCTCCACTTGGGACATCCAAACACTCTATTTGGGAGATGTCAGAGTCTCCATTTGGGATGCCCGGACACTCTATTTGGGAGATGCCCGAGTCTCCACTTGGGATATCCGAACACTATGTTTGAGAGAGGTCGGAGTCTCCACTTCGAGAAACTCGGGTCTTATTGCAATGATGCATAAATACAAGTATAGGTGTCTGGTGCATAAGTTCCATGGGGAGAGAACAAATTCTCCTTTGGGATGATTGCCTTACTTTAGAGTGGTTAATTCGGGGTTCTTGTCTTGCAGAAATTCTCCGAGGAGTCCCAGACAGGCGAATTGTTCAATTTTCGCCTTTAGTGCAGCTCTCTGTGTTATGCCCGTGTCCTTGGTGGTAGTTGCAGTACTTGGACTGGTCCCCTGAGTTTGGAGCGAAAGCCATAGGCCTCTGAAGAGAGGGATGATTGCGGATGGCGAGCAATACTTCCGTTCGTGAAGCATTAAGAGGAGCGATGGTTTGATTGTGGTGAAGCCCACCGACTCAGCGAGAGTCGTCATGACGCTCGTTGCTCCCCCTGGGACTTGGCAGTGGCAGTGGTTCCTGATGCCTCCTCCTTTTCGATTTTTTCTCGAATTGTTGTCGATGTGTTTCAATTGTCTCGTCTGCCATGATTTGAGCCTTGACTCGATGGATGAGGTCAAGGTAGCTGTAAACCGTTCACTCATCATCATGGAGTACGACTGATATCGAGTCGAGCTCGAGCGATTTTTGATCGGCTCGAAATCGAAATTTTCGACTCGAACTCGGATCAAAATCGACTCAAAATCGATTTCAAGTCGAGTCGGCTCAAAATTGAATCGAGTCGGCTCGATATTGAGCGATTTTCCTCTTTTTTCCTAGTTGACTCAAAATTAAAATTTGCAACATTTAAATTTAGCAAATGAAACACTTAAAGCCTTCATCTTTTAATTTAGATTTAAATTTTATTATTTTTAATTTTAAAATAAGAATATATTAATAAATACATAATATTTTTTTATTAATTCGAGTTGATTTGAATCATATTTCAAGCGATTCAGGGCTGCCTCGAAATCGACTTGAAATCAGATTCGAGTCAAATTGAGTCGAATCAATTTTAACCGATTCCGATTCAGCTCAATTTTCGAGCAACTTTTGAGTTTCGAATAATATGCGAGGCCTTATAATGGAGTGGAATTTTTCTGGCCTGTGTCCTCCGAGGAAAGTTCCGCGCAGGAGCTCGGGGTTAATCCCAAGAGTCTATCGTGCCTTTGCGGTGAAGCGACGAAAGAAATCCTTGAGCGATTCTCGCTCGGTTTGTCAGATTCCTGTGAGGTACGAGGGGTCTCGAACGATTCGATGGTTGGCGATTAACTGATCCGTGAAAAGCTGAGTGTAGCTCTACGAAGTTCTTGATTTCTCCCTCTTTCAGAGAATAGAATCAGATGTGAGCTTCTCCTTTCAGCGATGTTGGGAACACTTGGCATACGAGCGGGTCTGGGACATTGTATATGCGCATGACAGCTTCAAAGTGCCTGACATGCTTCAGAGGGTCGTCTTACCCATCAAATGTGTAATGCCACAAAATTCCCGGAAGCTTAGAGAATTGGTCTCTTGAGATTATCGCGCGGCGGTAGTCCTATCGCCGGCGATAGCTCGCTGAATTAAAAGACCAAGGTCTCTTGACGATACCGCTCGACGGTAGAAAGGTACCGTGTGGCGGTAGTACTCGACGCTCTCAACACACTCGACGAAGCGTTGAGTAGCTTATCGCGCGGCGATAGGAAGATATCGCGCGGCGATAGTATGAGTGGCGTCGTTTTAGCTGAGCGGCCACCGCTTATGTTACTGCGTGGCAGTAGGAGTTATCGCGCGGCGGTTCTTGAGGTTCTTGAGGGAAGAGAAGGAAGAAGTCCAGGAGGCCAGGAGGAAAAGCGATCCAATGTGTGTTTGTAATCGGAATCGCGAGTCGACGCCAGATCCGTGGAGAGGAAGCTATAGGTGATCAATTCCATCCAGATTAAAAGCAAGAGCAGGGTTCCTAAGCGATCAACAAGGGTAACGACTTTCTCCTTGGACAAGTGAAGTCCTCAATTTGCATATGTGCATGGAACCCCTCACCAAAAGGTGAAAAAAGGTGGTTTCCAGCGGGTAGACCGTTGGGATCCCCGGTAAAAATTGCATTTAGAATCCGGAATCGAAGTACGGAATAGGCATGTTGTGTGAAACTCATCTAGACAGGCTGGTCTGGATTGATGATGAATTGTTTTGCGTGTCGGAGAAGACTCCGTCGATAAACGTGTAGATAAACGTATAAAATTCGGGGTCATGGGGTGTGCAGGATGCTGCAGTGATAGTACTGGAGATGATCTCTAGGAAAACACCCAAATATGTGGAAGAATCGAGAATCTGTCCCCTACCGCACGGAGGTAGTGCTACCATCGGCGATAGCTCTCATTGAATTATGAGGCCTGTCTCTGGGAGACCTGGGGGCCATTATTTGAAGTTGAGAGCCTTGTGAGCCGAGCTAAGGTGGTCATGTGAGCCAGCCTGATTGTGGTTGCGAAGCTTGTGTCCGTGAGACAAGGTGTGTAACATGAGAAGTTGTGAGCCCGGAGAGCCCAGCTATTGGCCATGAGAGCCATGATGATCATTGCAGGCTCATGTCCTGGGGATAATGTGAGCGGCAATTGATGATGAGAGCCTGAAGTGCCCAGCAAAAAGGCCAGAGAGCCGAACGAGCAAGGGGAGGCTGACCCGCGTCTTGTCGTTCGCCATGATGGCAATGATTGTTATAATTTGATCAGCTAATGCTGACCGTTGCTTTATTTGCCACGTTTTGGTGGGTCTTGCTATGCAGGTGCTGGAGAGCCAACTAGAAAGTAGCGGGCCGAAGTCCCTTTTGTTGCGATTGGCTGGCCCTTGAAGGCCCAAAGACAAACTTTTACTGTTTTCATGTGTGGTCGGTCTGCGTGTCGATGTATGAAGACACATTTTATAAAGAAAACAATTGTAAGGCCTTAAGGCCAAAACATGTTGTATGTTTATATACATTCCTATATTTATAGTGGACATTCCTGGCATGTGGGTTATACAGGTAATTTAAATTGCTTCCCCTCGAATGCACTCTGAGTTATGATGCGTTAAGATAGTATGGTTTCAATGAGTAACTCCGCTGACTGTCTGTGGAATATGGCGTGGTGTTGCGGCCGGATCCTCTATTATATTTTAAAGGACGGATGAGGGTGTTACAATTTGGTATCAGTTTCTAGTGTCGATCTTTCTTATTAGAATTCGTGGTTGAATTCTTTTAAGGGGTGGTGAGCACGTGTATTTACGCTACCGTTATAACAGGAATGAACCCATGAATGTCCACTTATGAATGAAAATACACATGTTTGAGGAACCTGCGTGTTCATATAATTGCTCGGCGAAGAGTATTGCACCAACTGAGGTACCAACATGCCAACTGAGGTGCGGGGCAGCATGAACCCCAGCGCTCAGCGGATAGTATTGCACCAACTGAGGTGCCAACACCTCCTCCTTCTACAAAAACGATACGGTTGGTTGCTGAAGTCGTGTTCGCATTAATCAATGTGCAACCAGGAGGGCGAGTACAACCTCCTACCCCTGAGGTGGTCCAGGAACCGGTTGGCATTGTTGAACATGTGGCGGTAAGACAAGTGGTCGTTGAGCCAGTGGCCATAAGGCAAGCGACGGAAAAGCAATTGAAACACGTAATGAGTTTCAATCCTCCTGTATTTGCGGGTACTGGAACCTCTACACAAGCCGAAGATTGACTCTCAAGAATAAAGAGAACCATGATAGCAACAGAAACGAAGGAGTAGCAGAAAGTCACTGTAGCTATCTTCTTGTTAGATGGAGAGGCGAGGTTATGGTGGGATTAGTTGGAGTTGCACCAGTTTGCTGGTCGGCCGTTGGTTGAGATCTCGATGGAGAAATTCTCGAGACTGTTTCTTGCAAGATACCTTCCATCTACACAGCGGATTGCAATGGAAATTCAGTTCCAAAGGTTAACTCAAGTTGAGAGGATTACTACTTGCACGAGTTTACAAGATTGGGAAGGTATGCAGGCTTTACGTTTGCAGACGAGAAACGGAAAACAAATCAGTTATATGAAGGGCTAAGAGACGACTTGCGATTGCTTCTCTCATGACCGATGACACAAGGTTTTCTGACCTTGGTCAATACAACCCATTCCCTCGAACAAGATATGAAATGTGTGCAGCGTAAGAATGACTTGGCAGTAAAGAAACCAGAGTTCAATGTACCTAGCTCGACAAAGTTTGGGTATAGAAAGTGGAAGAAGAAGGCTCAGTCTTCGGGACCAGCTTCTTCTAATAAACCTGAAGTGACGACAGGGCGAGGTCCGCTCACTTGTTATAGATGTGGCAAGGTGGGACACATGACCCAAGATTGTCGGAGTGGCCCTCCAAAGACGGAGAAAAAGACGGGTGTGACTTATGCTGAAAAGGGAAAAGCAGTGGTGGAGTCAACTGCATCCCAAGCGCAACCTCGAGTTTATAATCTTGGCCAGCAGGAGGCCATAAAACAAAGTGACGTCGTAACAGGTTCGAGTTAAGATACAGTTTTTGCTGCTTTCCATACTTAATACCTTGTGCGTTGCTTGTGTATGATTTGTTTGAATTATGCTTTGTCCTGATATCGGAATATCCAGCGAGAGCACTGTTTGATATAGGAGCTGCTCATTCCTTTCTATTAGAGGACTTCATGGTGCGTATCAGAGTACTTTCATTTATACCGACAGATCGAGTGAATGTGTTGCTGCCTAATAGGTGCTTGATGCGCGCGGATAGAGCCTGCTATGTTGAGGTGCAGATAGGAAGTCATGACTTTGGTTTGGTAGCATCTGTATTGCCGATATCTGAGTTTGATGTAATCTTTGGTATGGACTGGCTCTCGGAGCAGCGTGCATATATAGATTGCAAGTCTAAGGAAGTCATACTGGGGCAAAACATCGAACGCGAGACTAAGTTCGCGGGTATGCGAGGATCAAGCAAGATATGGATGTCTGCTCTCCAGGTAGTCAAGGTAGTTCAGAAGGGCGTGGAATTGTTTTTCACGCTATTGGAGGTCGTAGAGCCGTAGCCCAGTCTGAGTGACGTTCATATTATATCGGAGTTTGCAGATATTTTTCTTAAGGATCTCCCTGGGCTTCCACCCCAGCGAGAGATTGAATTTGCTATTGAGTTGGTGCTAAGTGCAAAACCTGTGTCACATTCACCGTACCGAGTGGCGCCAAAGGAAATGACAGAACTGAAAGTTCAGTTGCAAGAATTGCTAGAGCAAGGCTATATACGTCCAAGTATGTCATCGTGGAGTGCACCGGTGCTTTTGTGAAGAAGAAGGATGGAGGCTTGCGTCTATGCATTGATTATCGTGAACTGAACAAGCTGACAGAAAAGAACAAGTATATGATTTCACGAATAGATGATCTGTTTGATTAGCTGGTTGGATCGACTGTCTACTCAAAGTTGGATTTGAAGTCCGGCTACTGGCAGTTGAGAATTCGGGAAAGTAATATTCCCAAGACAGTGTTTGGTACACGCTATGGACATTATGTGTTTACTTTGATGCCTTTTGAACTCACTAATGCGTCATCAGTATTTATGGATCTGACGCACATGACTTTTTGAGAGTATTTGGACATGTTTGTGATTGTCTTTATTGATGTCATACTGGTATACTTTCAGTCTGAAGAGGAGCATGCAAAACTTTTGAGGTTGGTTTTGCATACTCTGAGAAGAAATCGTTTATATGTCAAATTCCCTAAGTGTGAGTTTTGGATATCTTTGGTGGCTTTTCTTGGTCATGTCGTAAGTGGAGAGAGTATTGTTGTGGACCCGGTAAAGATTGTTGCGATACGAGAGTGGCCTGTACTTACTTCGGTATCAGAAGTCAGGAGTTTCCTTGGACTTGCCTGTTATTATAGGCACTTCGTAGAAAGCTTTTCGAGTATTGATTTACCTCTCATGACATTGACAAGGAAAAATCAAAAGTTCATTTGGACGTCAGAGTGCTCCTCTCCTGCACATCGTCCAACGACCTCCTCGGGTGAAACCAAGTTCCTCGTTGGAGCGATGTCATAGTCCGTGAACTCTGTACGAGCTCTTCTGCAGACCGACTACTTGCCTCCCCGAGTCGACTCACACCACTCTAGTTGAGCAAGGCTCCTGAGAGCTGTCGACTCCAAAAAAGTCCTCGAGTGGTAGAGTTATCATAAGTCCGAGTCCCTGCACGAGCTCCTCTCCTGCACATCGACCAACGACCTCCTCGGGTGAAACCATGTTCCTCGCTGGAGCGATGTCGTAGTCCGTGAACTCTGTACGAGATCCTCTCCTGCAGACCGACTACTTGCCTCCCCGAGTCGATCACACCACTCTAGTTGAGCAAGGCTCCTGAGAACTGTCGACTCCAAAAAAGTCCTCGAGTGGTAGAGTTATCATAAGTTTGAGTCCCTGCACGAGCTCCTCTCATGCATATCAGCCAACGACCTCCTCGGGTGAAACCAAGTTCCTCGTTGGAGCGATGTCGTAGTCCGTGAACTTTGTACGAGCTCCTCTCCTGCAGACCGACTACTTGCCTCCCTGAGTTGACTCACACCACTCTAGTTGAGCAAGGCTCCTAAGAGATGTCGACTCCAAAAAAAGTCCTCGAGTGGTAGAGTTATCATAAGTCTGAGTTCCTGCACGAGCTCCTCTCCTGCACATCGGCCAACGACCTCCTCGGGTGAAACCAAGTTTCTCGCTGGAGCGATGTCGTAGTCCGTGAACTCTGTACGAGCTCCTCTCCTGCAGACCGACTACTCGCCTCCCCGAGTCGACTCACACCACTCTAGTTGAGCAAGGCTCTTAAGAACTGTCGACTCCAACAATGATTAAAGTCCTCGATTGGTAGGGTTATCGTAAGTCCGAATCCCTGCACGAGTTCCTCTCCCGCACATCGGCCAAGGACCTCCTCGAGTGAGTCCGAGTTCCTCGTCGAGATAGTGTCGTAGTTCATCAACTCTGTACGAGCTCCCCTCCTATAGACTGACTACTTGCCTCCCGTACCGGACCACCCCCAGTAGAGCTTCGCTCCTGCTGGGTGTCGACTACTCGCCACCTGCCGAGCTCGGCCCCTGATTAGGTAGGTGCGAGTACGCCTTGTGCGAGTAGGTGAGTACGCCTTGTGCGAGGAGGCGAGTACGCCTTGGGCGAGTAGGCGAGTATGCCTCGGCGAGTATGCGAACAGGTATTCACGCGAGTATGTTTATGCGAGTTGGTGGAGCGTGTACGCGTCACAAGCACTCATCCTCCCCGAGCCTATGAGCCTAGCGAGCAATATCAACCAGCATGCGAGAAGAAGACAAAGAAGTAAATAACTTGTATAAATATATCAAAAAATGTACAAGTTACAAAAGTGTCAAAAAATATTACATCCAAGCATGACAAAGATCGGCGAGCAACTAGGACTCGTCGTCGCCAGTATCCGGCCGATATTCGTCATCTCCGATATCTGCATCCTCTTCTTCCTCGCCACCCTCTTCGCTTCCTTCCCCGTCGCCGCTTTCACAGCTGCCACTGCCGCTGCTGCTGGAATTGCTAGAGCCTGACGATGTGGAAGGGACGCGATCGGGCGAGATAGTCCCCTCGGCGAGTAGTTCGGTGATGAGCTCGTTGACGGTGAGCTGATTCTCCCCTTCGACGAGCTGCCCGTTGATCCTTAGCCGTGCGAGCATGATATTCCCCGCCACCTGTGCTATCTCGCGGCGGACGGACGACCTCTCCTCCCAAAGAGTGCGGGACCGCTTGACGGCCCACTGCGGATCGTCCTCCGGTTGCGGCACCTCCAGCAAGAGAGCAGAGGAGCTCGCGCGTCCCTCAACGGCGACCAGCCGAGTCTCCATCTCGGCAGCGCGAACCTGGGCCGCCTCCAGCTCCGCTTGCGAAGTGGCGAGCTTCTCCTCGCACTCAGACAGCTTCTTCGCAACCTCGATCTTGGCGGTCTGCGAGATACCAACCGTCAGCAAAGTAATCCTAAGTCGAAAAGCATCAATGTCGCATACGGAAAGCGACTTAACTCGTAATCCTTCCAATGGACCGATTGCATGCCGAGATTTATGGCCTTCTTAGAGACGACCTTCAAGGTCTCTGTTGTCTCCAACAGTTTCCTGGTCGTGTAGTGTCCTAGATCGGCAGATCGCGCGAGCGAGCATGCGGATTGCTGGACGAGTTCCGTCGGGCCGAGCTCCAGCATAGACTCGACATCTACTCGCCCATACAAAGCGTGGAGGACGGCGAAGGCCTCCCCCTTGTCCTCCCAATCCGCCGACCAGGACGGGAGGTTGGTGCTTGGGAACACCAAGTGCTCGTCTGCCGACCAGGTCACCAACAAACGACCATAAGCATCCACCAACCCTCGCCTAAGGTTATAGTTTGGGAGGAAGCAAGGTGCCCGAGCTTCCGGCGGCGACTCCTGGTCATCAGAATTAGGCGACGACACTTTTTTCCTCTTACTCGCAGGCCCCAACGACTTGACCTTCATCTTCCCCTTGGTGAGTTTCTTCTTCTCCCCAACGTCAGACGAGGGGTAGGCTTCAGTAAGAGAGGTGGCGATTTCTTTCGCCAGAGGAAGCGGATTCTCCGGAAGCTCGTTGGCCACTACACAGATCGCGCGACATGATTAGTGCGAGCTTCAATAAATAGGAGCGAGCAGGCGAGCATACACAATTCTCGCTCAAGTCTTACCCTTGTTGGGATGGATCGCTTCGAGTGTGTTGACATTAAGCCTCCAGTAGATGAAGTCAAACCGGCGACCTCAGAAGGATTCGAACAATTGCTCGCGAACACTTTCCAAGATCGGCGGGAGGAAGGCGACATCGGCGGGTTTGTGCGGCCTTCCCAGAAGTCCCCCAAAGTCATCGTGGACGACAACCAGCTGCTCTCTCCAGCGGTGGACTTTATTCGCGGTCCCCACCAAAGTGCAGACATGGCTGCTGAAGTAGACGACCCCCTCCAAAGTCGCGGCGAAGGCGAATATCCTGCGGAACACAGAAAGGTCGAAGGTGATCCTCTCCTCCCGCAGGTAGCAAAGGAACCCCATGATGATCGCCATTCCATTAGGGTTGATTTGTGCGGGGACGATCCCGAAGTACTGGAGGATCTCGCAGTATTCGGGCCAGAAGGGAAGTCGCAAGCCGGCGTCAAAATGACGAAGCGACAACACCATCGCACCCTCAACATAAGTGTCGACTCGCTCGCCGCAAGTAGGGAGCCTCACCGAGTATCCCTCTGACAGGAGGAGCTCCCTGAATGTCTCTAAGTCCCGTTCTGAGGTTATCGATTTCTTGAAGGTCGTATCGGCGAAGTTGACGACATGAGCTTGTCGGCGAGCATTGACATCATCCCCAACTATCTTAGCGAGCTAGCTAAGAGAAGAGAGGAGCGAAGGGAAGAAGAAGGTAAGAAGAAGCGAGTAGAGAGGTTACTCGCGAGGTGGGTTGAGAAAATCGCAGCAGCGTACTTATGTCACATCTACCCCCTCTATTTATAGGCAAAGGCAAAGGAAAAAAGGGGGAGTATATGTCCGCCTCGGCGAGTATCAGTCTAAGTCGAGGTTAAGGCGAGAAAACAGACACCCGACATCAACCCCATCTCGCACGGCACAGCAGAGGATGTCGCGACATTCGCCAGAACCTGCGCAATAAACTCGGCACACCGCATAATAAACAACAAACGAAAAGACAAGAAGAAATCAGCGGCGAGATGCAAACTCGCTTATTACAAAGATAATATAGTTTATTACAAACAGTCGCCTACGACGAGTTCAGAATAAGAGAAAAAATGGTACTAAGTCCTAGGTGGTCGCTCTGGAGGGTGAGGATGTCGCCCGACCCATCCCATCTCGCGTGCCCGCCGGTAATGCTCCGTCGCCAACGCCATCGCATCGTCGTCAAACCGCAGCTTCTCCTCCAACCTCGTTAGCCGCCTCATGGAGCCCATACTCGCCCGGATGCCAGCCAACTCGTCGAGGACAAGCTGCAGGCGGTGGTTGTTTATCGCTAGCTGGCGATCATTCTCCTTCACCATATGGAAGCGAGCCTCGTAGCTCTCCAAAGTGGTCCGGAGTTCTTCCATCTTCGCCATTCGCACCTCTAGAGTTGAGATCCGACGATGAGGCTCGCTGATAGCGAGATGATCAAACTTGTTCTCCAGCTCCATATAGGCGCGAGGTTCAGTGTGGCGATACTCGCTCCCTGACAACCCGATGGCGTCGATGAAGGCCGCCCCAGGAGTCGTCGGGAGATTTGTCATAGCAGGTAGACAAGTCTCCAGGTCAGAACTAAGCGTCTAAATGATCGGAGGGAACGGCGGCAAAGCTTACCGCGACGAGGAGACCGGGATCGATGAGGTGAAGGGACGTGACCGGGGACATCTCGCCGACCAGAGGATGGCCAGCCCGTGTGATTGGCTAGTCTGCCCTGCCCGCGACCTCCATACTTGGGGTCCCCAACTCGCAGCGGGAAGTCATTCGGCCGCAGCCTATCTAGCTTCCGGGCCAGAGTCTTCGATGGAGGTGGCAAAGGCTGCTGCGAGCTCGCTGGCTGCGGCGAGCTCGCCGGCTGCTGCGAAGTCTTCAACGGAGGAGATGGGGGTTGTCGTTGCAGGTCAGCCTGTTGCTCAGCAGTCAAAGGCGACGACGGCGGTAAATAAGTACTCGCCGCCTGGAGGGAGGTCATATTCGGGGGAGGCGGCGGCGGCAGCTGAGAACTCGCCGATGGCTGTGCCGAATCTCGAGCAAGAGTGGGAGCGGCCTTGCTCGCCGGAAGATCCTTACTCCCTGGAGGGTCCTTTCTCGCCGAAAGATCCTTACTCCATGGAGGGTCCTTTCTCGTCGGGAGGTCCTTCACTGTAGAGTCCTTGCTCGCCGGTGGGTTTTACTTCGCCAAAGTAGTCTCCGACGCATTCTTGGCGCCGAGACTAACCCGGACCGTATGCGCGGTCCGGGAGGGCTTATCAGATGCAAGGGTGAGCAGTGGCGCAGAGTTCATGGGAGCGATGTCCCGGGGTACATCCGCGACGTCCGGGGGGAGTCTGTGTAGCACCCCCCAACCTTTGCCCGGGTCGGGCCAGAGGGGTATTACTGCCCAAGACGTCCACCCAGTGCTCCTTAGGGGTAACGACCTTCCCTATCTAAGCACTAGTTGGCCGCCTTGCTCAGCTCGAATCATAACATTCACAACCCATCAGAGTATAGCGGAATCATTAACATGAAACCACTGCCATATATATATAACATCATATAATATTACAGAGGTTCTATGGACGAAACCTAAGTGTTTATATAAGACCGTGGGTTGTACAAGTACTACATATAACTCCTCGCATTCTCTCCCTATGCTGCTCGTCGATACTCACGTCTCTAAACTCTGAAGATGTCGGGGGTGCATCTGCTAGAGTAGTCTTAGCTGTTGGCGTAATCTCCTGTGGCAGTGGGTCACTACGGTGCTCCATTTCATGTGAATGGTTATTTAGATAATCGTTAGTCGCGGAACTAAGTGGAAACAAATATCCTCCCCGGATCCATATCCTGGGGATGAGCACACACCCACACAACAGAAGTAAATAGCCGAAGCAGCAGAGAGTTAGCACAACATTTCATGTATATGGCTAGGATCAACTATAAAAGAGCGCAGCATAGTATAACTGGAATAACAACAGCAACGTATATCAGTTATATTTAAGGCTCCACTATCACATCAACACATCAGGTAATCATAACACATATTCTCATCGCAAGCATTCATAGTCGCGCATATACCGCAGGTATTCACAGCCGCGCACAAACCGCAGGCTTTCATAGCCGCGCACACACCACAGACATTCACAACCGCGCAAACAAGCTCTATGTCGACATAGTATGGACCGCTTCTATTCCAGCAGGGTAGCGAGCCCCGCGAGCCTCACCGATGTGGCCTTCGGTGACAGTGGTTAGTCCTGCCACTTTTGGGGGTGGTCATACTGCACAACCTCAGGCCCTAACATACAACCATGTGTACTTTTGGATGAGAGCGACATCCGGCGAATCATTTTGGCCGACCAGCGGAGGAAACCCGACGAAGATTAATATAACGGTCGGTCACCCGTGCTACCCATCTCCCTGTCGCCTTGAGTCGTCGACCTTCCCGCACCGGTACGAACAGTCTGCGGGAGGGACTGACCCGCCACTATTTCACCGCAAGCAATTTACAAACAATCAAATAAATATTAAACATAATACACACCGGGTATACGTCGCTCTGCCCTACTAGGCTTAAACTTCGGGCGGCGACGCTCAACTTTACTTTCGTCAAGGAGCGTGGAAGCGCATTATTTGGGGCTAGACCTGGAGGAACACCTCAACTCCGGTTAGCCCCAATTAAGGCTCAATCTTAACAACGACTGCTCGTCAGAGCAGGACCCGGGATTATAATAGTAAATTGCAATGAGGACAAGTGCGGTGATTATGCTGCTTATTTAAAGTGTTGTAATGAAATGTGACCGGTACGAAACTGGAGTAGTACTGAATTGAAAGTGTTTGACCAGTACGAGACTGGAGTAGAACTGAATTGAAAGTGTTTGACTAGTACGAGACTGAAGTAGAGCTGAATTAAAAGTACTTGACCAGTACGAGACTGGAGTAGAGCTGAATTAAAAGTACTTGACCAGTACGAGACTGTAGTAGAACTAAATTGAAAGTACTTGACCAGTACGAGACTGGAGTAGAGCTGAATTAAAAGTACTTGATCAGTACGAGACTGGAGTAGAGCTGAATTAAAAGTACTTGACCAGTACGAGACTGGAGTAGAGCTGAATTAAAAGTACTTGACCAGTACGAGACTGGAGTAGAACTGAATTGAAAGTACTTGACTAGTACGAGACTGGAGTATAGCTGAATTAAAAGTACTTGACCAGTACGAGACTGGAGTAGAGCTGAATTAAAAGTACTGAACTGAAATGAACTTGACCAATACGAGACTGGAGTAGTGCTGAATTGAAAAATACTGAACTGAAAAGATTAAAGGAACTGGACCAGTGCAAGACTGGAATAATCATAAAGAAAATGGTTAGTAGTCCAATCACTCCATCCAGGAGGCTTCAGTTCCATCTCCGTTCTCAGGAGAGATTTTTCAGTTCCATCTCCATCTAGGAGGCATATTCAGTTCCATCTCCATTCTCAGGAGAGATTCAGTTCCATCTCAGTTTTTAAAAGGCTTCCTTGGGTTACACCCATTTTTAAGATCCAATTAATTTGGTTGCGCCATATTAATTACGGCTTAATTAGATCAGGGGTTTGTTAGGAGTACACCCTTATTATTTGTCAAGAATAATTCATAACTCACCACTCGTACTCTCATCTTCCGAGCATGCCCAAATCACCCGAGAGTCGAGACGCTCGACGGTATCATGAAATCTCGAAACACCCGGAGCTTGGTCACTTGCCTCGGTCACTCTCGTCGAGAATATAATTTGAATTATTTATTCAAATTAGAAAGGGTGGTCGCGCGCTCCAATTTTCACCTTCGAGGAAAATGAGCGTAATAAATTCCGAGCGCGACCCTAGGCTTCCATAATTTGGGAAAAATATCAAATTTTCTCACCATGATCCCAAATTTTAATACAACCTTTAAGAAGGCTTAAAATGAGCCTAGTAATTTTTCCAAAATTCTTCGGGAAATTTTGGACATTTAATTTTGCCAAAAAAAATTTATTTGAGATTTTTAAAATATTAAATCAACTCCAAAAATTCTCGAAATTTTTGTGGAGATTTCCCTCATTAAGGGAAACAACTTTCATGTTCAAAACTTTTCCATCAGGGCTCTAGTTTAGCTTCAGAAATCAAGTCCCTTTCTTATTAATTATAAATTTATAAAATTTATAAAATTTTATAAACATTTATTATAACAAAAGCAGAGGAGTCACCGTCTGTATCAAAACCGTGCCCTTGCGGACCTTCCCCGCCGCCGGCCGACCGTAATTCCTCCCCCGACCAACTCTCTGGTGGCGGGCGCTCCCTCCGGTGGTGGTCCGGCGGCCTGCCGCCGCCGGCCATCGCCGGAGCTCTCCTTTTTTTTTGAACGGAAGGGAGGAGGGTGACGGCGGCGGCGGCGCTCCGGCTGCCGGAGCTCGCATGCAACCCTTCCAGAAGATAGGGAGGAAGGAGAGGGGAAGGTTTCCACCTTGTTTGGGGGTCTCCGGGAGCTCTCGACGAAGTTGCCATGAGAGGTGGTGGAAGGTGGCGGAGCTCGGCGTCTCATTTTCCGGTGAGGTGGAGCTCCGACAGAGGCATGGTGGTGGCTTGTTTTGAGCTGGGAAGTGGGGCAAGTTCATCCAGAGGGGTATGGGTCCTTATATAGAGTGAGGAGAGAGCCCCTTACTCTTTTTCTTTGTTAAACAAATCAAGAGGGTGAGTTTGGCCAACCCTTGTAGGGTTAACTCCCCAGCTGTATGGGGCACATGTCAGCCTACTAATGGTTGGTTGTACTACCTAAAGTCCTAGACTAGGCTATTAGGCATGTGGGGAGTTTGTTCTTAGCCAATAGAAAGAGAGGGAGAGAGAGAGGTGGAGTTCTTTGATTGGTCTCCCTTCTCTTATTTAGGGTTATAGTGGTTGCTGTCAGCCATCTATTGGAGAGGGTACAACCATGTGTCTCCATCTTGGAGGTTTGGAAGAGAGAGAGAAGGAGAGGGGAGTGGAGGGAAAATATTGGTGGGTCTCCATTTGAGCCTATTCCTCTTCTTTTCTAATTGATTTGGGGGCCTAAGGAATGAGGGAAGTAAGGCCATATTCATCCATGGAGAGGGGATGTGCTCCTCCTTAGGAAAAATTCCAAAAATAATGGAGAAAGAGAAGGGTTTGACCAAGTCAACCATGGGGTAGGTGTCCCATGTGGGTCAAAGTCAAAGTGAGTCCAAGTCATCAGGATCGGGTCAAAGTTGGAGTGTCGTGTCACAATTGGTGTGCGCATGCTTTTCAGTGCACGGTTGTGCTTGATTTGACCATGGGTTGACCACTTGTCGTCAAAATTTCCCGAGACCACTTCTGTTGACTTTATATTGACCACATGAGTCCAACACCACTGACTGGGGTTGAATCGGAGTCCGTTTGGCAAAAGTCCAAAATCTGTGCGTCGTATCGCGCTAAAACGGGTAAAATGTTTATATTCGTCGTTAGACATAGGATTGCGATGTGATGAGTTCCGATGCGCTTGTATGGGTCATGCGAGGCCACAGAAACTGACAGAACTCAAATCGGAGTTCTCTAGGCCGATATTCAAAATCTTGCTCTCGTGACGTTTTACGAGAAGCGGTCACATCTACCATATGATCTCAGGGTCTAGCGGAACAAGTTCTGACGCGCTAGTATTGACTTTACGAGGCCACGGGAACTGACAGAACTCAAATCGGAGTTCTCTAGCTCCATTTCCAGCCTAGGGTTACCTATACCGGGTCACGGGTAGGGGTTCAGGTCACTTTTATTGGGCCCACTAGAGTTCTGGTGGCCCAATAAAAGTCGGGATGTTACAGTCTGCACATGGAAAACAGGTCAGCGAGAAGCACACGACGACCAACTATTTGGAAAGGGGCTTGGCAGAATGGCGACCTGGCAAGGAGACGACTTCGATCCGGGATGTCGCCGACTTCTTGGCGACTTCGGGATTCTCTGGAGGGCTGAGGGCTGCCGAGTCAGGGACGTCGTCTAGCCCAAGATCGCTAAGAAGCTTCATGGTGCTAGCGGAAGGCGCGGATTTGACCTTCGCAGCCGCGACTGGCTTAAGACGACGGAAGCGGGTCGATCGGCGTAGAAGCGGGTTTCTTGGACTTCTTGGTCTTCTTCCTTTTATACGGAGGTAAGTCAGCGACGACATCTTCCTCGCGCGGTCTTTTCGATTTGGGGATGCCGAGGAGGCCAGACAGGGCGGCGAGGCTATCTTGAAGGAGTTTCTCATTAGCATCTGACATAGCGAACGAGCTTTGGAGATCCGCCTCAGAAACCAGACCCCCCCTATTTATAGACTTCGTCGAGCAATAAGCGAGGCGAGCAACCCTGATACTCAGCATAGTAGCTCGCTGAATAAGTGTTGGATGTTTCTTTCTGAGCGCCTACGTCGCTAAAAAAGAGCGGGGATTGTGTACAACCCGTATTCGTCGAGGATGGATCCCACCGCAGCCAGGTCAGTAGAAGTCAAGGTCAACAAGTCAAGATGGAAGTCAAAGTCAACACCCAAGACCGCTGAATACCTGGGCGAGTATAGCGTGCTCCCCTCGCATACTCGCCAGGTAGGCGGCTAGGCGATATACTCGCCCAGCCCGCGCGACTTCTCTAAGAAGTCGCCCAGTCTCCAGGGGGTGGGATATAAATATGACTCCCCCTCTTGGTTTTCCCTATAAATAGGACCCCAGAGGTACAAGGAAAAGAACTGGCAATTCTCGTCAGGATACTCGCAAGTTTTTCTTTGGACACCAGTTGAGCCTCAGGATCCCTTTTTCCTTAGAGACTAGGTCGCGCGCGACCTTGCGCCTAGTTCGCCAGCTAGTCTTCCTCGTATCCTGCTCGATCACTTTAGTTGTGGAGGGGTTGCTTCTGTTAGTGTATTTTGGACAATTAACGGGTTCGGAGGCTTAACAGGTCGTGTCGGGTACACGGTTAACCCATACCCGTAGTAACTCCTAAGGGTTTGCCTATTTATACCCACCTAGGGGCAACGGGTAGGGGATTCCACCTAGATCCCCATTCGGATGCTTCGAGCAACTTCCACAAACTCGAAGTAGTGCCCCTTGTTGCTCGTAACCGTCTCCCTTGTCGTGATTCTCGTTCTCGATTTTTGGTCGCCGGAGTTCACGCCGTCACTTAGATCGGGATAGGGAAAGAACCCCGCCGCCTTGAGAAGAGGCCATCTTCGTCACCCACGATCGATCGGGGGAATAGGAGAATCGCAAAAAGGAGAAAAAAATTTTCGGGCCACTTTTTTCCTTTTCGTTCGTCCTGTCCACCGTAACCGCTCACAATTTCCCGGTGGTTTTCCCCGCCTGGAATAGGAGGCCGACGAAGCAGTTTTTTGCGCTCGTTTTTCCTTTCCGCCGCCGCTGTTCCGCTCTGTTCGCGAAAAGGGATCGCCGCCTCTGTTACGATCAGGAAGGGGAACGCCGCTGAAGCCTCCAGTGAGGAAGCCCGCCGGAATAGGAACCGCTGCTTTTTCGCCGCTGAAGCCGCCTGTGAGGAAGCCCGCCGGAATAGGAACCGCTGCTTGATCGAAAAAAAAGGAAAAGAAGGAGAAGCGGGTTCCGTACGCCGCCTTCGTTTCACGATCTCCAGTCGTCGTCGGTGTTTGGTGATCGGAAAAACTATCGGTTTTCACACAAAAAAAAATACTGCAAGGCTCCGGATTTCCTCATTATCGCCATCGTTGCTTTTGCTAAAGGAGGAAGCCACTGTTTTTCAGGAAGGAGATAATATTAGTGGCCGCCTCTGTTGCGTGTGTTAATCCTCCTGCCAAACAGCAAAATCATTTATTTTTGGTGGCCGCCTCTGTGCTACTTTTGGAACAAGTCCAGATTTGTTTTTTGTGGTCAAACTCATATATTTTTGGAGCACAAATTAAAGGAAATCTTCTGTATAAACTAAGTTTACTGAAGATTAATAGAGAACTAAAATGATGAAGGGAGGCAACAATTTTTCATCTCCGATGTCTATGATCAAGTTGGAGAAATTCACAGTGACGGAGTTCAACGATTGGAAGTTGAATACACAGTTTGGGATGAAGTATCTGAACGTGTTTTACGCAGTTCAGTCTGATCGTGCTGTCGTTATGGGGACTGAAGAGGAGGCTCAGTGGATAGCTGATGAGGACTTCTGTCGCGACTACCTGCTGAACTGCCTGTCCTCCAGCTTGGCGAAGACGTACATCAAGTTGAAGACTGCCAAGGAAATCTGGGAAGCACTGGAGGAGCACTTCAGGCAAGAGGAGGATCTGTCCAAGGCGCACCTGGTGGACAAATTCCATTCCTTCATGTTCGACGAGGAGAAGGCGATTCTCCCGCAGGTATCGGATTTTGAAGCATTAGTAGATTCTTTACATAGTGAGAATATTTCCCTGCCAGACAGCTTTGTTGTTGGCACGATTATTTTTAAACTGCCCTCTACGTGGTATAATTTCAAAACTGAAATGTACCGCAAGAAGATGCAGGTCGGTCTCAATGACCTCAAGCGATTTATTCGCATTGAGGATGAGAATAGGACTCGACACGCTTTAGAAACTGTTAGCAAGCAGAAGGCTGCGGCTAACATGGTTCACAGTTCTAAATGCGTGCCGAACCCTAAGAGGACCAGACCCTCCAATGGTAGCTCCCAGGTTGCAGGCCCTAACAAACGCGCCAAAAAGTTCAAGGGCAAGTGTTTTAACTGCAACAAGTGGGGGCACAGCGCATCTGACTGCAGGCTCCCAAAACGGGAAAGAACCAAAGCACCACAGGATGGCAACCAAGCCAATATGGTTAGCCTAGCTGAGTCTTCCGATTTTGTTGGGATGGTCGGAAACGCTAAGGCCAGCACGGAGTGGTACTTGGATTCGGGGGCGACGTGCCACGTTTGCAACAATGCTGATCTTATGACAGGGCTCACTGCTGTAAAAGAGTCTGTTACAGTTGCAAATGGCGAGACAGCTGACGTTTTGAAGGTGGGGAATGCAACGCTGCTGCTATCCTCAGGTAAGGCTCTAACTCTAAAAAATGTTAAGTTTATTCCTTCTCTAGCTGCTAACTTAGTGTCTATAAGTTTATTATGTGATGCTGGTATGTCTTTTACTTTTTGTAGTGGTAGAGTAACACTGTCAGTTAACTCACACTATTTTGGATGTGCATACGTCCAAAATAGGATGTACCGACTAAGTCTAGCAAATGAATTAGTTCAACAAGTTCAAACAAACTTAGTTAGCCCTAAGTCTCTACATGAGAGACTAGGACACGTGAACTATAGGAAGATGTTCCAAATAGCTAGAACTCACCAGATCACATTAGACACTAAGTCACCGCCTGAGAAATGTGACGTGTGTGCTCAGACTAAGATCACTAGGAAACCTTTTAGCACGGTTACTAGGAGCACAACACCTCTAGAGCTTATACATTCCGACATATGTGACTTTAAAAGCTTTGTCACCAGAGGAGGAAGGAAGTATATGATCACATTTATAGATGATTGCTCTAGGTTTTGTCACATATATCTTCTTAAAACTAAAGATGAAGCGTTTGAAAAGTTTTGTCTTTTCAAAACCAGGGTAGAAAACCAACTAGACATGAGGATTAAGAGGTTTAGAAGTGATAGAGGAGGAGAATACATGTCCAGTGAGTTCCGGGGTTTCCTTGCCTCTCAAGGGATCATAGCAGAAACCACTGCTCCTTACTCACCTCAATCAAATGGTATAGCCGAGAGAAAGAATAGAACGTTGACAGAAATGTTAAACTCTATGCTCCTCACTGCTGGCATGCCTACCGCCTATTGGGGAGAAGCAATTTTAACTGCAAACAACATTCTGAACAAAGTACCTCATGCTAAGTTAGATGTCACACCCTACGAGCTTTGGTTTAAGAGACCCCCGTCTTTAACTAGACTTAAGACCTGGGGCTGCATAGCCTATGTCAGGGTCTCTGACCCTAGACGGTCTAAACTTGGACCTAGGACCAACACGTGTGTCTACTTAGGTTGTGCTGAAGATAGTGCTGCAGATAGATTCTTAGACCTGTCTAATAATATAATTATTGAATCTAGGGATGCAGTGTTCTTTGAGGATAAGTTTCTTAAGGATAAAAACCTGACAATCCCAGGTATGCAAGCAACTATTACTGAGGAGGACACTGAATCGGTACCGAGCACCTCCTATTCCGTCCCGGTAGACAGTAGTGTTCTAGAGTCTAGACGGACTTCGGTGAGAGAGCGAACTCCCAGAACCTTTGGTAGTGATTTTGTCACTTATCACGTTGAGGCCGATCCATCCACTTATAAGGATGCGATGAGATCAAGGGATTCACTACTCTAGAAAGAAGCCATTGATGAAGAGATGAACTCTCTACTTCAGAACAACACCTGGACGTTGGTTGATAAGCCAAAAGGGGCTAAAACTATAGGGTGTAAGTGGGTTCTGAAAAAGAAACTCAATCCTGATGGTAGCGTAGCTAAGTATAAAGCACGCCTGGTGGCTAAAGGTTTCACACAAGTTAGTGAGGTGGATTATTTTGACGTATATTCACCAGTGTGTCACTTAGCAACCATTAGGATCCTACTTGCTATTGCGTCTATTGAGAACTTTATTGTTCATCAAATGGATGTTAAGACTGCGTTCTTGAACGGAGATCTGACCGAAGAAATATACATGAGCCAACCTGAAGGCTTCATAGTAGAAGGTCACGCAAATAAGGTCTGTAAGTTGATCAAGTCGCTATACGGACTAAAACAAGCACCAAAATTATGGCATGAGAAGTTTGACTATAGTGTAAGGAACATGGGATTCATGTCGAGTCTCTCGGACAAATGTCTTTACATACGTAATAGATCGAACAAAGTCGCTATAATATGCTTGTATGTGGATGATATGCTGATACTTGGTTCTGATCAATCCGTAGTGGATGACGTTAAGTCAGAACTAATGAAGGAGTTTAGCATTAAAGACCTAGGTGTAGCTGAGACTATCCTAGGCATGCAGGTGAGCTTTGGGAAAAATGGCATTTCCCTAAGTCAAAGCCACTACATAAAGTCCATGTTGGACACGTGGGGATACATTGAACGTAGAGTAGTGGAGACACCTTACGATTACAATAATCGCTTGAAGCCCAATGATGGAGCTGCGATTCGACAGTCAGATTATGCCAAACTGATTGGTAGTCTCATGTATGCTATGGTCTGCACAAGACCTGACATAGCCTTTACGGTCGGCATGTTAAGCAGATTCACTAGTAATCCTAGCCAAGACCATTGGGATGCCCTCGATAGGCTGATGCGATACCTAAAGCACACCCAAACGTATGCTTTATGTTATCATGGTCATCCTCCAGTATTGGAAGGATATTCTGATGCATCATGGTGCTCAGAATTAAACGACAGCAAGTCCACTAGTGGATTTATATTCACACTAGGAGGAGCAGCTGTAGCCTGGAAGTCCAAGAGGCAATCATGTATTGCGCTATCTTTTATGGAATCCGAACTCTACGCTCTAGCTTCAGCGGGAGAAGAAGCAGAGTGGATAAGAGATTTGGTGATGGACATTCCATTGACGAGCCTGAAGTTGAGTTCTGTTGCAGTTTACTGCGATAATCAGGCTACTAAAACGATTGCTACGAACACTTTTTTCAATAGCAAAAGAAGGCAACTACGGATGAAACAAGCCTGGTTGACCTCCCTTACGAGTCAAGGGATTGTGAACCTCGTTGATGTGAGGTCAAAAAATAATGTTGCAGACGCCTTGACAAAGGGCTTAAATAGAGTTCTCACAATAAAAACATCGGGGGAGATGAGATTAAAGTTCATAGAAATATGAAACTTCCTCCAATGTTTATGTTTTCATAGCGAGAACCTATAGTCGCAACATTCAAGCATCTAATAACAGACTGAAAACCCCAAATAATTTCTTGATGAAAGCCCAAGATGGTTAGATGCTAGTCATTCCACACCTGATGACTTAACATTTTTCTCATTGTAAGCTGATTTGAGAATTATTCAACTGGGAATAGAAAGTCGTTGCATGAGTTAATCTAACATTAGTGGTCATAGCACATTATTCCACATTTGATAATGTTGCAAATGACGGTGTGCCAAGTCATTTGACAAGGCACATAGTGGTCACTAATGAGTAAGATAACAATGTTTGATTTATTGAAAATCAAAACTTGACTGGTCCAAGCTAGACTGGATAGAGGTGCTGACTGTGTTACTTCACTACTGCTACAAGTACTAAGCTCATTTAGGTAGAGCTAGCTTACTTTGATACGTCACTGCATATGTTTATGAATTCATAGAGTCTGACTCATGAAATTTCTTGCAGGCACTGGTGAAGATGGAGGAGAGAAAGTGGATTTTGACATAGATGATGATGATCTACTCTCTGAGTAGAATTGTTACACGTTTATCTGTAGTCATTTACTGTTTTCCAGACTTATTTATTGTTGAGTAGCACATTTTCTTTTGATATATTATGTTATTGTTTTTTAAAAATTCATGATTATGGTTTTCTTTAAAAACTGTGCTAACTCTTATGGAAATGTGTTAAGTCGGAAATTTATTTTAATATTCTTCACTTTCTGCACTCCGAAACGTATACGTTATTTGTCACAAATATAGGAGGAGATTGTTAGTGTATATTTGGACAATTAACGGGTTCGAAGGCTTAACGGGTCGTGTCGGGTACACGATTAACCCATACCCGTAGTAACTCCTAAGGGTTTGGCTATTTATACCCACCTAGGGGCAACGGGTAGGGGATTCCACCTAGATCCCCATCCGGATGCTTCGAGCAACTTCCACAGCTTCTTCAAAGCATCCGGGTACGTGGTGGGACCTTCCTGCCGCAGCATCTGGGGTCCTGTTTGTTTGTCATTCTTCATCCTTGTCATCTCAGCCGTCTAGCCTTACCCCCGAACCGGTAACCTTAGGCGGCCTTGATCCGAATTCTGAGGTTGGGATTTTCCCGGCTTCAACAAACTTCTTGATGTTTGGCTTAACGTTTTTGCGGTATTTTTATCATTTATTGCTTGAGATGCTTCTTATATTCTTTTATAATTTTAATACTGCGGTGACTTTATGTTGTGAATCCTAGACGGATCCATACTATATGGTTGTTGTAGGGGAGGTATTACAATACTGTTGAAGTTGCGAACAAAACGAAGAAGAAATGTGTCCAACCCATGAAATCTCTAAACCTCCATCACCATTTTGGGAGTTGGCCACTCTCAAATTGCTGTGACCATCCCTTCATCCACACGCAGGCCACATCCCAGGAAATTACAAAATCGTGGAAGAGTAGTTGTCGTTCAATGAAGGTATAGTTTATTCTCTTGAGATAGAGTCGGGCCTCCCGCAAGGTGGTGATTACCTGTTGTAAGTGGACCATGTTAGAGCGCTCATCCATGCTATAGGGTAGAATGCTGTCAAAATATACGATCACAAAACGATGATAAAAGGCTTCAGAATGTGAGATATCATGTGCATGAAGGTGTTTTCGGAACGTTGGACATGCCAAAAGGCATGACAAGCAATTTATAGAGACCACACGACGATTTGAAAGTCGTCTTTCATTCATCCGCACAACGCATGCGGTCGTAATGGTATTGACAACTCAAATCTAACTTGGTGAAGACCGAAGACCTAGGTGCCGCTCAACTGATCTAACATGTCATCAAGCTGCGGAATCGGAAATCGATATTTGACGGTATGTTTGTTGATGGCGCGACTGCCCATACACATACGCCAACAACCATCTTTTTTGAGAGTCAGTAAGGTGGGGACTGCGCAGGGGCTCGTGCTTTCGCAAATCAAGCCCTTGGCTAATAGGTCTTCGATGATGATGTGGAGGGCAGCTCGCTCTCGAAACCCGTACAATAATGCGACAAGTTTGGTAAGTCTGGGACCAGTAATAAGTCAATTTGATGTTGAATATCTCGCATCGAAGCCAGAAGTCCGCCAACAACTATTGAAGGATGTGCGACTGTTTAGATGTTTGGAGAGGCAACAACAGAAAAATGTCAGAACCTTCACTCCACTTTCTTCGTCTAATCATAAAAAATTAAGAGGAATATTATTAACAGTCCTAAAACCGTTATTCCAAATTTCCAATGTACCGGTTCAAATCTATTTCTGTCTGATCAGATCGGACAGATTCACTAATCCCATCATCTCATATTTTTCTTTTTAATTAAAAAAATTCTAATCAGATCGGACGTCTTTTTGGCACTTTGCACCCCCGAATTACGGATTTTTGGCACTTTGCGTTCCCAAAGTTTAAAATTGGCAATTTGCACCCTCAAATTTCTAATTTTTGACATTTTGCACCCAAAAGCAGAAATTTCAGGAGTATTTAGTTCTGGCCCCCCTCCAAAATATCAATTTTAAACTTTGATTATGCAGAGTGTCAAACCCCGTAATTCGGAGGCTCAAAGTGCAAAAAACCCAATCCACATAATCAAATAAACCTTCATTTGAAGCCCTAACTGAGAGAATCCCTGCTCGCGAACCGCCCTCCTCCTCCCGCTCGGCGCCTCCCTAACTATTCCAATCGGGCTTCCCTGCGGTGATTCCAGGTGACTTTCCCGACGACCTCGTCTACATTTCCACTCCTCTGTTGCCTCCTTCAACGCCTTCAACGCCTTCATCTCCGATCGTCTTTCCGGCGCTCCGTTGTTCCTTCCTTTCCCCTCCGGACTAATAAGTTGTCGCCGCCTTGGATTCATATTTTCTGTCTTCTTCTGCAGTTGTTTTCCGACTCCTAGTTCTCCGTTGCTTTCCGACGCCGACGTCTTATCATCAAATATTAAACAAAATAAGAAGGCGAAAATGGGACCGAACCTACATCTAGCCGCTCATCTTCCACGGATTCGCCCAAGATGGGTTCCCCTGTTTGATCGTTCTTCATCTCGGACGCAGCCCCACACCCGATTTCCGATGAAGCCCCTCGTCGGAACTCCGATGAAGCCCCGAATCTGTTAAGTAGCCTTCCTGCCACGAGAGGCTTTCTCAGGTTCTACTGCTCGAAATTAGACTGCCGGACGCCCGCTCGCTCAATGCAACCTCCCCTCTCAGCAGATCCCTTCACACGTTGCCTGCAAATCGCGGAGTTAGCGGGGATTCCGGCGGTGGATGAAGGCTCAAACTTCGTCTTCTCGCCTCTGTCACTCATAGCGGCGCTTAGCCTGACGGCATCCGGCGCTAGGGGGGAGACGCTGCGGGAGATGCTCTCCTTCCTCGGCTCTCCCAACCTCGACCATCTCCACTCTGCCTCCGCCCACCTCGCCCAAACTATAAGCGCCGGCGACCGCGAGCTGATCCTTTCGTTTGTCAACGGGGCATGGCTCGATCGCTCCATGGCCGTCAATCCCTCTTTTGTGGCGGTCGCCGCTTCAGTTTACGGCGCTGCTATTGAGCCCGTCGACTTCATTCAACAGGTAATTCATAATCAAACTGTTCTAAAATCAATTTCAATATCGTTTTTCTTAGATGAAATCATAGAAATTAATATCGTTTCAAATGTAATAACGAATCTTCCATCATGAGAATGTAGGCTTCACTGGAAGAGAGAAAAGTAAACAATTGGATTGAGGAAAAAACGAATGGCATCATAAAAAATCTCATTCCTGATGGCACAATAAACCATTCAACTAGATTGATTCTTGCCAATGCGCTCTACTTCAAAGGCAAATGGCAAGATAAATTCCATAACTCCATGACCAAAACAGACAAATTCTATCTCTTGAACGGGAGCACCATACAAACACCCTTCATGAGCAGCAGAGAGGACCAATTCATTTCATCTCACGCCGGATTCCAAGTTCTCAAACTTCCATATAAGAAGGAAGAAGACGGCCAAGATTCCAGAAGCTTCTCGATGCTGCTCTTTCTCCCAAATGAGAGGAACGGCCTTCATGATCTTATCAGAAGAATTGTTTCTGCTCCAAATTTTGTCCAAGAACATGTTCCTCGCAGGAGGGTTGAGGTTGGTCGATTCATGGTTCCAAAGTTTAATATTTCATTTGACTTTGAAGCATCGGATGTGCTGAAGCAACTCGGACTGAAGAGTATATTCTGTTCTTCGAGTGCTGATTTGGGCGGAATGTGTTTGGAGTCGTCCAGAGTTTGGCAGTTGTTTGTGTCCAGCATCCTTCATAAGGCTGCAATTGAGGTGGATGAAGAGGGAACAACTGCAGCAGCAGCGACTGTGATAACTATGAAATTGATGTGCTACATTCCGCGGGTGGATTTTGTTGCCGATCATCCGTTTATCTTTGTTGTCAGAGAAGATAAAACTGGAACCATTTTGTTCTTTGGTCATGTTGTGAATCCATCTGACTCAGGTTCATCGTTTCATCTATAGTTTTCAGATTCATTTTAGTTTCAGTGATGTTTGTGCTCTGTTAGACAGTGATAAAGCTTTACTATATTCGTATTGTTGTTTTTGGATTTTGATCTAAAATTGTTTAAGTTGTTTGTCTAAGGGTTCTTCTCTTGTTTAATCTTCTGTAGTTGCATGTAGCATTTAGAGCACGTTTTAAAGTCAAATTTAAACTTAAAAATTTTGAATTGGAGAAGAGAATGAAGACTATTGAAGTGGCAATACTGGCAATTTAAGAAGAGATTCAAATGAAGGAGAATGTTTGATATCTATTGAGGTCGGGGCAGTAAATGCAATACTCAACTTCTTCAGAGCCTCTGGAAGGCCTACATAAAAGGAAGCAATTGGGGGCGGCATTCGAGTGTTCGCGGGCGTTTCGAATGGTGTGGATTCAGGTAAGTGATGTTGTTACCAGAAGGAGAAAGAAACGATTGCACTAAACGAAATTACTAAATACAATCTCGTGGATGCTGATTCCTCCAAGAAGCTCTCTCTTCAAATGAGAGACTCAAAACCCTAATGACCTTCAAAGATGAAAATAAATTCTCATACCACCTCATTATATAGGGAGGGGGCTCACATAACATTAACCTTGAGCGACAAATGAAAATACAAGATATAATAATACGTTACGCGCACGTGCGTAACAATACATCTCGCCAAAAAAAACGATCTTGTCCTCAAGGACGGAGTGCCGCCCGCCAGTTAGTGCCTAGTAGTGAAATGCCCGCGAGTGTGCAACCGTAGGGGTACCCAGAGCGTCGTTCGCCGGTACATTTGCGATCATAAGAGCATCAAAATTAGCCGTGTTGATCTCGTTCACGTCCTCTCCGATGATAAGTTGGAACTCCTTCATCAGACAAGTATGATTAGGCGAGTATGGTTGTTTGCAACAGAAGCACAGACGCCTGCTCCGTAAGTCATTATACTCTTGGTTGGACAGGTGCTAAGTAGGGACATGATGGTTGTTGTGTGAGCCCAGGATGGGTGGGCGAGGTAGAGGAGGCGGTTGTTTAGACTGGGGGTGGGGGGCATGGTTGGTAGGGAGGTTTGGCGGGAGGCCATGATGAAGGAGGGTTTCTGGACTTTGCCAGGAAGTCGGCTTCCACCAGTGGGGAGAGGTCCATGACTTGCTGGACAGTTAGTGGTTGCAGGGAGGGGAGGCGGGCTCGGATGTGGGGTTGTAAGCCATTCATGAAGTAGGCCAAGTAATGGTCTAGTGGGAGACCGGGAACATGCGTCACGAGGGCCGAAAACTCATCGATGTACTTGTCGAGGGAGCCTGTTTGACGGACGCCATAGAGTCGCTCCACCGTGTAGCGGGTGTCGTAACGTCGAATGAGCTTCTGCTGAAGGTCCGACCAAGACATGCCGGTTGGGATTGAAGTAGCCAGCGCACCCAGTGGAGAGCGGAGCCCTCCATGCCGATCAATGTTGTGCTGACTTTCTATGCCTCAGTGATCTGCTGAATGTCGAAGAATTTTTCCGCCTGGGCAATCTAACCCATAGGATCGGTGGTGTTGAATGAGGTAACATCAAGAGAACGAGGCCCCTGTGAGAACCCTTGATCGGGGGGTTGTGGTTTGGTGCGAATCTTGGGAAACTCCAGGAAGGGACGAGGAATTCGCGTTGGACATCGCGAACGTGGTAGGGAGGCCGGCCAAGAGGGCGTCGATCTTTGGATCCATGCGGAGTATGAGGGCTTGCAGCAAGGCGATGACGCCGCCGTGTTCATCCAAACGACAAAGGATGGCAGAATTTGTTGAAGGGGGTGGTGTCAGGACGTTGGAATGGGCTATCAAGCGAAGCCGCGGTGGCATGCACTCATGAATGAGCGACAACAATATTCTGGACAGCGAAGAGCCGTGTTGGGTTCGCATTGAAGTTTGCGTTGTAGAACGCCCAACGGATCTGGAGGTGCGTCAGTTCCAGTAACAGAGCCGACGGACTAGGCAGCTGTGTGACATGATCGAGGCGTTAGCGGGTCGATCTGGAGGAAGCGGCGCGGATATGGCGAAGGTCATGTGCTTACAGGAACGATGAGCCTGTTTGTGACGGAAATGTCAATGCGAGCGACGCGTCGATCTGACGGAAGAGATGTCTGGCGTTGGCGGAAACGACGCAAAGACTGATGTGAGTGGAGAAGACCGACGGCTGGAGGAAACTTCAACGCGACGACCTCCGGTGTCCCTACAGATGTATCGGTTGGCGGAATCGAAAGTCGGAAGTCGCGGGATGCAGGCTGGGAGCGCAACGCGGCCTGGGGAGAGACCTACGATGTACGATGCATCAGACTAGGAGCACGAAGCGAAAATATGGACGCAAACACCGGCGGAACGACAGGTCATACCAATGTTACCCGAATGGGAAAGAAACAATTGCACTAAACGAAATTACTAGATACAATCTTCTAGAGGTTGGTTCCTCCAAGAAGCCCTCTCTTCAAATGAGAGACTCAAAACCCTAATGATCTCCAATGATCAAAATAAACTCTCATACCACCTCTTTATATAGGGAGGGGCCGGGGCTCACATAACATTAACCATAAACGACAAATGAAAAATACAAGATATAATAATATGTTGCGCGTATGTGCGTAACATCATGCATGTTAACAATGTAAACATAGAATGGGGTTTTGGTAATTTTGAAAGATACAGAGGAGGTCACCTATTTTCAAAGTTAAATGGGAATGTTTCATAATTATTCCTCGATATATATACTAAAGTAAACAAACTAATGCATAAGATAATGTGTAACTCACCTTCAAGATTTTATGTACCCCGCAAAGAGGAGTTATTCATCAAGATTGAAAGTCACAACACAGATACCTGGCGTCTGAAATTGGAGTTAAAACATGAATATGTGTATAACCTATACATTTGCAAGGAGAATAACAATACAATGTGTTGATGCGCAAATTGCGTATTCCAGTTAACGGGTTGTTCGATCTCACAAGCTAGAAGAATCAGAGGGTTGCGGGGATGTCAGTGAGGTTTGAAACAATGGAGAAGCTTGCTTGAGCAGAGGAGAAGGCTTGCTCGAGCAGAGAAGAAGCTTGCTCGAGCAAGGAAGGAGCTTGATCAAGAGCTGTCGAGCAGACGTTACTTTGGCGGTTGAGCTCCGATGGTTAGACCGAGAGAGGGAAAGAAGAGACGGGGCCGCTTACAGCGGCAACAACAGACTTCGCCCGCCGCGGCTTGAATGCCACTCTTGCGACGGGCTTTTCTTTTAATCAAGAAGCAAGATTACAACACGCTATTGCACCATTACATGTAAAAGCAGTAAAGGGTACAAGGGGAAGCTGGCGGCTGAGAAAAAGAGGTGCCAGAGACTAAGTAAAAGAGACTGCAGAGGACTGGAAAACTGAGGCTGCAGATCCTGCTCAAACTGCCTGCTGAGGACAGAAAAAACTAAGTCCACGGCTCTTGACGACCTGGGCGGACTAGAGAATTGAGTCCGCAGATCTTGATCAAACTGTCTGCTGAAGACAGAAAAACTAAGTCCACAGCTCTCGACGACCTGGGCGGACTAGAGAATTGAGTCCGCAGATCTTGATCAAGCTGACAGTTCTTCTCTCGTTTCCCCCGAATGAGAGGTCTTGGGGCTATTTATAGGCCCGGGGCGAATCTTTCAGAAGCGGGGCCCAGTGACGTCATCATGGAGGACTGTGCAGACTCGACGGACTGAGAAAATTAGTCCGCCCGGCTGGCGGGCGAAGCAAGCGGTAGGAGGCCGATAGAGGATAGGGGTGAGGAGTGAAAACCGAAAACCGACTAAACCGATCAAACCGATCAAACCGCACCGATTTTGAAACCGAACCGCCCGGTCCGGTGTCGGTTCGGTCTGGAGCTTTTGAAAACCGAAGGACTATCGGTTCGGGTCGGTTTTCAGGTTGTGAAAACCGATAAAACCGAACCGAACCGAGTTTTTTGTTTAACATATTTTAAAGTTTAAGTGTTTAACTAATTATACTTAAGCATATTAATATACTTTTGCATAACCGATCAAACCTGTATAAGCGTTAAGCATATTAATATACTTAAGCATATTAATATACTTAAGCACTCCATTAAGGTCTACGGACCACAATCAAAGGATAGTATTTTCATATATTTACAATTGATTTCAATATGATATATTTTTGCCCATGATGCTGTTATTTTATAGCTGTATTCAGCTTGTATTCAATTGATCTGTAGCTGTATTCAGCTTGAAAAAGAAAAACTTTAATTGAGAAAAACTTTACTTGATAACAAAAGGGCAATGTGTTTAGCTGCATGTTTCTGTCATACCAGATGACAATCTACTTATCTACCCGATGTGTTTGACACATTTTTGAACAAATGAATTGATGGTTGTATCAATGATACTTTTGCTGTCACAATAAATTTGGTTTAAATAAAACAGACATCCATATCAAGTAGGTGATTACTAAGCCATTTAAATTCATTAAATCAATCTATCATTGACTTATACATTAAATCAATCTATCATTGACTTATACTTTATCCTAATTCTTACATAAGCAAAAAAATTAAAACAAATAAAAAAGATGGGTTTAATATTAACTATTATATGTTTGTTCACAAAAAACCGACACCGAACCGAAAAAAACCGATTGAAAACCGAACCGACTTTGAACCGAACCGACCGGATTCGGTTCGGGTCGGTTTGGACAAGCCAAAAACCGAGGCATGTCGGTTCGGTTTCGGTTTGGGTCCAAACCGACCCAAACCGAACCGCTTGCAGGCCTAATAGAGGATGACCAGGCGGGCTTCTCTGGGCGGACTCCAGGGGGAGTCCGCCCCTATTGGGACGGAGGCCACCCCTTGGCGGGCGGTCTGGGCGGACTCCAGGGGGAGTCCGCCCGGCTTGCTGACGGAGCGGCCGCCCCTAGGCGGGCGGTCTGGGCGGACTCCAGGGGGAGTCTGCCCCTGCTGAGGCTGAAACCGCCCCTGGCTGGCGGCTGTGCGGGCTCCAGGGGGAGTCCGCCCCTGCTGGCGCGGAGGCTGCCCCTGGGCGGGCGGCTGGGCGGACTCCAGGGGGAGTCCACCCCTGCTGAGGCGGAAGCCGCCCCTGGCGGGCTGCTGGGAGGACTCCAGGGGGAGTCCGCCCCTGCTGGCGCGGAGGCCACCCCTGGGCGGGCGGTTGGGCGGACTCCAGGGGGAGTCCGCCCCTGCTGAGGCGGAAGCCGCCCCTGGAGGGCGGCTGGGAGGAATCCAGGGGGAGTCCGCCCCTGCTGGCGCGGAGGCCGCCCCTGGGCGGGCGGCTGGGCGGACTCCAGGGGGAGTCCGCCCCTGCTGAGGCGGAACCCGCCCCTGGCGGGCGGCTGGGCGGACTCCAGGTGGAGCGTTCGCCCTTGGGCAAAATTGGACCTGACAGTCCGCCTTGCGCGGACTCGATGGACATCAGGGGTAGCCCTCCTCCTGCGGGTGGGATCCTGGAAGTAGGTTGTCCTTTCGTGGGCGGAGAAAACCTGAGTCGAGTAACCTGTAGAAGAAAAGCAGAAAAATGGGCGCCTTGGAGAGGATCGCCGATTTTGGGGTTAACATAATCCCCGCACTTTTTCAAGTTACGAAGTGAACTTCGAAAAAGTAGGTGACCCACGAAAATTGTGATTCTTCCCTTGAGAAAAAAGGAAAAGGAGAGGTGGAACCTGATGTCTCTCCTCCGAGAAAAATTTGCTAATGCCCGTCTTTCCCCTACGAAGGAGAAAAGTCGAAGTGGGCAAAAATTGGTACACCTTATGCGTACCTGGGTTGCCTTTGCAAAGCGAAGAAGATGTGAATGTCTCCTAGTGGGTTCTGCAAAACAGCAATGAGATGAAAGCATAGGAAAATGACAACTTGCAAGTACCTGAACGGAACTTGTCAATATCTGCTAAACTCTGCAAAGGAAGAGTGAGCAAACAGATATGAAATATAAAATAGGTCACAAGTACCTGGATGGGACTTGCAAAAATTTGTTAGGCTCTGCAGAAATAGACTGAGTAGAGTATATATATGTAATAGAAATTAAACGGCAAGTACCTGAATGGGACTTGCAAATATCTGCTAAGCTCTGCAAAAGAAGATTGAACAAACAGATATGAACGAAAACTAAATCGCAAATATCTGGAGAGAACTTGCGAATGTTGCCTTTTGATATGATAAGATATAATAGAAGAGATATCCGATAAGTTCTGCTATCAACTGAATAGAGATCAGAATGCGATAATGATCGTCTCGCGTGATCAGATATAATGTTATCATGAAATCTAGATCAGCAAGATGAAACCATCCTAATTTAGACTTGCAACAGCTTGACTTGCCGAGTAAGGAGAACCAGATACTTTGACTAAATGATTTGTGTCATTAGTATCTGACAAGAGAGCTTGTTGATAACCATCTGATTCAACTCTATGCAGACAGTGCATATAAAATAATCATTAGCCCAAAGGATATTGCAGATCCTTAGAATAGGTTGAATTTAACCTGTTAACCTGTAAAAAGGCAGAAAGACAAATGAGAGCTACACCTCGATGATGATCAAAAAAAGACTAGATGCTGCCACAGGTGTTCTTCGTGGGCGTTATGCACCGCTTGCCTTAAGAAGAAATCATCCAGAGGGTAGTCCTACCTAAAGCGGGCTGGCCGCGCTCCCTTTGAAGGGCACAAAAGAAGAACAAGCACGGAAATTCCTGAGAAGGAAACGACATATGCACTGCTTTCATGCCTCGGGTTACAAGCATCGCTGATCAATTAGACTAGATGTGCCAAGTGGCCTATTGCTTGTCTGCGGATTGATCAGCGGATTTGTGGGATCCGCGAAGGCACGGATTGAGAGTACCAAAGAGTGTTCGGCCGTCACAATTGTGAGATTATCGAAGAGACAAGGTTACACTTGATCGTCATTGCTTGTCACGCAAAGATCATCGTAACTGTAACGTATCCTTTAGCAAAGCACAGCAGTGCTAACACATGGATCCTCCTCGGAATCGCGCTCTGTGTTAGATGCCGGCCAGGATCCGAAGTCCCGTCATCCTCCGCAGGAGAGTTGAACGGCCCCCACTGCACATATGCGAAAACTCCTCGCGATATGTGGTCGTTGTGGTCTTACGACAAAGAACAATCTTGAGGGGGCCCTGAGCAAGACTTGGCGATATCTCAGTGGTTCAGTGATCTCTTTGGCAAAATGAAAAATATGGAAGAGAAGCATTACAAAAAGGGAACTGTGTCAGTATGAGATCTCTGACGTAAGCTTTATTGAATGGAAATGAAAGAACACTTAGAAGTGTTTTAGAGAAAAAATGTTTGAAGAGTAAAGTAAAAGCAACCGGTCATGATTGCGAGGGGCTTTGAGGAGCTGCGATTGATCATAATTGTTGACGCAAGAAATGTGCCCTCTTCGCATTAGAAATTTAGAATAGTCTTCCAAGAGCACCTTCGTCAATGACATCGATGCACGCAGATTGGTCATCGATAGGCCCCAGACGGCCTACATCCCTTATCTCCACACAATTCATCTGAACTTCAGCTACCTCCTTGCCCTTGGAGGTTGAAGGCTTTGAAACATCAACTTTCTTGACCAGGTCGTTGATCTTTCCCTCGGCAAGCAATTTTTCAACTAACCGTTGAAGGGCCTTGCATTTTTCAGTTAAATGACCTTTCTCTCGGTGGAATTCACAGAACGTATCTGAATCTCTTGATCTTTGATTTGCCGACTGGTAAGGCCTTTTTGAATTTGCCCTATCCTTCATGATCTGGCAGACTTCTAGCATGACCTCATCGAGTACAGAGTATGATAAGTCATTATCTTGTGACTGATGCACTGAAGCTGTTTGCAGGGGTAGGGCTGGTAGCGGTTGCAATCGTTCGTGGGCACGATCTTGGCCTGGGAAGGAGTGCTGATGATGATGCTGGAACTTCTTTATTTTCCTAGAGTGGGACGGAAAGTCTTTCCGAGGAGACCTCGGAGGCTGCTTGTAAGGAGGAGGATTTTTCTCGGCTACAAGCCTGGAGACAAAGCTGGGGTTGCTCTTCTCACCACGGATGTATGAGTTGGCTATACCAATCAGCTCTTGATAAGTCCTTGGTGCTCGGACGTTAGCCTCGAACTTGAGTGGCCCTTCACGCAGACCGTGAATAAGAGCCACTCGATACATTTCCTGATCCACGATCTCAATGTCTAAGATCTCTCTTTGGAAACGATCCACAAAATGAGACCAAGTCTCGGTCTCTCGCTGCTTGATCTCAAAGAGGGCTTCTGGACCGCCCTTCCTCTTTGTTGAAGTAGAAAATCTGAGCAGAAACTCTCTTCGCAAATCAACGAAGGAAGAGATGGACTGAGCACGAAGTCCATAGAACCAATCCCTCACTTGACCGTCAAAGGTCGTTACAAGGAGTTTGCATCTGGTTGCATCTGAGAGAGTCTTGAGAGCAACGACAGATTCAAAAGCTTGAAGATGCTTGACTGGATCAGTCTCCCCAGTGTAAATGGGCAACCATGGCTCTCTGAAGTTAGCTGGAGTCAGTTCATACCGAACATTCTCTGTAAACGGTGACTGCTCTTCTTGTTCTCCTACAGCATAAGGAAAAAAGGGAGCACAAGTTGCAGCTGTGCAAGGACCTGGTGGGTAGGAGGGAAAAGTTGTTGCGGAAGGAGCAGAGGCAGGAATTGATGAGTAGTGGTAACTTCCCTGGAAGTTTAGAAATCTCGCCGGACTTCCTTGGGCAACTTCTCAGAGAAGTTTTGACGAGCTGCGAATTCCTCATTCTGAGACCGCAAAGGGGCTGCAGGCCATTGCGGAAAGGTTGGAGTGTAAAGAGGAGGATAGGTCGGTGGATAAACTTTAGGAGTCTCAAATGTCGGTGCTTGATTGATTGGAGGAGCTGGTGCTGCTGAAGATTGTGCTTCCAATCGTTGGGTGATAGCAGCCAGGGTACGGTTGATCGCTTGAAACTGTTGTGCAGTTTCTCTGCGAGATTGCTCTAAGCCCTCCCAAAGAGAATCATCACTGGGACTTGGAGCAAGGCTCTCGGCTGGTTGATGGTCTGTCATGAGTAACCGCTGATTTCACTGTCTGATCAAGATCTGAAGGTCGCGTGTTAACTGTTAATGCGCGAATTGCGCCTTCCAGTTAACGGGTTGTTCGATCTCACAAGCTAGAAGAATCAGAGGGTTGCGGGGATGACGGCTAGGTTTGAAGCAAGGGAGAAGCTTGCTTGAGCAGAGGAGAAGGCTTGCTCGAGCAGAGAAGAAGCTTGCTCGAGCAAGGAAAGAGCTTGATCAGGAGCTTTCGAGCAGACGTTACTTTGGCGGTTGAGCTCCGATGGTTAGACCGAGAGAGGGAAAGAAGAGACGGGGCCGCTTGCAGCGGCAACAACAGACTTCGCCCGCCGCGGCTTGAATGTCACTCTTGCGACGGGCTTTTCCTTTAATCAAGAAGCAAGATTACAGCACGCTATTGCACCATTACATGTAAAAACAGTAAAGGGTACAAGGGGAAGCTGGCGGCTGAGAAAAAGAGGTGCCAGAGACTAAGTAAAAGAGGCTGCAGAGGACTGGATAACTGAGGCTGCAGATCCTGCTCAAACTGCCTGCTGAGGACAGAAAAACTAAGTCCACAGCTCTCGACGACTTGGGCGGACTAGAGAATTGAGTCTGCAGATCTTGATCAAACTGCCTGCTGATGACAGAAAAACTAAGTCCACAACTCTCGACGACCTGGGCGGACTAGAGAATTGAGTCCGCAGATCTTGATCAAGCTGGCAGTTCTTCTCTCGCTTCCCCCGAATGAGAGGTCTTGGGGGCTATTTATAGGTCCGGGGAGAATCTTTCAGAAGCGGGGCCCAGTGACGTCATCATGGAGGACTGCGCGGACTCGACGGACTGAGAAAATCAGTCCGCCCGGCTGGCGGGCGAAGCAAGCGGTAGGAGGCCGACAGTGGATGACCAGGAAGGCTTCTCTGGGAGGACTCCAGGGGGAGTCCGCCCCTGTTGGGACAGAGGCCGCCCCTTGGCGGGCGGTCTGGGCAGACTTCAGGGGGAGTCCGCCCGACTTGCTGGCGGAGCGGCTGCCCCTAGGCGGGCGGTCTGGGCGGACTCAAGGGGGAGTCCGCCCCTGCTGAGGCGGAAACCGCCCCTGGCGGGCGGCTGGGCGGGCTCCAGGGGGAATCTGCCCCTGCTGGCGCGGAAGCCGCCCCTGGGCGGGCGGCTGGGCGGCTGGGCGGACTCAAGGGGGAGTCCGCCCCTGTTGGCGCGGAGGCCGCCCCTGGGCGGGCGGCTGGGCGGACTCCAGGGGGAGTCCTCCCCTGCTGAGGCGGAAGTCGCCCCTGGCGGGCGGCTGGGCGGACTCCAGGGGGAGTCCGCCCCTGCTGGCGCGGAGGCCGCCCCTGGGCGGGCGACTGGGCGGGCGACTGGGCGGACTCCAGGGGGAGTCCGCCCCTGCTGAGGCGGAAGCCGCCCCTGGCGGGCGGCTGGGCGGACTCCAGGGGGAGCGTCCGCCCTTGGGCAAAATTGGACCTGACAGTCCGCCTTGCGCGGACTCGGTGGACATCAGGGGTGGCCCGCCTCCTACGGGTGGGATCCTGGAAGTAGGTTGCCCTTTCATGGGCGGAGAAAACCTGAGCCGAGTAACCTGTAGATGAAAAGCCGAAAAATGGGTGCCTTGGAGAGGATCGCCGATTTTGGGGTTAACACAATGTACAAAAAGCAGAAGACATATATTTTCTGTCGCAATGCCTATTGGATGTTATTTGTGTAACTCAATAAGTTAAATTTGCAAGGATAAAACTTTTTGTGGGTCGCTCGAGGCTCTGGGTATATCAGACTAAATTTGATCATCTTGGCCTGTAGAGCGGTTGAGTGCGAAAACAGTCATAGAAAGAGTAGGAAATGGACTAGAAGGTTTTTGACGTGGAAAACTCGTGAATAGGGTAAAAAACCTCGTGGCCGGTTCGGTGCCGACCAAACTTCACTATTTGTTGATTGTTGTACAAGACTTTTAAGTGAATCGAGGGCGACATGCCGCCTCTCCTTACATTTACTGGAGAAAGAGAGAAAGTAGGGCTCGGTGGGTGGCAGGACACCGCTCACGGAGCTGAGTATTTCTTCGCATGTTGTGGGGAGCGATGTGATCGTTGTACTCTGGAGCTCTCTATTAGTGTTTGGTGGTGGGAGTGACGTCCCTTGCGTATCCTGGTATCTGCGACTTAAATGCCTGTGCGATGTGCTCTGAATGCCTTATCCTTTGTGGTTTGTCTCCTGTTGTTGACTTGTTGTCGACTGGTAGGCTTGTCGTTGAGTTGAGAGCGCGGGAACGTTGTGCGCTCAACTCGTCTTAGTATTGTTGAGCGGTACCTCATGGGCTCTGAAGTTGGTCTTGCGGACTGCTGGTTTGTCCCTTGTTTTGCACAAGAACAATACAAGCAAAAACGAGAGGAGGAGGCAGCAGCTTCAATTCGTAAAACAACGACGATCCCTCCTCACGAGCGACGGTGGTTTCATGTGAGAACGAAAGACAACGATCTCTTTCGTGCGATTACAGGAGAAAACGAGAGAGCGCGAGCGGAAAACCTAAGCGACTACTTTGAGAATGTTGGTGCCCTCCTCTCAAAGTATTTATAAACACACTATATGTTTGGAATGAGTATTTATGTTACCTTCGGCGCAAAGCCTTGTCCAAGATAGACACGAAACTCACATTTCACTATAAGGCTCTGTTTGGTTGGGCTGTTTCTGATGAAAAGCTGTTAATGAACTGTTGCTGATTGAAAAAGTGCTGATTCTGGAAAACAGAGTTTTGCTAAATAACTGTTTGGGTAAAACAGAGTTTACAAAACGGAGTTTTCCAAAAGTTTGTTTGAATACAAAACGGAGTTTCTGATTTTTTTTCCTTCAATTTTAAAAGTATCAATCATTTAAATAATGAGAAGATATAATTTTTCATTGACAACACCAAATAAAAGTTCTTTCATAGCACCAAAAATAAAAGTCCATTCATACATTTATGAATTTCTAGGATCTAGCCTCATACAGTTGATCAGCAATAATATTACGTACGGCGATCATCTCCTCTACACCACCTGCCGTATCAATGCATGTTTCTTGACGGCTTTGTGAGGTCATTCCGTGGTCTCGATCCCTTTGCTCGTATTCACTGAAATCAATGTCCACACGCGAAGGGTGCCGCCGAATGAAATTATGTAAACACATTGTGGCGATCACAATGCTACTTGTTTGTCAAAACGATAGCTTGACATATCCCTCAGTATGACTCATTTCTTCTTCCAAACCCCAAATGATCGTTCTATCACACTTCTTAGAGAAGAGTGTGCGTGATTGAATATCTCTTGACGTCCTTCGGCTCGACGACCACCGCGAACAAAGTCTGGTAGATGATAGCGTGTATCCTGATATGGTTTCAAGTATCCTCTTTGCAGAGGATAACCAGAATCAACCAAGTAATATTTTCCTGTAATTTTTCCAAAATTATTTATGAAGAATATTTTTGCATAGTAATAAACAAACAAACAATATTTTAAATAATTACCTTGAGGTGGATTCGGGAAGTCATAACGGGGATCACTTATTGCGAAATTGAAAATACGACTATCGTACGCTGATCCCTCCCAGCTCGGCATAACGAAGGTGAAGCACATGTTGAAATCACAAGCTGCCATGACATTTTGAGTTGGAGTACCACGTCTCCCAATGTAAGGCACTTGACTTCCAGACGGTACACATGCGTGAACATGTGTTCCATCTATTGCTCCAATGCAATCCTTAAAGTAAGGCATGTACCGTCTGTCATACAAAATCTCTGGCGGAGTATTGCTGAAAGACCTGTCTGATGGCTGAATCACTTCTTTCGCTAATTTCAGCAACACACGTAGACTGCGATAAAAAAATCTGCTAGCAGTCTCTGTTGAATGCTGAAAGCGCTCGATTGTTTTTCTCATTGATTCATTATGCGATAATATGTAAATCGTCAGCGCTAGGATTTCTCTGGATGCAGTCCTTCTTGTTCCCTGAAATCCACACTTCTCCTCTAGAGAATGCAATAAATCCATGAAAATCTCTTGACTCATCATGAACGAGTCATGAAATCTAACACGTGGTCCACGAATCAGTTCTCCAAGCCATTTATCTCCGGTTTGATTTGAAGTCATTCGTGGTATTGGAAGCCGTAATGAAGAGGTATATTCGGCTACCAAAGCTATTGTTGCTACCACATTCTGATGATGGGCAATCAGATAATTCCTTCTAATAATCTCTTGTTCTTCGGCCGAATTTTCAGAGTACTTCTCCGATTGGGGAAGATGGATCGTCGGCGAGTTGCGGCGTGAGAAAGAGGCGCTGACAAGATCGAATCGGGAGGAGAAACGCTCCTCCGGAAAGAATGGCTGCAGAGCGCTAGATCCAGGAGCCGATGCGGGGAGGTACAACTGGAGCCGATGCAGACCGCTAGATCGTCGCCGACGCTGGGAAGAACTCGGGAGGAGAAGAGGGTGAGCGGAGGAGAAGAGAAGAGGGTAGCCGGAGGAGACGAGAATCGGGAAGAAGGAGGCCGGCGTCGCGCGAATCGGGAGAATCGGGAAGAAGGAGGCCGGCGTCGCGCGAATCGGGAAGAAGGAGGCCGGCGTCGCGGGGAAGAAACAACGGATAGGGTTATCGCGTATGAGGCTGAACGCAAAATATAACAGCGGCCCAGGGTTATTAAGAAACAGCGGATAGGAAAAAAAGCAGTTCCTACATTCAGCCTAACCAAACGCTGATTATGGCAAAAACTGAGTTGCTTTTGCACCGCACCGCAGGCTATAAGCCAAATCAAACGCTACCTAAGTCGTTCCCGACAAGCATAGACACACTACGAATTATTCAACAATTATTGGGTGGTTCAATTACTCATCTATTGCCAACAAAATATCACACGCGTGAACACAATTTGGACCTTCTTTGTCTACATTTAAAATTGTGATAGTGATAGGGAGCTTAGTAAATTGATTCTAGTAAATTGACTCTGCATTAAGCACAAAGTAAAATGTATATAAATTAAGAGAGAGATTCACTTTTGAGAAGAAATAAAATTTAAGCCAAATCACAACACTCTACGAAGGATCCTTTTAGCGCATTGTTTTTGCTCCGGTGAGTTTGCACAAAAAAGTCACCGTCGTAGAATGTATGTTTGGCATAAACCTTTATAACCGCAATCAAGAAAAGAAAATTAGTTATGAATTTAAAAGTGAATGAAGATCCTTAGGGTTTGTTTGGGAGAGCGGTGGCGATTGGAAAGAAGTGGTAGTAAAAGGAGGATAGAGACATGAGTTATTGGAAAAGGTCTATTGCAAATGATGATCTGTTTGTTTGGATGAACTCTTTTTGCAGAGTTTTTTAGAACTTAAAAACATCTTATAAACTGTTTGACAAATCTCTGTTGTGATAACTGTTTTAGGAAAACATCAAATGTACAAATATGTTTAAGTATACTTTAGTTTTAATTATTTGAAGTAATGCACAAATCTGTTTTCATGACATTTTTGCTATTTCTTCGTATATATATGGTCTGTTTGCTGCTTGTTTGCTGCAGTTCAAGCTAATCTGTTTTCATAGGAGCATTTTGCTGCAGTTGCTGTTCGAGCAAATCTGTTTTCATAGGAGCATTTTTGCTACAGTTTCATAGCAAATATGTTTGCTTTTAATTATTTGGGAACAAACAAGCTATTAGATTTAGATTATCCATCTGCATGCATCTGTGTTTGGATGATCCATCTGCATTAACATGTATTTGGCGTGCAATCCAGAGTGAAGAAGAGGATAAAGGCGAAAGGCATGGCTGAGGAAGACAGGTCTTCGTCGTCACTGTTGACGAGGAGGGAAGTGTTGGGGTCCAGCAATGCCCCCAGTGTTGGGAGGTACGGCGCGAGGCGCCATGACCCACACTAGTAGAACAGAAGGGCGTGTCCCCTGTGCCTAACTGGCCATCCCGTGGATCCTGCCTAGGGTAGCCAGCTTCATAAAGAAGTGGTAGCGCCGTCCTCAAACAGTCCGGGCTTTTGGGAGAGTTGGTAGCGCGATGTCCCTACAAGTGGTATCAGAGGAGGTCACGAGTTCGAAACTCCGGGGTCATTTCTGGGGGGGGGGGGATTGTTGGGGTCCAGCAATGCCCCCAGTGTTGGGAGGTACGGCGCAAGGCGCTATGTCCCACACTAGTCGAACAAAAGGGCGTGTACTCTGGGCCTAACTGGCCGCCCCGTGGATCCTGCCTAGGGTAGTGAGCTTCATAAAGGAGTGGTAGCACCGTACTCAAATAGTCCGGGCTTTTGGAAGAGTTGGTAGCACCATGTCCCTACAAGATGATACTAATCTTCCTTTATTTAAAGAAGTCAGAACCCTACAAGCTAAGGTGAATTGTTCACATAATAATAATAAAGCATAGAAAGAGCAAGACATATAAGATTAAGAATTAAACGCATTCCCAGTCAAAACATTTAAATTATATATATATAAATAAAAGTTCTTTGTCGGGGCAACCAATGTCTACAATCATCATCAAAATAACACATCAAGCGTGTTTGCCCTTGCTCTTCTGATACTGCCTTTCAAAATAGGCTTTTGGCTTTGAATAGTATCTTGGCAGAGCTGGAGATGCATCGAGATCATCAAATTTGTACTTCCTGAAGTGTATTCTTCGTTTAGGATTTGCTACCTCATGCTTGTGCCATTCTTCCGTGCTGTAATGGTCTCATCTTCTCTCATTGGCCAGATCCACTAACGTAAAGGTATCTAGAATGATGCCTTTGGAAATTGGACTCCAAATTTCAGCCATTTCTCTGTTCGGCGCAGACCTTACAGCAGAAGGGCCTTCACCGTATCTTCTTCTTTTCTGAGCAGGATGAGGTATATCTTCAGCTACCTGAACACCTGGATGGGCAGCAACAACATATTCTGGTTCAAACTGAGGAAAATCCTGAGTGTCAGTCCAGTACTGAGAATAATCCTGAGCAGGATTAACAGGAACATCTACTGTAGCAGACACTACAGGTGCTGGGATCCTTGCCTTACCATGACTTGCCCTACCAAAAATCTCATCATGAAGCCAGTTGAAATTGTCATAACTGTAGTTATTTACTCCCTTAAAGTTTTCTACCATGGCTGGTTCAAGGTCTGTCACCTTAGCTTTCAACTCATCCTCCCCCTTTCTGACTTCTTCCATTACCTTGGATGCGATAACATTGGAATAATAGACCATTTGGTTGTCGAAGTGGTCCATGCCTGCATTCTGGACATTAATGACCGTCTTTGCATTCTCATCAATATTTTGGAGGACATTAAGGTTGCTTTTCAGCCCATCCATTGTGTGAATGATGGTCTGACCTCCTTGGACAAACCAGGAGTCCAACCTGTCATCAAGCTTGTCAAAACGCACCTTGATAGCTGCAAGGCCGTTATTCATATCCTTCTCAGTTTCTTTGACTTTTTTCATCACTTTACTCAAAGATCGATCAAAACGTGCTTGTTGTCGGGCCATCAAGGCTTCGATGGATTTCAGAATAGATACATCTGTACTGGTACTGGTAGAAGGTATGTCTGCAACTGGAACACTGGGATGGGAAGAGAGATCTTCACTTCCTTCGAAGTCACTAGAAGACTTATCCATGAGAGAGATACTAGCTCTGGAAATTATCCCTGCAGCAGTAACCTCTAGAACAGGAGGATGCACCTCTGCATCTCCTTCCTCATCAGACAGATCAACCACCTCTACCTCCTCTACTGGAGGTCCACTTGGAATATCAGCCATTCTTCTCTGAAGGTTTCTGACAAACCTGTCAAGTCTTGTCTGCATCGATACCAAGGTGTGCGTATGCGCCCCCTTAGTCCTTACAGGTAGAGCATTGGGGAGATTTACAATTAGATTCTCTGGGACAACAATCACAGTAGAATCATTTACATTATCAACAGCATCAAGCTCATCCTCATCAACAATATCATAGTCTGCAACATCTAGCTCAGTATCATCCACTGGCTCACCCAAATCATCAACAACAACATTCAAAACATCAGCAGCAGCAGGAACATCCTCTAGATCAGTAGCAACCAAAACATCTTCAACTACTATCTCATTCTCAGCCTCATCAGACACTACCTCAGCAGCAGCAGTACGAGCAATCTCTGCCACCTCTGTAAGAAGATCAACTGTCTCTGCAACTATAACTGCATCAACGGGAACTGGAACTGAAATCTCTGCAGCTGTAGGAACACTCAAGGGCACTAACTCAGTGACAACTTGTGTCTCTGCAGGCTCCCCCTCAATTCCTGCACTTAGTCTATCAGGAATCTCACTGGGGGTGGAAGTAGGAATCCTTTCCTCAGGTACTTCCTCTTCCTCTACCTCAGGCAGGTCTCTGACTCCCCCTGGCCTCTGGATTCTCCTATCGCACATTGAGAAGATGGACGAGTCGATTTTCTTCAGGTGGTGGATAAGTACACCTTTGGACATGTCAAACGTGTCTCTGTCCATCTGATTCAAGTACAAACTCATAATTCTTCCAAAGTTGGGAGTGCAGAGACTATCTTTGATCTTAACAAACAGCACAACACCCCAATCCATTTTCTTCCGGCAGATGATGACCACAAGAATTTTGAACATTTTTGAGGAGAGGTAATCGTGGGATCCAGACTTGCATAACAGTACTTTTCCAATGATATCTGACAATAGCTTGCATTCCTCATTCATGCCTTTCCTCTTAACAGCTTTGGTACCTCTGGGCAATCCACAGAACAACGTAGCTCTGGTGAAGTCATCCTCTTCGAGGTGATCGGCCTCTTCACAAACTGGAAGCCACAAGTACCTGGTTAGGAGGGAAGCCTTCACCTTAACTCTGATTAGACGAACTTTGCTTTTGATTACAGTGTCTTCATGGCGAAGCTTGACATTCTGAAAAAATTCAAGAACGTCTTTATCCAACACTCTGCAGTGGTGTTCGAAGACAAAGGAGAGGCCGGCTGTTTCCAACATGAGTATTACATTTCTGAATTCATCTGATGCTGAAACAAATCCAGTTCGAATCAGTTCTCCACCACCTAGCAAACCACTGGTGCTTCGAGGAGCCATGAAGAACAGAGAAGTGAAATCGGCTCTGGACGAACTGTGGATGCCGAGACTGAAATCGAACAGTTAAGGGAAGATCTCTGGAAGACTGGAGACTCTGTTGTTACTGTCGAACTCACTGGGATGGATCGCGCGGAATCAAATCGACGGGGAAGAAGATGATAAGTTATCCGCGACAGTCGAATCGTCGGGAAGGAATCGGTGGAATCGGGACGGCTTCTTTCGACGAAATGATTATTGTTTGCCCCTAGAACTATTTATATATATATATATTTATTTAAAGTTTTAAGAGGGAAACACGCGTACCTGAAAATCGGCGGCTCTTCGGATTCAATATAAGGAAAAAATCTGATTTAAGTCCAATTCGGCGAGTTTCGCCGGAAGCAGAACCAAATTCGCCGAGTTTCATCATGAATACTGACAGCATTTCGACGAATCGTCGTGGTCCGATGAGTGATATCCGACGAATTTTCCTTTGACACATTTCTCTGCTTAGTGAAGTACTTCCCGAGTGAATTCCTGTCTTCTTAGCCATCTTCGTGAGTCCTTGTTTAGCATGCCCAGTTTCATTTTGAAAAAAACGAGAACTTGGCCTCTTTCAGTAGCTTCGTGAATCTATCTGCGACCTGCTTATCCGCCGGGACATAGCTGAGAGTTATGTCATTGTTCTCCACATGCTCCCGGATGAAGTGATATCTTACTTCGATGTGCTTTGTCTGGCTGTGAGAGACTGGATTATTTGCGATTGCTATTGCATTGGAGGAGTCGCAAAACATTTGTATCTCCCTGAATTTCAGGTTATAATCCTCAAGCTGATTCCTGATCCAAAGAATCTGTGCGCAATAACTACCAGCAGAGATGTACTCTGACTCAGCAGTGGAGGTTGTCACACAATTTTGCTTCTTGCTGTTCCATGAGATAAGCCTTCTTCCGAGGAATTGACACATCCCGAAAGTGTTTTTTTTGTCATCCCTGCTACCTGCAAAATCTGCATCTGAAAAACCAATTAGCTCGACATCATTACTTCTTTGGTACCATAAGCCAAGATTTGGTGTGCCCTTAAGGTATCTCAAAATCCTCTTTGCAGCGACATAATAAAATTTCTTAGAGTTCACCTGAAATCTGACACATACACATGTTGAAAACATTATGTCCGGCCTACTGACAGTAAGGGAGAGCAAGTACTCAATTGTGCTTCTGTACTTTGTTTCATTAAATGGTTTTCCTTTCTCATCTTTGTTCAGAAACATAATTGAACCCATTGGAGTTTTCATCGAGGTTTTATTTTCCATTCCAAATTTATTAAGTAACTCTTTGGTGAACTTCATCTGAGAGATGAAAATTCCATCTTCAGATTTTTTCACCTGAAGTTCTAAGAAATACTTCAGTTCTCTCATACTGCTCATTTCAAATTTCTTTTGCATAAGTTTAAAGATCTTTTTGCAAAGGTTGTCTTTCGTAAAGCCAAAAATAATATCGTCGACATAGATTTGCACTAGCAAAATCTTGTCTTTTACTTTCCTAAGAAATAATATCTTATTTATCTTTCCTCTTGTGAACTTGTTCTCAAGAAGAAAACTAGACATCGTCTCATACCAAACTCGGAGAGCTTGTTTTAAACCATAAAGAGCTTTATTAAAAAAATAGATATAGTCAGGGAAAGTAGAGCTGACAAAACCTGGGGGTTGTGCTACGTATACTTCCTCTTTCAGATCTCTGTTGAGAAATGCTGATTTCACGTCCATTTGATAGACTTTGAAGCCTTTGTGAGCAGCATACGTCAGAAACAACCTGATCGCTTTGAGTCTGGCCACTGGACCAAATGTCTGATCGAAGTCGATCTTTTCTTTTTGTCTGTACCCTTGAGCTACAAGTCTGGCTTTAATCTTTATAATCACTCCGTTTTCTTTTAGTTTGTTTCTGAATACCCATTTAGTACCGATCACGTTCTGTCCTTTGGGTCTTGGCAGCAGCTCCCAAACCTTGCATCTTTCAAACTGATTGAGCTCCTCTTGCATGACCATAATTCAAGAGGCATCCTTGTTTGCTTCTTCAAATTTCTTTGGCTCAACCTGAGACAAAAAACTAAGATGAAGAATTTCGTTAGCAGTACCTCTTCTGGTTCTAATACCGTCGTCTGACTCTCCAATGATTAGATCAGCTAGGTGATCTCTGAGGTGTTTGAACACTAGATTTCTTCCTCTCCCACCAACATATTCTGCCACGTTTATTACATCTCTTGCAGGGTGAGGTAGTTCTTCATCTAGTCGTTCTTCATCCATCACACTTGAATCGATGACCTTGACTGAGCTTGGAGCATTTTCCTTGACCGCTTCTTCCAAGCTTAGTTCTTCCAACCTGGTACCTGCATCTACACCAACAACACTAGACGGGCTGCTATGAAGCATGTTTGTCTCATCAAACACAACATTGATAGACACTTCTAGCACCAGAGTTTTCTTATTAAAAATTCTATATGTTTTACTATGACTATTATACTCTACAAAAATACCTTCAAAACATTTTCACTAAATTTTGTGGGGTAATACTTCCCATTGTTAAGTACAAAGCATTTACTGTCAAAGATTCTAAAGTAAGACACAGTCGGTTTTCTTCCCTTCAGCAGTTCATAGGGAGTTTTACGATGGCTCTTGTTGATTAGAGCTCGATTTTGCACGTGATAAGCTGTGCTGATTGTTTCAGCTCAGAAGTAGGTAGTGAGACGTATAGTTGTACATGCTTTTATTAGGGTTCTATTCCTTCTCTCAGCAACTCCATTTTGTTGCGGAGTGCGCGGAGAGGAAAACTCAGGAAAGATACCTTGACTTCCACAGAATTTTATCATGCCACCAGACTCAAATTCTGTTCCGTGACCACTTCTGATTTTGACCACCAAGCAGTTTAATTTATTCAGTACTTGCCTAACAAAATTTATGAAAGCTTCAAAGGTGTCTGACTTGTATTTCAGAAAGAACACCCAAGTAAAACGCGAGTAATCATCAACAATGACCAACATATAAACTTTACCTCATAAACTGTGAATCTTAGTTATCAAGGCGCGCGCCTAGGCACGCCTGAGGCACCGGGCGCAGCCCGCCGCGCCTCAGCACAGCTGAGGCGGGCGATTTGCCCCAGGAGCGCGCCTTATAGGCTCCCAGGCGCGCCAAAGGCGCGCTTGGGTCTTTCAAGGTTTTTTTTTTAAAAAAAATTTTGATATGGGCAAAACATGATCTTAAACGCACCTGAGGCACCCCTTAGGCGCACGTGGACGCCCAATTTGCTAAAATTGAGCGAATTGGGCGCCCAATTCGCACAATTTCAGCGTGCGCGAATTGGGCGCCCAATTCGCACAATTTCAGCGAATTGGCCGCCCAATTCGCACAATTTCAGCGAATTGGCCGCCCAATTCGCACAATTTCAGTGAATTGGGCGCCCAATTTGCTGAAATTGGGCGCTCAATTCGCCCAATTTTTGCGCCTCAGGCGCGCGCCTGCGCCTTGCGCCTAGGCTTCTGGGGCCCTTTGCGCCTCGGTGCGCCTTGTGCCTTTAATAATTTAACTGTGAATTTACATAGGACCAAATAGGTTTATATGAAGTAAATACAAACTTCTAGAGGAATTTTTGTCAGAAATACCCTTAAAGGTAACCCTAGTCTGCTTATCCATCTGACATGCTTGACATGAACTTTCTTTAAGGCACTTAATGCTTGAAGCATCACACACTAAGTTGTGAGAAAATAACATATTTATAGTTTTGAAGTTAATATGTGTTAATCTCTTGTGTCATTGGTCACAAAGAGACACACTATCTTTTGCTAAAAAATACACTGGTGTATAATTGTCTAAGCATAGAAATTTTAAACAAAAAATATTTCTACTCCGAGTGTCTGTTAAGATTGTATCCAAATTAGCAGACGATTTTATCAGACAATTATCCTTGTAGAACTCAACGATATAGCCTTTGTCACATAATTGACTTATGTTTATCAGATTATGTTGTATTTCTTCAACATAAGATACGTTTGTGAAAGCGACTATGTCGTTGGAAATCATACCATAGCCTTTAGTTATTCCCATGTCATACCCTCCAAAGATAACTTTTGGTCCGTCTTCGACTGGGGTAAATTCTCGCAGTAGGCTTCTAGTCCTGGTCATATGCCGAGAGCATTCACTGTCCAAATATCGGATTTGCGTTTTGTTGGCCTTCAGACATACCTGCAACATAAATCATTTTACCTTAGGAACCCAAACAGACTTGGGTCCTTGATTCCTCGTTTAACACCACTTGGAGCATTAACGTTGCGAGTGGTCGGTCTCGCACTGTTAACTCGTGGAGTTTCAAGCCTTACCGGATGAAACCAGCAATCTACGAGGACACAAGGCTTCACTGTTTTCTTAGCCTTGGGAACAACAGTGTTGGTTTTTGGAGCCTTCTTGCCACTTTATCCATGAACGTAAGGATCATAGTTTTTAAGAGTAATCTCTTCATAAGGTGCTTTGAAAATACTAGCACCAAAGTCTCGAGAATGGGTCCATCCTTGATAGCGTTTTTAGGCTCCACATAAGTAGGCCTAGCAAAGTGACCGAAGGATGACTCAAGATCAAATTTATTCGTCGGGAAGATTACCTTCTTAAACGAGGGTTGAGCTTATGGTGCCTTCCCTTTGTCTTTGGTACTGGCTTTCTTGGCAGTCTTACCTTTTCCAGCTACGTGGCCAAGACCACTACCCTTCTTGGGAGCAGAAAACTCATCAATGAGGGGAAGAATGGTCTTTGGCTTCGAGTAGCTTTCAACCAGCTTCCTTTCCACCAAGAGCTTTTCTTCCAGCTCATCTAAGTATTTCTCCTTCTCACTTAATAGTTCAGCGGAGCATTTCAATTACTCTCGCAAGGAGTGAACTTCATTTATGAGAGGAGTTAATTCAGCAATTTCCTCACTCAGGCTTGATTCCACTACCTTGAGAGAAGCAATCTCTTTTAATTGATTTTTGACCACCTTGCGGCATTTGTCAAAAGCTTTCAAAAGTTCTTTGTGTTGAGTCATCAAGTCAGATTTGTCTTCCTCAGAAGAGTAGTCTGCATGACCATTAGTGGAAGTTTCCAATTCGAAAAGGATTGTGTGTGAGTTTACCTTCCCATTGTATTGGGAGTCACCTACTTCCTCATCTGATTGAGCAATGAGCCCGAAGTAAGCTTCTTCATTTTCTGAGCTTGACTCACTTGAGTAATTGTCGTTGGGAGTCTTGGACTTCTTTGCGACGAAGCTTTTCTCTTCCTTCCTCTTACCTTTGAAGAATCTCTTCTCTTCCTTTTTGGAACATTCCTTATTCTTGTAAGGATACTCCGCGATCATGTGTCCTGACTTATTACAATAATAACGAACAACGTTAGAGGAAGATTGTTTATTCGGTTTAGATTTGTATCTGTCCTCTCGGTTGTAGCTCTTCTTGGAGCGATCGCCATCACGATGTGACCTTCTGAAATCAGAGGAGGACTGATTTTTCATTTGCCTCCTCTTGTTGAGCAATCTCTTGAATTGCTTGGAGATTAGTGAGAACTCTCCACCAGACAATTCAGAGCCTGACGTGCTTGGCTCAAAGTCTTTTGGAGTATCTGGAGCTCGTGTCCTTACTAGTGACACGACTTTAGATTTTCTCGCCACCTCAGCTTTCAGGGCAACTGACTTCTCTCTGCTTGAAGTCCTGCTGTTTTGCTCCTCTTTCTTTCTGGTATTCATCTAAAGTTCATAGGAGAACAACTTTCTGAAAAGGTTTTGGGGGTCAATCTCCGGCAACTTCCCAAACTCCCTAATGACTACAACTTTTGTGTCACGGTCCTTTGTCAGGGATCTGAGGAATTTATCGTTTAGTTCACCATTAGTGAAGGTGCGGCCGTAGTTTCTGAGCCCGTTAACGATCTTGAAGAATTTCTCAAAGCTATCAGCAATAGTATCATTTGCACCCTGCTTGAATGCTTCGTATTCCTGATTCAGCAAAGATCTACGATCGTCTCTAACTTCTTCGGTTCCTTCCATGAGAACTACTAAGCAGTCTCACATCTCCTTGACAGATTTGCAGTGGAATTAATTTTGAAGCATTGAATCTTCCACTGCACTGACTATAATATTCTTCGTCTTTTTATCCAAAGAGAGTAAGACAATTTCATCCTTAGTCAGATCCATCATCTTCTTAGGGATCATGGCAGTCAGATTTAGAGCAGACGACTGAGTAGGAATATGAGGTCTTTCGTCCACAATCTGAAATATTCTAGGATCTGTTGCTTCTATGAAGAATCTGACTCTTTATTTCCACATGAGAAAGTTCTCTTTTATTCACACAAGTAACTTCATAAAAGATATATTCTTGCTTCTGTCCATTGCAACTGAACGTAATCTCTTGACACTAGATAAAAGATCTTGTTCAAGGTGTTAATCTTATGTCGAACAACCTGTTTTGATATGAATTGAAAGTATCTAGCGTCTACTTAAATCACCTAGAGGGGGTGAATAGGTGAGTTCTGAGTCTTTTTGCGGAATAAAAACAACTAAAAAATTAAGCACACAGAACACAGATTTATAGTGGTTTCCCGAGTTGGGCACGTCCACTGTCCCGCCTCGCCTTTCTACCACGAAGGGCTAGATTTAGCTACTTCACTTTTATCTCAGATTACAACGAATCTTACACCTCGGAGCCTCAACTCCTACAACTCGGAGACAACGCTCCTACCACTATGGGAACAAACTCTCCTACAATTCGATCCAAACACAGATTTACAACTCGATCCAAACACGGATCTATTGCTCGGAGGGAGAACCTGCTATAAAAGTTAAGAAAGATTTACATAATAAGAATTACAAACAATCTTATTTAGATCTAAGTCTTCAATCCGTCGTTCTTCGAAAAGGTTGATCTTGAACGTCTTAGAGAACACGAAAAATCTGAATGCTTTGAAGACTTTGATCACGGATCGACGAGATCTGAGAGAATCAGAATCTTTTGAGAACAACGATCCAGTTGATTATGTTGAAGACGATTGAATCATGCAGCACTGTCGTCGGCCGAGCGGGATTCGCGAATGACGTACGGGAACCGACTGACGTTTCTTGATTTGAATTTAGCACGATTATGGTTGATGAATTTTTTTCCCTAAATATATATAGGGATTCTCCTTTGCAACGGCTAGAAAAGATATTCCATACCGGGAAGGTCGCGAGTTACTGTACATGACAATCTGGACAAGCCGAGCCAGTTTTTGAAAAACGTAAGAAATAACCCTAAGTTTAATTCATCGAGTATAGCCGAGCATACTCGCCGAACAACAATGAAACTCGACGAAAAACACTTGGATAAATTCAGCCCGAACGAACTTATCACTCGACGCCTAGCAGAAGTCATACTCGACGAATCCAACGAATATCGGCTAGCTCACTTGACGAATTCGACAAGTATCGACTGATACACTCGACGAATTTGACGGGTACGGAAGATACACTCGACGAATTCGGCGGGTATCGGAAGATACACTCGACGAATTCGGCGGGTATCGGAAGATACACTCGACAAATTCGGCGGGTATCGGAAGATACACTCGATGAATTCAACGAGTATATTTGATGATACTCGACGATTTTTAATTGACTGATTTTCCAAACCTCAAAGATTTTACAATAAGTAAATACGACGAATTCGACGAGTGTCAGCAGGTATACATTACCAATTCGATGAGTATCTATGAGTATACTCGACGAATTCGACGAATATCCCTTACGATACTCGACGAATTTTACTTGGGTAAAATTCTGTTCTTCTGATTACAAGTCCATGTCCTTCCTTGATCCTCCTAATGCATTTGGGATAGAAGTACACCTCAATAGAAAGATTACGCAGGAGTCAACATATTGGCCTACACAATGAAGGATTACATTGTGTAGTCCTGTGTTTACTGACCTACCGTAACCTGACATTGATGTGTACTTAGCAATATAGTCTTGTAAGCACATAACTAAACACACAACATCAAATACACTTTCAATTCATCTTAGCTTAAGGGGACCCTTCTTCAAATCAGGGTTATTGTGTATACAATACCCAACAGGAAGAGCCAGCGCGGGCAGTCAGATGGCGAAGAAGATGGAGTACAGTCTGGCTTTCTGAAACCCCAGAAGGTAGAAATATGAGGTGAGAGTAACGCGAAGAAAAACAAGGGCGACGAACGGGAAAAAAGAGGGTGGTGAGCGGGAAAACTAGCTGGGCGAGGGGATGAGTTTGCGAAATAGAAAAGCAGAAGGCGGCGAATGGGAGAAAAGACGGCGGTATTTGAGCCATAGAAGGCTTCGCGCGGGGTATCTCATGCCTCCTTTGCTGACTCGTGAATGTTGTCTTCTCCTCTCTGGGGGTGGGGGGGGGGGGGGGGGTGGGGGGGGGGGGGGGGGGGGGGTTCCTCTGCAGTTGTTGCATGAGTTTTCATTCCCAGATTCACGATGTCCCAAAACTCCCATGAGTTGAACGGGGTTATCATCTTGGTGCTCCATAAATCTGTTACGGATCTTCGTTGGGGATCACCTACAAGCATCGCGAGTCACGGCAACGCGCGTTTGATCAATTATTTCCTATTTCAATATTTTATGCATATACTTTTGTTTTAACCTCATAGTGTTAAGCCTATTTGAGGTGGCATTTTGGTCTTTATCTTGGAGGTATATATGTGGTTGTGTGGGGAATGAAAATGGAAGCAAGAAATTATTTCAAAATTATATCTCTCTCCCTCTTAATTTTCCTTCTCTCTCTCTCACATTCCCTAAGCCCGCACCGTCGAAACCCTAAACGCACCCGTTCCGCAGCACGCCGCCGCCGCTCCAGCTCCTCCATGAGGACTGCTCCCCTCTCTTCTTCACCATTGCTCCCAAGAGTTCAAAGAAGAGATCCTCCTCCCTCCTCTTGGACTTCCCCCTCCAACGGCCGGTCACTCGCTCGCAATCCCAGGAACGTAACAACTTGGTATCAAAGCCACTGGTCCTTTTCCCTACCAACATCATCTTTTCCCCACCACTGCTTCAACCCGATACCGCCGACTTCTTCGATCCGTGCAGCACCCGCCCTAGCCGCACAGTTCCGGCTCCCCTGCACTCGATCCGGCCGAATTCCGCCACACTTTGCCCACCCCGGGCCGATCCTCTCTGTCTACCACCTATTCTCCTTAGCTCCTCGCTCAATGGGGGTTCACTACTCGCCTCCTCCACCGGATTGCTTCCTCTCCCAGATTTTCCTCCGCTACGACCTTCTTCCCTAATGGACGACGACACTCAAGGCGGCCAAACGCTAGCTTAGATTTTTGAATCGTTCAATACAATGATGACTAACATCCCCCAAACTCTCCTCGTCGCACTCGGGCCGACGACATGCCCTAACCTGCACTGACAGCTTCCGCCTCCTCCCCTCCGTCCCCCATCAGCTACATCACCCTCCGCTGACCGATCTGTCGGCTCACTCTGCCTATTCAACAGTACCACGATTTGTTAAGTTGGACTTTCCGATCTTCGAAGGCCGCGAGGATGCCCTTACATTGTTGACCCGTTGCGAGCATTTCTTTGCTACACAACGCACACCGCGGGAAGTTTGGTTGGGCGTCACATCCTTCCACTTGATGGGGTCAGGCCCAACTGTGGTTCTCCCAGCTTTAACGGGAGAAGCCCCACCTCCCATGGGATGACTTCAAGATTCAGAGATTCAGTGTAACTTGCGTTTTGGGCCTCCGCTTCGCACCAATCTCATTGGCGCTTTGATCTCCCTAAAGCAGTTGGGCTCTATTGACGATTACTTGGAGTAGTTCCAGGTGCTCCTTGCTCGTGCACCGCTGGTCCTAGCAACCCACCAGGTGGATCTTTTTCCTGCGGGATTGCATGTGCAACTCCGCATGGACGTGGAGTTCTAGAACCTCCAGACCTCGCTACCGCCATGATTCTCGTGCGTATCTGCGAGGGGCATATCTTATTGGACCGCCCCCAAATGGGATGTCGTGGCAACGATGGCTCTTTCCAGCACCATAGCTGTAACAGCCCAGGCCCAGCCCACACAGGGACTTACCGGGACCCAGCTGGCACTGCTACAAGGGCTGCAGCCCGGTACACCCCAACGCCTCTCTGTGCCTGTTGAGGGATTCCCATGAAGGGTTGCGGGTTCGAAGCCCTGCGCCAACATCGCACTGTTGCTGAGAAACAGGCACAGAGAGGCGTTGGGGTGTGCCGGGCTGCATCCCTTGTAGCAGTGCCAGCTGGGTCCCAGTAAGTCCCTGTGTGGGCTGGGCCTGGGCTGTTACAAAAAAAAGTGCAGTTCAGTTGGTGATGGAAATTGTTGAGGGATTCCCATGAAGGGTTGCGGGTTCGAAGCCCTGCGCCAACATCGCATTGTTGCTGAGAAACAGGCACAGAGAGGCGTTGGGGTGTACCGGGCTGCAGCCCTTGTAGCAGTGCCAGCTGGGTCCCGGTAAGTCCCTGTGTGGGCTGGGCCTGGGTTGTTACAATAGCCATCCTTCGTCGTCGTTGGGGGTGGCACGACCAGAACCAAAGACGGGGAGCGACCGACATATATCCGACGTTTGTCCAATGAGGAGATGGTCGAACGCCGCGCCAAGGGCCTTAGTTTCAATTGTGATGAAGCTTACACTCGGGGACACAGGTGTAAGCGTCTCTTTTGGCTTGAGGTCAACGACCCATCAAATAGGAAAGAAGGGTATGACGAGCCAGGGGATCCCGGAATCTCCATCCATGCCATGTCGGGACCACATTCTGGGGACACAGTGTACATGCCCATTTTTGTGGCGGGCCATCAACTACTTGCCCTCATGGATGCGGACAGTACACACAGTTTCATCAGCGATATCACCGCTCAGCGAATCCAGCTACCCATTACCACTCACAGTCGTTTGCCTGTCGTCGTGCCAAATGGTGTCGCGATGGTCTGCACCAGGGTTTGCCGAGAAATTCTGATTATTGTGGCAGGCCATCACTCTCAGGTGGATTTCTTTGTCATCGCCTCGCGGGGCTTCGAGGTTGTCTTAGGGACGCACTGGTTACGCACCCTCAGACCGAGTTTGTGGGATTTGGACGCCCTGACAATGTCCTGGGGACATGGGCCTTCTTTGACGGTATGACACGACCATCCGAAGGCGAAGGTTGGTCATGCCTTTTCTCTCCAGTCTGATTCTACCAAGCAGCCGGACCTTGTAGACCTTCTTCACGAGTACATTGACACCATGGCCTCACTTACCGGGGTTCCCCCCTCGCGCCGCCAAAATCACCGTATATGCCTCCTTCCGAATACGGCCCCGGTGGTCGTCCTCCCCTACCGCTATCCCTTCCTGCAGAAGGATGAGATTGAGAAGCAGTGCTCCGAGATGCTTCGGCAAGGCATCATCCGCCACATCGTCTCATCCTTTTCCTCACTCGTCCTCTTAGTCAACAAAAAGGATGGCTCTTAGCGCTTCTGCGTGGATTATCATGCCCTGAATGCACAGACCATCAATGACAAGTTTCTCATTCCAGTTGTTGAGGAGCTGTTGGACGGGTTGCATGGGGAACACTATTTCTCCAAGCTGTATCTTCATTTGGGGTACCACCAGGTCTGTATGTTCCCAAGGGACGTGGAGAAGACCGCTTTCCGGACACATCATAGCCATTTTGAGTTTCTTGTGATGCCTTTCGGGCTCACCAACGCCCCGTTCACATTCCAGGCCCTCATGAATGAGGTATTCCATACTCTTCTTCGTCGATGTGTCCTTGTTTTCTTCGATGATATTTTGCAAAATGTGGGAGGCGCACCTCGACCACCTCAGACGGGTTCTTCAGCTCGTATGCTCTCATCGACTCTACTTGAAGGGCTCCAAGTGCTCCTTTGGCACTGACAGAGTCGCCTACTTGGGGCACATTGTTGACCACGCCGACGTTTCTGCAGATCCAGCCAAGATCTAAGGGGGTATCGACTGGCTCGTTCCTCAGTCGTGGCGGGAGCTGCGCGGGTTCCTTGGCCTGACTGGCTACTACCGACGCTTCATCCAGGGCTACACAGTCATTGCCGCTCCCTTGCTATCTCTTTTGTGTCGCCAATGCTTTACATGGGACGACTCCGCCATGGAGGATTTTCGAGCATTACATCAGGCTCTAGTCTTAGCCCCGATTCTTCAGCTACTGGATTTCCGGAAGGAATTTCAGGTAGAATGTGATGCTTTAGAACTTGACTGTGGCGCAGTACTTCAGTAGGACGGCTACCTGATTGCTTATTTTACCCGAAAGACAGCTCTCCACCATCAGAAGCTTTCCGCCTACGAGCAGGGCCGTACACCACTTGAGGCCCAATTTGTGGGGTAATCGCTTTCTCATCCGTACAGACCACTTTAGCCTCAAGTACTTGTTGGAGCAGCGGCTGACGACGGTGCCCCAACAACGTTGGGTGAGCCGCCTTCTGGGCTATGATTTCCTGGTGGAATACAAGGCCGACCACTTGAACCGCACGACTCTCTCTCTCTCTCTCTCTCTCTCTCTCTCTCGCGCGCGCGCGCGCGCGTCTCCCAAAATGCACTTCTATATGTTGTGTCTGAGCCCTCCTCCTTGGTTCTTTCACGCCTCTGTCAGGAGATTGACGACTCACACGATCTCAGTGAGCTGCGGCTCCGAATTTAGGAGGGGCGCCTACCGCCGATTTGGAAGGTCCGCGAGGGCCTCAATCTCTACAATGATCGTTTCTATTTGCTGACCACTTCTCCTTTAATCCCGAACATTCTCACTGTCGTCCACGACCGCACCCACGGATGAGTCCACAAAACCCTTTAACGCTTGCGCGCCGAGTTCTTCTAGCCAAGGCTCAAGCGGAGTGTTCAGTCTCATATTGCGGCTTGCCTCAGCTGCCAACGCAACAAGACGGAGGCTCTCTCCCCAGCTGGTTTATTACAGCCTTAGTTATTAAAGGCGCAAGGCGCACCAAGGCACAAAAGAGTCTTGGAGCCTAGGCGCAAGGCTCAAGGCGCAGGCGCGCGCCCGAAGAAGGCAAGGCGCAACCATATTCATTTTAAATAATCAGCATCAAACATCAATTCATCTTTTTGAACAGGTTCTTTATATATTCTACTCATTAGTCATTCATTACTATTATTTATATCTCTTAAAAAATAAAATCAAAATGGTCTTTTGCATCATATCTAAGTCTCAACGATTGATTATGTTTCAAGAACACTAAATTGTATAAAAATTAATGAGTTCTTACATCATTTTTTTCATTATTTTAAAAACAAAAGGTTTACATCAAAAATCGCATTCATGTGCATCTTTAATGTCCAAAGACGCAAAAAAGGCGCACGAAGGCGCAAACCTCTGAGCTTGGAGCCTTAGGCGCGCCTTTAACAACATAGATTACAACCTCTTTCAGTGCCGACACGGATATGAGTCGATGTCTCCATGGATTTCATTGAGGGATTGCCTCCTCAAGGATATAGTGTTATTTTTGTGGTGGTGGAACGTTTTTCCAAGGGGGCCCATTTCATCGCCATGTGCTAACCCATCACAGGACCTGTTGTGGCTTGTATTTTCTTTGATCGAGTATTTCATCTTCACGGGGTACCAGAGAGCCTCGTGTCTGACCGAGACAAGGTTTTCACTTCCGAGTTCTGGCAGGAACTGTTTGCCCTCTGTGGCACGAAGCTAGGCCTCTCCTCCGCCTACCACCAACAGTCAGATGGTGAGACTGAAGTGGTCAACAGGACACTCGAGATGTACTTGTGCTTGCCTTACGGGGGACCAACCCAAGAACTTGGCCCGCTGGCTACCCTGGGTGGAGTATTGTTACAATACTTCCTACCATACTGCCCTCCAGACCACTCCCTTCTACCTCATTTACGGTCGGGAGCCGCCCCGCCTTCTCACTTATGCTGCTGCCTCTGCTCGCTCCACTGTCGTCGACGTCGAGCCCTGCATGCGTGATGAGATTCTGTGCCTCGCACGGGATGGACTCATTCAGGCCCAAGCATGGATGAAGACCACCAACAACAGCATCCACCGAGTTATTTGTTGCTCCCGGGGATTGGGTTTGGCTCAAACGCCGACCCTACCTTCAAACATCCGTCTCCAAGGGGGCATACCAGAAGCTGGGGCCCAAATTCTTTGGACCCTCTGAGATCCTACACCGCATCGGGGACGTGGCTTACCGTCACCGCCTCAACGATGACGCGTGGATTTACGTCTTTCATGTGTTGTAGCTGAAGCCGTTTGTCGGCGCATCTCCCGCAACAGCCTTGGTTCCCATGTCGGCGTCACCACAAGACAAGCTTGAGGGCATTCATGTGTTGCAGCTGAAGCCGTTTGTCGGCGCACCTCCCGCAATACCCTTGGTTCCCTTGTCGGCGCCTCCATGAGAACAAGCTTGATGTCGAGCAGGGCGAAGATGTTACAGATCCTCGTTGGGGAATCACCGACAAGATTCGCGAGTCACAGTCAACGCACACTTGATCTATTATTTCCTATTTCAATATTTTATGTGCAATTTTCTTACGTTTTAACCTCTTATTGTTAAGCCTAGTTGACTTGGCATTTTGGTCTTTATCTTGGAGGACTGTATGTGGTTGTGTGGGAACGAAAATGGAAGCAAGAAGTTATTTCAAAATTATATCTCTTAATTTTCCTTCTCTCTCTATCTCACGTTCCCTAAGCTCGCAATCCCGGGAACGAATAAAATCATATTCGTCTCCTAAAAAATAGGGACTGCACCTGGGTTATGAGAAGAGGGATTTGAGGGATTGGTAGAGGATGAAGCCATGATCGAAGACTTCAATGAGAAGATTGGCAGGCTATAACTATGCCTTCCAATGGCTCTGATACCAATGTAAGACAAAGATTAACACACAAGAAAGAAAATATAGATCAACTCATTGTTTAGATTTCCATCTCTCATTAAGGGGAATACATGGCTTTAAATAGGACTATTCCTGCTGTTTATAGGTAACAGCAGTTACACAAACTTTCATAAAAGACGTTACAGACATTTATTGATTTAAATGACATCTAAGGGCTGCATTGATTTAAAAGTCCATCCATCTTCATGTACAGATTTGAACAGTCCAGATTAGCAGTTACGCCAACAGTACAGCAAACCCCAGAAGGGAGAAAAGTGAGCTTGTGGGAGAAACGCGAAAAAAAACAAGGGCGGCAAATGGGGAAAAAGAGGGCGGTGAGCGGGCAAACGAGCTGGGCAAGGGGATGAGTGTGAAATAGAAAAGCAGAAGGCGAAACTTGCGCGACTGGAGGTCCCCTATGACTAGAAACCCCTATGACTAGAAACGCAAGGAAGCCCTCCCAAATGGAGCCTTGGTGCTTAACGAACCTGTGCTGAAAAAAGCTTATTTTCAAACTGATATGAATTTTTAATATGCGGAGGTTTCACACAGTAGTGTGGCCAAACATCAAACCTATGCATAGAACTCAAAACAGAAAACATTTATGAACATTCATATTCATTGCACAAGGAAAACTTCACACAGGTGGCTCAATCAATATATAGCCGTTATTGCAAACCAAAGCTGCCGCAATATCAAACAAGCAAAAACAGACTGTGAAGGGAAATTTGATCTGCTAATTGGTGTTCCTTCACGGAGCCTTCTCTTGGCTCAGGGCTTCTGGCGTTCTGCCCAGAAAATCCTTGCTCTCATCTGCCGCCGGAGATTCGCGGGGACTTCCGCCGCCGCCAAGGAACGAAGTGACTGTCTCTTTTATTCTCCCGACGACACCGATCCCACCTCCACTCCCGCGGGAGCCTGACGTCTCCGGAGATACCGGCGCCGCCGCCTCCACCGCGTCGCCCTTCCGTGGGGTCAACGCTTCCGTTATCACTTCCGACAACGCCTTATCCTCCTCCCCCGGGGCCAGCTTTCCGGAGACGTAGTCTTTAACAGAGCCCCCTTTATCCTGCTTCCCTGCCGCTAAATCTCTGTCTTCCTTCACAATCTCAGGCTTCACGCCGTCATTTCCGGTCTCCGGTTTCACCGTTGCCATCACCGCCGTTCCTGCCCCAGCCGCCTTCTGATACACCATGGAAGCTACCTTCTTCCCCAACACAGCCGACTCGGATGCCGCGGAAAAGGCAGCGTCTTTCGCCGCCGAGAACCTGTCGGCGTAGCTGCTGTTCTTGTTTTGAGGGACCTCTGCTGCTCCCCCGCTGTTCGGGTCCGAGACGGACATCGCATTGAACGAGCGTTGTAGCTCCGGTGAGATCCCACGCCCTTCTCCACCCGTTTCATTTGCTCCTGGGATCACGGAGGCGTTGCTGCGATTAGTATCATCAGAAAGATCTTTACTTCCGCTCTCATTTTGGCGGGAAGTGCCTATCTTCTCCAAAGAGCTGAGGAGGTCCGGCGGGATCTCCGTCTCTTCGCCACCTGTTCAATGGCCCCAAAATTAGTCAAAAAATATATATTACAACAATAAATCAAAAATTTCACCATCTAAATATATTAGCTTGAAAAAAAAAACAGTAATCATCAAAATTAAATTGAAACCTCGTAGTACTAATTAAATTGAAGCAAGCATTAGGCCTAACCATAGCTAAAAAAATATAAGCACGCTTTGATTAATATATACCTTGACGACTCTGTTCCATCTCCGTCCGAGTTGAAGAGTTGGGTGCGTCGGAATCCTCCTTCAACCCCTGCTTAATTCCACTTAAGCCAACGCTATTTACCTCAGTTCCTCCTCCTCCTCTACCCTCTTCACTCGCTCCAGTTCTCTTGCCGGCCGTTGAACTCCCGGCTTCATTCATTCTACTCCTCTCACCCGGAGTTGAACTCCCGTATACTGCTGTTGTCAAACAAAATGTATTAAAACAGAGCAAGTGGAAGGAAGAGCTTTATGTAATGAGAACGCACCTCCGGCAGTTCCTCCGCCGCTCGGCGTTCCAATGGATTCACTCCTCCCACCGGCCGGTGAACTCCCGTATACTGTCATCACCACGATAATGAGTTTAAACCAGATCATCAAGTAGCAGATAAGAGTACAGAGTACACACCTTCCTCAGTTCCTCCTCCTCCTCTCCCAGCTCCATATTCTCTTGTCTTCGCGGCATCAGTTGAGCTATCAAATACTGAAATCGCAACGAAAACCAGGTTTTTTTTTAAAAAAAAGAGTTTTTGGTGAAGCATACTAAGAGATTTATGCACTGAATACGCACCTTCCTCATTTCCCACTCCTCTGCCTCCTTCCTTGTCCCCAATCCTCGCATCAACTGCTGAATTCCCGTAATCTGCAATCAATCATGACAATTAGTCTAAAACAGATGAAAGACTCGAGAATAATTATGCACAAAGTCCGGCCGCACTTTGGGCGCCATGGATTCCGGTATCTTCCGACAGCTCCTCATCCTCCTCGTACCCGTCGTCCCCTTCGTCCAAGTCGCCGTGCTGATGCTGATCCCCATCATCAATGGTACCGTTGTCCCCGTGACTCCGAGCTTTATTGGCTATGGTGTTCTTAATCTTCTTCACCTTGTCTTTCACCTTCTTCAAAACCGGCTTCTTCTCGAAATTCTCCTCTCCTTCCCCTGCTTCAACGCGGCTAAAAGTTATGACAAGAGTTGCAGAGATGTTAGCTTACCGGGGTTTGGATTGATTGTCTTCTCACCTGGGGAGCGGGGCGGGTGGTCGCCGTGGATGAGGGGGTTTGACGGTGCTGGGAGGGTCTCCATTGTAACTCGTAAGCGTCAAATGATTTGTAATGAGACTGTAAAACAGATGGAGCTTCTTTGATAAGAAATTGGATGAAAGAAGCAGTGGAGGGGGGCAGGATTTATAAAGGCTGGGTCTTGAGTTTGTATTTCGAATTTGGGCATTGGAGTTGATATGCCACGTCGGTGTGTACGTGGACGTCTAGGGTTGGTTGTCTTAGCGCATGCTGGCCACGTCTCAGCCAGGGGATAAACTCGTTCTTCTATAGTTTTATATTTTTATTCCCTTTCCCCTGACATTTGTCAATCCCACATTACATTTGAGTTTTTTTTTTTGCGATTACTATCCTGAAAGCAGTTTTGGATATTAGTATTTTTCTCCACAAAATTAGATAATCACAAAGTAATTTTTTCCTCGCTCCATGAGATTAAAATTTCATGTAAAGACATGCTATTAATTTCTTGTAGAAAAAAAATAGTAAAATATATTTTGGTTGCCGAATTTTATTAATTATTTGAGACACAAAATATTTAATTATATATTTTTATTAACATATATGTTTACTTTACAAGTTTAAAATTTTTAATATTTTTTATAAATTATTTTCAGATTTAAAGATTTAAGTGAAACTATGATTATAAAGAAGAGAAAATTGATATATTTTGATTGTTAAATTTTATTATTTTATTTTATGTTCTCTAAAAATATTCAGTTTTGTCAATTTTAGATGATATTGTGTGCTCTTGAAATATTTTAGAATAAAAAATTATCGTATAATTTTAATTTGTGGATATCAAAATTTTTATTCTTGGATAATAATATGATTTGCGGATATAAATTTAACAAAATCTGTTTTTCGGTATCAAAAATTTACTGATAGCAAAAACTATAGTGCTGATAACAATCCTTTTATTTTTGCGGGCTAGTCATTTTACAAGTTGCACCATTCAAGTAAGATATTTGAATTTTGCATCCTAATTATTTAGTTTCTCATTTTGCACCCTAAACATATAATCTTTGGCATAGTGCACCCTGTGGCCTGTAGCTCTAAAATTACATTTTAAAGAAAAATGGAGAAGGGCACTTCGGTCCGATTCATTTCATGGAATTAAAAATTTTTTATTATCTTCAATGAAATGCAAGAACACCGAGTTGAGCATCACCATAGCTAAGAATTACTTTACATTTTACAAAAAAGGGGAGCGAATCGGTTGTAATAACGTAATAACGGGCGCGAGTCGGTTGTAATGACGGGCGCGAATCGGTTGTTGAAGACAAAATCTCCCTCTAAAAAATGGCAATAAACGGATATGCGCCCAAATCCATATAGTAAAAGAAGAGACTCTCAAAGAGGCGAGTCAACTAGACAGACTGCAAAATCTAGGCATTTCAAGCCACAATAAGAGAGCACCAATGTTATGCCATGGCCGCATTCTCAAGTCTCAAGGCCTGCGGCCATGGCGTTTTGCTTACAAATCTGGACGCATGCGCTCGAACACACCGATTTCACCATTTTTCGTATTTGTTCACATTCATGCGGGGACTGCTACTGGTGATTTTAGTCAGTTTTTCTATTCATTGATCACGCTCAGTATAATGTAAAGAGGAAAATAACAGTCTGTTTTGCACAACTATTGTTTCAGGTTGCCCGGTCTTTTTCGGTCCGAAAAAATCGGATCGCCTTAACTCGGAATCAGACCGAGTGCACAAACAGTCAAAATGAACCGGCACATGACCTGAGGCATTTTCTACGTGGAAAACCCGGAAATGATGAAAAATTATGTAGCTAGAACTGTGTCGAACCAAAATTCACTAGTTTCTTGATGTTTTATAAAGTTTTATTTAATCTCGGAGGGCGACAGACCGCCTTCTTGCAAGCCAGAGAACCCGAAACTTCAAGCGGACTGTGTGGTCTCACCAACCAGTCCGGCAAAGCTGCGGTTAGAGAAGTCTAACCGCCTGGTTTTGACCCATGGTGCTTGATGAGTCAGATCGTAAGAGAGACCGACAATCTGCCAGACCGGCGGCGGACTCTACGGTCTGCCCAATCATACCATCTGCACTCCACTTTACTCCCACTTTAATAATTTTAACACTCCCCCTTGAAGAAAAAAGTGGATACCAGCCCTTGCAGCCCTCACAATCGAATAAATGGTCTCTTCGACAGTAGCTTCGTGAAGATGTCCATGACATTGTTCTCGCTATGCACATGCTCAACTATCAGAGATCCCTCTAGCACCTTCTCTCGAACGAAGTGATGCTTGATCTCGGAGTGCTTTCGTCCGCGCGTGACAAACTGGATTGTTGATCAGTTTAAAAGCGCTCTCATTGTCATCGCGAAGCAAAGTATGATTTCGTACCTCCTCATGGATATTGTAAATGTTTGTTTTAGGATAGACTGGCCTAAATGGGGGGGGGGGGGTGAATAAGTCCAATTTTAATTCTAGGCTACTTTTAGATAATGAAAATTACTTTTCTATCTTTATTACCTCAGTCAGATGAAACAAGAATACTAAACAGCAATTAAAGATCATCACAACATATCAAACACAGCACAACAATCATAGCACAGTACACAAAATTTATAGTGGTTCCCCAATTGATGGGTACATTCACTTTCCTCCTTCGCCTATCTAGCAATGAACTAGAATCGGTCAAACTCCTTTCTTTACTCAGGTCCTCAGATCTTACAGCTCAGAGCCCAGCTGGCTCCTACAACTCAGACTATACCAGTCTTATCACTCAGATCAACAAGATCTTACACCTCGAGTTCTTCCCAAGAACTTTACCTCAGGTGAATCTACATTCTTACACCTCAGGCAACTACTGTGCTACCTCAGCCATTATAACATAGGCTTACAATTCAGATAAATTGATTCTCCTACACTCAGATCTACAAGTAGATCTTACAAGATTAATGATGGTGAAAAAAAAATCAGAGTTAGACACCCAGCAAGAGAGAAACGAGTGACTGCTTCTTGAACTGAACTTGATAAGTCAGCTTCCTTTGATCCTTGTTGTAGTTGATTCGATCTGACCCTTCTTAGCTTTTCAAAGCTTCTTGAAGTTGAAATTATGGTAGATCTAGGCTGGAGAATGTTGAAGACGATTCTTGATCAGACTTCTCTTCACCTTCTGAATTCTAGCAGATTGCTTCTTAAATCTGGCTTCACCAAATTTTTCTTACTACTTTTTCTGAAGAGTTGATCCCTTTAAATAGACTCTGTCAAGGGTAATCAGCTGATCCGGTTAATAACTGACATATTACAGTTCTGACAGTTGTCAGGACCTCTGACTAGATTTCTGTACTCAGGAAACAATTATGCTTGAAGTGTTGAAACTTGACTGTTGGATGTGTCGACATCAGTCCTGGGTGTCGACACTACTCTTGTAGTGATGTCGATATACTTCTGAATGTGTCGACACGGCCTTCACACCTTGTCTCGACACTGCTGATGTAGAATGTGTCGACACAGCTTACTTCCCGACTGATGGTGTCGACCCAAGTCCTGAGTGTCGACACAACTTGCTTCCAGTCTTAACTCAGCTTGAGTAGAGTGTGTCGACACTAGTCCTGAGTGTCGACACAGTTGTTTCTTGTCTCAGCACATCTTTGACAAAGGTGTCAACACTGGTCTAGTGTCTCGACACTTTTGTACTTAGTTTTATTTGACTGCACACAAGAACTTAACATACATCAAATACAACTATATGTATATCATTGAGCGAAAAAAAATTTCTCCAAATCAGGTACACAGTTTCTAATGTACCCAACAGATTTTTCTACATTGCGGACATAGCTCCCAATCTGCGCATACTTCAGCCCGCGACTAGAACAAGGACCGTGTCGTTATCTTGCCGAGCTCGGCGAGCTTCTGAAGCAGTCCGCACAAGCAGGCAAACTCGGCGAGCTAGGCAACAACCCTGATCTTGTCACACATGACCAAGCACACAACACCAGCAAACTCTGGCCATCAACCTGCCCGAGAAGCCTCCAGTGTACTGTGTGGTTAGCCATCATAGTCTGCGCTAACCGTCAGCTTTCTTGCAAGCCAAAGAACCCGAAGCTTTAAGAGGACTGTGCGGTCTCACCAACCAGACCGCCACAGCGGCGGTTAGAGAAATCTAACTGCCCGGTTTCAACCCTTGGTGCTTGCTGAGCCAGACCACAAGAGAGATCGGTAATCCGCCAAAGGCTATCCGCCAAAAGCCATCCGCCAAAAGCTATCCATCAGGCCGGTGGCGGACTCCGCGGACAATGCGGTTTGCCCAATCAGACCGTCTGCAATCCACTTCACTTCCAGTTCAATAATTTTAACAAGTGCGGCCGGGAAACCTACACTCTTGTTTGGATTAAGTATATATCTAGCATCTTCAGTATAGATACTTGCCTTAAGTACATATATGTAGAAGGCTCCGCTCAAGATAGTCCACTAAGGCTCATCAAATGTGGAATGGCCTTATATAGTATCTCCAGCGTAGAGCCGTTACACCCTAGTGACACGAAACCCATTGGGTCGTTCCGAGTCGGTCCATACACGCGCAGACATATACACCAAATATCCTAACAATCTCCTCCTATGTCCGCGGTGAAACCGACGTCAGAAAAAGGTGTGGTGTGTGTAATGTTCAACCAAAATTCGACTTAATACACAACCGTGTCTGAAACACTTGTCAGAACATATTGGACGTTAAACAAAGCAGTTGTATGCATGCATAAGAATAAACAGAAAATCTCAGCAGCATCATAACAAAAGTCAAAAGTACAGTCACAGCACAGGTACCAGAATACCTAGTGTCTCATGACCAACTAAAGAGCAAGAAAGTCCAAACAAAACAAGTGAAAGAAAGGAGAGCTAAACGGTGCTCTAAGCAGAAGGAAAAGAAACCAAACAAACACTCTAGACGTCATCGTCCAGCAGGTCATCCTCCTCTGGATCCCAACCAGCAAGTGCTCCTCCATTGGCAGCAGCCCCTGTAATTTCCATCAGAGAAGTTCATTCAGAATGAATTCAACCTTGGAAAATGTACAAGTATCTAGTTCTACTTATATGAACGTAGTACAGTATGAGAAAGCATGTGTAGAGCATTTAGGTTCTACCTCAGAATCCATTATCTGTTTTCAAAGAAACGATGTTATGGACTTCTGGACACCGCAGCTGTATCTGTGTTCCTATGTGGAATGTCACGGTTACTGTTCTTCTAAAGTTAATTGGAACTCATCAAATGTGGAATGGAACCAATAAACGGAAGAAGAGCCAAACCTAGTCAGATTGTATTATCAAATGTGGAATAGCACTCTCCTCCTAGATAAGGAAGACGAAATCAGATGAAGTTGTTAACATCAAATGTGGAATGAAACAACTCACCAAATTCGTACTCAGCAACCCCGAACATCAGCGGAGCACAACACGCTTGCTTTGACAAAGGAAAGTGGAAAAATCAAAACATTTGGACAAGGCGGAACTGAATCGCCTAACTTTGAAACTAAGGCTGAACTTACAACGCCTTGAGTCCCATTTCCCCCACTGTTTTGATTGATCGGTCTTTAAGCATTCCTTTCGTCAGTGGATCAGCCAGATTATCCTTCGATCGCACATCGATCAAAGTGATAATGCCTTGTTCTTTCAGATAATTCAGTAGAGCGTGTCTCAGTCGTACATGTCGCCTCTTAGTATTAAAAAGGACATTCTTCACGACTTGGACTGCTGCTTGATTATCACAGTACAGGCTCAAAGAATTGACTTGAAGTCTAGACAAGGGAATGTCTAGAATCAAATTCCTGATCCAATCTGCCTCTTCACCAGCTGAAGCTAAGGCAAACAACTCGGCTTCCATAGACGACAAAGTTATACAAGTCTGTCTTTTGGATTTCCAAGTGACTGCAGCGCCACCCAAAGTGAAAATAAATCCACTGGTGGACTTGCTGTTCCCAACTTCTGAACACCAGGAGGCATCAGAGTATCCTTCCAAAGTAGGAGGGTAACCAGTATAGCACAGAGCGTGATCTTTAGTACCTTTCAAGTACCTCATCAACCGATCTAAGGCATCCCAATGCTCTTTGCCTGGACTACTGGTAAAGCGACTCAGCATGCCAACCGAGAAGGCAATGTCTGGTCTTGTACAACTCGTGGCATACATGAGACTACCAATGATCTTCGAGTACTTTACTTGATCAACGCTGGTCCCTTCATTCGGACTCAACTTGACATTTGGATCAATTGGTGTTTCAACCGGCCTACAATCTTTATAACCCCAGGTAGTGAGAATCTGCTCAATATAATGAGCTTGACTTAGAGTGACACGTCCTTTGTCTACTCTAACTTTCATACCTAACAGGGTATCTACAGGACCAAGGTCCTTCATGTCAAATGCTTTCGCGAGAGCGGATTTAGTATCCCTCACTGCGGCAAGGTCTGACCCCAGAATCAACATGTCATCCACATACAGGCATATGATGACTGTTTGATTTGACATCGAGCGGTAGTAGAGACATTTGTCTGAGAGACTGGATTGAAATCCAACGCTCTTTACCACTTGATCAAATTTAATGTGCCACATCTTAGGTGCTTGTTTAAGACCATAGATCGATTTATCGAGTTTGCACACTTTATCTCTTAAATCCTTATGTACATAACCTTCAGGTTGTGCCATGTAGATCTCCTCATCAAGCTCTCCATTTAAGAAGGCTGTCTTTACATCCATCTGATGAACTATAAAGTTCTCGATAGAAGCTAAAGCAAGAAGTATCCTAATAGTGGATAGGTGGCATACAGGTGAATAGACGTCAAAGTAGTCAATTCTCCCCTGTTGTTTATAACTCTTAGCTACTAGACGTGCTTTATATCTGGCTATAGACCCATCACTGTGCAACTTCTTCTTTAGTACCCATTTGCATCCTAGGACTTTAGCTCCTTTCGGCAGATCAACTAGATGTCAAGTGTTGTTTTGTAGCAGCGAGTTCATCTCATCATCGATGGCTTCTGCCCATATTAACGCATCTCTAGATCGCATTGCTTCCTGATAGGAAAATGGATCATCCTCTAAGTGGTAGGTGACAAAATTCTCACCAAAATTCTTAGGGATTCTATCTCTTGTAGATACTCTAAGAGGAACAGGTTCCACCTCTATAGGTTGGGGAGCAGTGCCAGAGGGGCCAGCTTCAGGTTCTACAGTAGATTCTGAAACCATGTCAGTAGACCCGGAGACGGTCAAGCCATGATCTTTGATAAATTTATGTTCAAAGAAAATAGCATCTCTAGACTCTATCACTGAATTAGTGGATAGATCCAGAAACCGGTCAGCTGCACTATCTTCTGCACTACCTAGATAAACGCATGTCGTTGTTCTAGGTCCCACCTTAGGTCTCTTAAGGTCTTGTATTCTCATATAAGCAATACAGTCCCAAGTCTTTAGAGTGTCATATCTACAGGGATGCCCATGCCACAACTCATACGGAGTAGAGTTGAGCTTTGAATGAGGCACTCTATTTAGAATGTGATTTGCAGTTAGAACTGCTTCCCCCCAAAAGGAATTAGGCATGCCAGCTGTGAGGAGCATAGAATTCAACATCTCTGTTAAAGTTCTATTCTTACGCTCAACGATGCCGTTTGATTGGGGTGAGTAAGGAGCTGTGGTTTCTAGGATTATGCCCTCAGAGGCACAAAAGTCCCTAAACCCAGTTGCAGTGTACTCTCCTCCTCGATCACTTCTAAATCGCTTAATCTTTAAGTTTAATTGATTTTCTATCCGAGATTTGAAGATCTTAAATGTCTCGAATGTCTCATCTTTCGACTTCAATAGGTAAACATGACAATATCTAGAAAAATCGTCGATGAATGTAATTAGATATTTCCTTCCCCCTCTTGTGGCGTGACTACGGAAATCACAGAGGTCGGAATGTATCAACTCCAGAAGTTGTGTGCTCCTAGAAACGGTCTTGAAAGGGTTTCTAGTGATCTTAGTCTGGGCACAAACCTCACACCTATCAAATCGAATAGACAGATCTAATGGAATGTTTTGACTTTTAGTTAGATCTCGCATTTTCTTATAGTGAATGTGTCCAAGTCTATTGTGTAATAACTTCGGATCAATCAGAGTTGAACTCACTTGGTTTATGCACTCGTTATCTAGGCTAAGTCTATACATACCATTGATCAGATAAGCGCAACCAAAGTAGTGAGAATTGACAGATAAAGTCATTCTACCGTTCATGGTTGTGAAAGACATTCCAGCTTTATCAAGCAAACTCATAGAAATCAAATTCTTGGTTAAATTAGGAACTACTTTAACATGATGTAAAATTAAAGTTTTACCTGAAGAGAGGACTAGCTCTGCAGTCCCAGCATGAGTAACATCTGTCGCTCCTCCATTGCAGTTCTCGACTTTTTCCTTGACCGCTGTGACCTTTGAGAGAAGACCCCTATCATTTGTGACGTGACAGGTAGCACCACTGTCCAGCCACCACTCAGACGATGCACTGCGGTGACTACTCTCAATCATAGCCACGAAGGACTTGGGATCAGAGATGTCGACCACCATGTTCGCCGCATTTTGTGGGGATTCCTCCTTTTGTCTTTTCGTACCCTTGCATTCAGCGGCCCAGTGACCCCATTTGCCGCAGTTGTGACACTTGCCCTTCTTCCTTTTGAGAGAAGGCTTTTTGACCGCCAACGGTGCGTGAGTATCACCCTTAGGTGTCGGGGGCTTTCGAGAAGGCTTACTAGGACGTGAAACGAAATTGACAGCCTGTGAGGGCTGCGCAACCTGCTCCATGCTTTTCCCAGCGATGTTCTGGTCCTCAATGTGGATGAACCTTTTGAGTTCATCAAGACTTATCTTCTCTTTCAGTCGGTGCATCTCGGTCTTGAAAAAGAGCCACTCAGGAGGCAGCTTGCTCAGAATCATGTACACAAAGAGACTGTCGTCCATCTTCGACTGATCATCATCCAGCTTCTGACGCAGGTTGACCAGCTCCAAGAGTTGAGTTGTGATGGGCACGTTCGCCTTGAATCTGAAGTTGAAGAACTTCTCTCCAATGAGCGACTTGGACAATCCTTCCTCCTTCTGAAAGTGCGCGTTCAGTCGATCCCAAATTTCCTTTGCAGTTTTATAGGCGTGGTAAGTCAACGCGAGACGGGGATTCAGGGAATTCAACAGGTAATCCCTGCAGAAATCCTCATCCTTGTTCCACTGGTACTCGTCCACGTCCTCGACGGTAGAAGCAAAATCACTTTGAACAGTATAAAAAATCTCGCGTTCCTTCATCCCGAGTTGGACTTGAATTTTCCAACTAAGAAAGTCGGAGGCGTCGAACGATTGCAACTTAACGGTGTCGAGCGCGCTTTTCTTCGACATCGTTCTAGATTTTAACAGAAATAAAAAAAAATGCTAGAACGGGGTCACCTGAGCCGTGCGAAGGCGAGTCCAAAACTTCAGATCCAATCCAGAAAATAATTTCTTTATCCCCAAAGACTAGATCTGAGCGACAATAACTCCACTAAGGTAGAGAGAAGATGATTGCTCCTCCAAGTGACGCAAAAAAAAAGGACTGGAATCACAGGATTTGCAATATATCCTCTCCTAGATGAAGAGTGCAGAACTGAACTGAAAGATGATGAGATCCCCAACTCTATTTCTCAGCAATCTGTCACTAGCAAATCAGAAAGCAATGAATCTTGGAAAGAAATTCTTTGGTCAATAGGAGATTTCTCTGATAGAGAGATCTAAAAAAAATATTGCTGCAATCTCCTTCCAAAGGCAACGATCTGCACAACCACGCTAATCGAGATCACAAGAGCCAAACTAGATCTGGCTTCTACATCCAGATCTGACGATACAGAAACAAAACAGGCAGCAATGGCGTTGCTTAGAGTCCTTCGCGAACAGAAGCACTGTAGAGCTGTCTTCTACTAGCCGATCAAGGAACAACCAAAAAAAAAAACAGGGTCGATTTCTCCCTTGCAGATCCACGCACAGCGATGCCCAAGGTCTTCGATCTTCTTCGTGATTCTTGCACTTCCAGCGGCTGCGGCCCAAGATCGAACGAAGTCGAAACGGGAGCAAATCACAAAGCGGGAACGACGCAGGCTTCCTTGTGCGATCGGCAGAAGTGCCTGCGAAACTTTTCTCTGTTAGAGAAATTAATGTATCTTAACCTAATCTAGAAGCTTCCTGTTCAGGATATTAGCAGCCCAGAAATTCTAGCATCCTATTGTATTTTCTGCACTATTCTAGAGTATTCCACAACTACTATAAATACACATGTATTCAACCACTAATGTCGTAATGAAAAAAATACAACTTTTCTCCCTTACAATCTCTCCCTTGCAATTGTGATTAGCACCTCATTGCTTTCTACATTTTGGTATCAGAGCCAGGTTCCTCTTGCCATCAGCGATCAATTTAGTATCCGAATCAACATCTAGTGTTTCATCCTCCTTTGATCTCATCACATGGCATCCTCTTCGATTTCCCCACAAGCATTCTCTTACACCCAATCCGGCATCCCAATCTTTGAAGGCGAAGCATACGATTTCTGGAGCAAGCAAATGAAGGTATTCTTCCTATCCCAAGGATTATGGGATCTTGTCCAAAATGGACCCAATCTACCACCTGAAGACATTGCTGATGCTGCACAACTTAAAGCACATCAGGAAAATGTAAAAGGAGATGCAAAAGCAACTCTTGCTCTCCAGCAAGGAGTAGGGAGGTCCATCCTTCCCTTAATCATTGATGCTGAAACCTCAAAAGAAGCATGAGAAATACTAAAAACAGAATTTAGGGGAGATGAAAGAGTTATCTCAATGAAGCTCACGGTGCTTTGGAAAGAATTCGACATTGCCAGCATGAAAGAAGGAGAAACCATACACTCTTTCTTCTCTCGGGTCACTTCCATAGCAAACCAACTCAAAACCTATGGAGAAGAGTTACCAGAGAGAAGAATAGTGCTGAAATTAATCAGCAGCCTCACTACAAGATATGAGCATGTAGTAGCTGCAATACAAGAAGCAAGAGACATATCCAAGCTCACTGTAGCAGATCTAATGGGGTCATTGCAAGGACATGAGGAGAGAATGAAGAAAAAGGAGCCGCAACTAGAGCAAGCTTTTCACAGTAAGTTATTTCTTACAAACAAAAAACCACATTGGAAAGGGAAAAACAAATATGATTCAAATAGAGAAGAGAAGAGGTATGAAAGTAAAACCCCAACTTTGTTTTGCAAATTGTGCAATAAGAAAACTCATAACACAAAAGATTGCTTCTCAAAATGCACAAAATGCAAAACTCAAAATCATCTCAAAAAAGATTGTTGGTTTAAAAACACCAAACCCAAAGAAGAAGCAAATGTTGGGGAACAAGATACAGAAACACTCTTCTATACCTGTGCTCCAGCTAGAGAAACTAAAGATGAAGAATGGCTTTTAGATAGTGTTTGTTCTAACCACATGACAAATAATAAAGCCATCTTCATACAACTGGATGAAGAACAAAAATCAAAAGTCACAATGGGTAATGGTGAGATATCCAACATAGAAGGAAAAGGTTCAGTATTAGTAAAGCTCAAAAATAAAGAAACAAGGATCATCCATGATGTTCACTATGTACCTGGACTTACACAGAACCTGCTGAGCATTGGGCAACTGTTGTGTAAAGGATACAAGGTACATTTTGACAACAATGAATGCAGGATTCTAAACAATTATAATCAGCTCATAGCAACTGCCAAAATGACCCAGAATAAGATTTTTCCTCTCACCATAAATCAACTGGCAGTTCCTGATGCTCTAACTCATCAAGCCCAATCTGCAAAAACAATTGATGAGCTATCTCTATGGCATGCAAGGTTTGGCCACATCAATCATAAAAGTCTCAAAGACCTGCACAATTTAGTGGTGGGCATACCAAAACTACAAGGAGAAAAAGGCTTCTGTGAAACTTGTACACTAAACAAAATTCACAAACTACCATTTCCACAACAAACTCAATGGAGAGCCTTAGAAAAACTAGAGCTTATTCATGCAGACATCTGGGGACCAACAAGGACACCAACCTGGATGAATAAAAGGTACTTCCTATTGTTCATTGATGACAAAACAAGAATGACTTGGATTTATTTCCTGAGTCAAAAGTCAGAAGCTTTTCACTATTTCAAACAATTTAAAACCTATATTGAAAAGCAAACTGGACTAGCAATTAAGGGATTAAGAACTGACAGAGGGGGAGAATTCACCAGCCATGAATTCACCAAATTCTGTGAAGATCATGGAATAAAGAGACAGCTAACAGCCCCTAAAAATCCACAACAAAATGGTGTTGTGGAAAGGAAAAATAGAACCATAGTTGAAATGGGAAATAGCATGTTACAATACAAACAAATGCCAAAAGAATTCTGGGGGGAAGCAATGAATACTGCTGTCTACATAGTGAATAGATCACCAACCAAAGCTCTTCCAAACTCTACACCTTTTGAAGCATGGTATAACAGGAAACCTTCTGTTAACCATATAAAGATCTTTGGCAGCCTAGCATATTGCTTGCTACCAAATGAGAACAGAAACAAATTAGAAAACAAGGGGGAGAAGCTAATATTGGTTGGGTACAGCCATGAGTCAAAAGCATACAGGCTGTTCAACCCCTCAACAAAGAAACTAATCATCAATAGAGATGTATTATTTAATGAAGAAGAAACCTGGAGCTGGGAGGCCAACAAGGATCAGAATCAAGTTCAGCCACATCCTGAGGAGGTTGAGGAGGAAGCTACTCCTGCAGATGAACCCACTCCTACAGAGGTGTCTTCTCCACCATCCAGTCCTCAAGGGTCTCATTCTTCTCAAGCATCTGAAGAAGACAGTGATTCATCATCTCCTAAAAGGTATCGTTCTATCACTGATATTTACAATTCCCCTAATGTAGCTTTTCGATGTAAAGAACCAACAACTTATAAAGAAGCTGCAAAGGACCCAAATTGGATCACTGCAATGAATAAAGAAATGCAAGTGATTCATAAAAATAAAACTTGGATATTAACCTCAAAACCTCCAGATAAGGAGGTTATCGGGTTAAAATGGGTCTACAAAATTAAATTAAATGAGAAGGGGGAAGAACAGAAATACAAAGCAAGATTAGTGGCAAAAGGCTACAAGCAGAAACCAGGCCAAGACTACTTCGAAATTTTCTCCCCAGTAGCAAGGATGGAGACAATCCGGCTGCTCTTTGCTGTAGCAGTCATGTATGGATTACAAGTTCACCAAATGGATGTAATATCAGCATTTCTGAATGGAGAATTAGAAGAAGAAGTTTATGTATATCAACCAGAGGGATATGAACAAAAAGGGGAAGAAGCAAAAGTATGCAAATTACTTAAGGCCCTATACGGGCTAAAGCAATCCCCACGTGCCTGGAATGCTAAAATAAACAGCTACCTGATAAATAAACACTTCACCAAAAGTCCAAATGATCCAGCCCTCTATATCTATAGAGAAGAAGAAAAATTCCTGATTGTATGCATTTATGTGGACGACATCCTAGTCACAGGATCATCTACAAAACTCATTCTGGAGTTCAAAAATATGATGAAACAAGATTTTGAGATGACTGATCTAGGTATAATGAAATATTTCCTAGGCTTACAAATTGTGCAAAGTTCAGGAAATATTTTCATACACCAAAATAAGTACATCAATGACATATTAGAAAAGTTTGGAATGAGGGAATGCAAGCCCTGTTGGACCCCCATTTCAACAGGAGAGAAATTATCAGAAAATGAAAAAAATGAAGAAGCAGATGGAGAACTTTACCGAAGTATAGTTGGTTCCCTGATGTTCCTCACAAACTCACGCCCGGATATCGAGTATGCTGTAAGCTTGGCATCAAGGTTCATGAGCAGTCCAAGATCCACCCACATGAAGGCCGTCAAGCGGATACTAAGGTACCTTCAAGGAACCAAAGAGTTCGGCCTATTCTATTTTAGAGGAGAAGATAAAGAAGCAAAAAAATTAATCGGCTATTCCGACAGTGATTGGGCCGGTAGCATCACAGATCGGAAGAGCACAAGTGGTTTTCTCTTCAAACTAGGTGAAAATACCATCTCTTGGAGCTCACGGAAGCAGAAATGTACAGCACTCTCCTCCGCCGAAGCAGAGTATGTTGCCCTAGGAGAAGCAGCTAAAGAGGCAATATGGCTTAGAAGACTATTAGCAGAAATAAACGGAAAAGAAGAAGAAGAAGCAACCGAGATCAAGGTCGACAGTACTTCTGCCATCGCTATGTGCTGAAACCCTGTATTTCATAACAGGACGAAGCACATACAACTCAAATATCACTTCATCAGAGAACTTACAGAAGAAAAACAAGTTCTGCTTAACCATTGCAACACAGAAGATCAGATCGCCGACGGATTCACAAAGGCACAGGCGGCGGAGCGCTTCTTCCATTTTCGACGATGCCTCGGGGTTTTAAAAGCCAGCGGCGCAGACGACGACCTCGGGACAAAGAAAATAAAAGGCAAAGAAATGAAGGCCAGCTGCGGGGATAAACACATCGCGACAGCCAAGGAGTAAAAGCCAGCCGCTCATCTCGGGACTGCAAATGACAGCTAAGCCCTAGATTAAGGGGGGATATGTTAGAGAAATTAATGTATCTTAACCTAATCTAGAAGCTTCCTGTTCAGGATATTAGCAGCCCAGAAATTCTAGCATCCTATTGTATTTTCTGCACTATTCTAGAGTATTCCACAACTACTATAAATACACATGTATTCAACCACTAATGTCGTAATGAAAAAAATACAACTTTTCTCCCTTACAATCTCTCCCTTGCAATTGTGATTAGCACCTCATTGCTTTCTACATTCTCCTTCGCGATCTGTTCAGCGACGAAAGAGAAACACGCGAAATCTGTAGAAAGGCCGAAAATCGCACGAGCGTCGGCGGAAAACGGGAGCGGCGGACCACAACAGAGCAAAACCTAATTACCCTATCTTGAGAATGTAGAAGGCTCCGCTCAAGATAGTCCACTAAGGCTCATCAAATGTGGAATGACCTTATATAGTATCTCCAGCGTAGAGCCGTTACACCCTAGTGACACGAAACCTATTGGGTCATTCCGAGTCGGTCCATACACACGCGGACATATACACCAAATATCCTAACAATATATACCATCTTCAGTATAGATACTTGCCTTAAGTAGATACACAACTTACATATCACTATCGAGTCGTTCTTGACAACATATTACAAATTATTCAAAAATTACTACGAGATTCAATTACCCATGTTTTGCCAACAAAATATCACGTGCGTGCACACAATTTGGACCATATTTGTCTGAATTCAAAATAGAGATTAGTGAAACGAAGCTTATTAAATTTACTCTGACATGACAATAAAATATTTTTGGCTCATGTTGCATTGAGCACATAAATTTCGGCTATGTAAATCGCGCTTTTAAAAGAAGCTCTCCCTCATTTTACGGAAGCCGCACTCCGTCTTCATTTTTGCCGAGTTGCTCCCGTCTCTGACATCTTTCTCGCGTCATCTTACTATATTATCCGTCTCACGCACATCAGTAGGGAATATTTTCGGGTGCGTCAAAAAAAATCAGAATACGGCAAGAAAAAAAGCAGGGTACAATTATATTTTCGGATTGCGATTATCAATGTAATACAAATAACTAAAACAGGGTCAAAATGATTATGTACAAACTAATCCTTTACGGATTCACAAGTGTTTATAAATTTTCAATTCAAATAGCCAATATATATAAATTCGGAGGGAGATTCACTTTTGAAAAGAAATAAAAGGGAGGATCTTTGAAGCCGAATCCCAATCAGAACAGTCCGCTAAGGCTCCGCTTGGAGCTTTGTTTTTGCTCAGAACAGTCCGCTAAGGCACCGTTGTAAAGTGTATGTTTGGTCAAAGAAAACAACACATAAAAGTGAATGGAAATCCTTAGAGAAGGCCGGGTCGGGTGTTCACAAATGTTGATTCATAGCCATGGCGTTCAAAATCGACACAGCTGTGTTTAAAAAATCTTAAATTCAAAATGTTATGAACTTTTAACATGTGGAGGTTTCAAACAGTATAGTGTAGCCTAACATCAAACCTATACATAAAACACAATACAGAAAACATTTATGAACATTCAAATTCATTGCAGAAGGAGAACTTCACACAGGTGGCTCAATCAATATATAGCCGTTATTGCAAACCAAAGCTACCGCAATATCAAACAAGCAAAAAAGACAGTGACTGGGAATTTGATCTGCTAATTCGTGTTCCTTTACAGAGCCTTCTCCTGGCTCAGCGCTTCTGGCGTTCTGCCCAGAAAATCCTTGCTCTCATCTGCCGCCGGAGATAAGCCGGGACTTCCGCCACCGCCAAGGAACGAAGTGACGGTGTCTTTTATTCTCCCGACAACACCGATCCCACCTCCACTCCCGCCGGAAGCTGACGTCTCCGGAGATACCGGCGCCGCCGCCTCCACGGCATCGCCCTTCCATGGGGTCAACGCTTCCGTTATCACTTCCGACAACGCCTTACCCTCCTCCCCCGGGGTCAGCTTTCCGGCGACGTAGTCCTTAACAGAGCCCCCTTTATCCTGCTTCCCCACCGATACATCTCTGTCTTCCTTCACAATCTCAGGCTTCACGCCGTCATTTTCGGTCTCCGGTTTCACCGTTGCCATCACCGCCGTTCCTGCCTCAGCCGCCTTCTGATACACCATGGAAGCTACCTTCTTCCCCAACACGGCCGACTCGGACGCTGCGGAAAAGGCAGCGTCTTTCGCCGCGGAGAACTTGTCGGCATAGCTGCTGTTCTGGTTTTGAGGGACCTCTGCTGCTCCCCCGCTGTCCGGGTCCGAGACGGACATCGCATTGAACGAGCGATGTAGCTCCGGCGAGATCGGCGAGATCGCACGCCCTTCTCCACCCGCTTCATTTGCTCCCGGGATCACGGAGGCGTTGTTGCGATTAGTATCATCAGAAAGATCTTTACTTCCGCTACCATTTTGCCCGGAAGTGCCTATCGCCTCCAAAGAGCTGATGAGGTCCGGCGAGATCGCCGCCTCTTCACCACCTATTCAATGACCCATACATTAGTCAAAATATACATTATATGGCAAGCTTCTCGTTTATTGAGTAGGCGTAATCATAGCTTATTAATCTAACGAGCTTCTCGTTAATTAACAACATTCAAAAGTATACCTCGACTCTGTTCCATCTCCGTCCGAGTTGAAGAGTTGGGTGCGGCGGGATCCTCCTTCAACTCCGGCTTAATTCCACTTAAGCCGGCGCTATTCACCTCAGTTCTTCCTCCTCCTCCTCCTGTGCCCAATTCACTCTCTCCAGTTCCCATGCCGGCCGTTGAACTCCCGATTACTGCCACGGCAATCAAAACCAGTTTATACCGGAGCAATCAAAGGCAAGAGATCTATGTACACACTACGCACCTCCCTCAGTTCCTCTTCCACTCCCGGCTTCATTCATTCTACTCCTCTCACCGGGAGTTGAACTCCCGTATACTGCAACGATCGCTATGATAATGAGTTCAAACCAGATCAGCTAGTAATTAACGACAAAGAGGATTACAGATTACACACCTCCATGATTTCCCCCTTCACCTCCTTCTTCTCTCCTTGGTTCATTCAATCCATTCCACGCGCCAGCTGTTGAATTTCCGTATACTGCCATTGGCAAACAAAATGTATTAAAACAGAGCAAGTGAAAGGAAGAGCTTTATGTAATGAGAACGCACCTCCGGCAGTTCCTCCGCCGCTCGGCGTTCCAATGGATTCACTCCTCTCACCGGCCGGTGAACTCCCGTATACTGTCATCACCACGATAATGAGTTTAAACCAGATCATCAAGTAGCAGATAAGAGTACAGAGTACACACCTTCCTCAGTTCCTCCTCCTCCTCTCCCAGTTTCATATTCTCTTGTCTTCGCGGCATCAGCTGAGCTCTCAAATACTGAAATCGCATCGAAAACTATATTTTTATAAAAAAAACTGAGTTTTTAGTAAACTATAATAAGAGATTTATGCAGTGAATACGCACATCCCTCATTTGCAACTCCTCTGCCTCCTTCCTTCGCCCCAATCCTCCCATCAACAGTTGAACTCTCGTAACCTGCAATCACCATGACAATTAGTCTAAAACATATGAAAGATTGGAGATTAATTATGCACAAAGTCCGTGTTAGGGTATTTTGTTATATGTCCGCGCGTGTAAGGACCGACTCGGAACGACCCAATGGGTTTCGTGTCACTAGGGTGTAACGGCTCTACGCTGGAGATACTATATAAGGCCATTCCACATTTGATGAGCCTTAGTGGACTATCTTGAGCGGAGCCAACTACATTCTCAAGATACTTTTCTAGGTTTTCCGGCCCTCTCTCGGTCCGCTCCCGTTCCCTCTCTCGCTCTGATTTCCGCCGATCTAGGACAGCCCTCTGCTTCGTCGTTCTCGGCGCCGCTCACGGTCTCTCCTGTAACGGTGATTTTCCGCTCTCGTTTTCCTTTCGCTCTCCGCTCCGCCGCTCCTGCGATTCCACCGTCCCTGCTTCGCGTGCCTCTGCTGCCGATCAAAAAAAAAAAAGGGGGGGGAAGAAATCCTCCGCGCACTCGCGATCAAGGGTTTTCCATCCCGATCTGGAAGTTGCTCATCGTTGCTGCGATTTCTGCGCTGCTGGGATTTCGGTGCTGCCTTGTCGTTCGGAGGCCAACGTTTCTCTTTTTTTTTGGCGGAACTGCAGGGGCCATCGGCGTGAGAAGAAAGCAGATCCCGTCGCAGATCTGGTTATCCATATCGCAGATCTGATCGCCGTTTGGATTGATTGTTCTCTGGAGTTTTATCCATCGCTGTGTCGCTGCGTTAGGTGGATCGTGGAAGCCAGATAGAATTTTTTTTTCTTCCTTCCATTGCTACTATTGATCTTCAGATCAGACATCAGTAAGAGTTCTGATCTGGCATGTAGTATTCAGATCTAGATAAACAAATCTGGGAGAGGCCGATGTTATTGTTTCCCTTGGAGGATCATCAACAACACTAGTGGATCGGGAGTAGTAGACCATCTCTGGTAGAGTTGTTAATCTAGAGGTGGAATTCATTATTGTGAAGGCCGATCTGAACCTACAGGATCCAGATCTAGTGGAGATTTGTTCTTCATTTATCCGTTTTTTTTTCTTGGAAGAAGTCTATCTAAGACCAGGTCTACTTTGGGAGTGCCCCTGTGCATCTGTGGAGTTATTTTTTGCACGGATCCCGTCTTTGTCAATTACTTACAGCCGGACTGTCGGAGAGGAGCAAATATTTTCTGGATTGGATCCGAAGTGTTGGACTCGTCTTCACACGACTCAGGTGATCTCGTTCTAGAATTTTTTATTTCTGTTTAAATCTAGAAAAATGTCGAAGAAAAGCGCGCTCGACACCATAAAATTGCAATCGTTCGACGCCTCCGACTTTCTTAGTTGGAAAATTCAAGTCCAACTCGGGATGAAGGAACGCGAGATCTTTTATACTGTTCAGAGCGACTTCGCTTCTACCGTTGAGGACGTGGACGAGTACCAGTGGAACAAGGATGAGGATTTCTGCAGGGATTATCTGTTGAATTCCCTGAATCCTCGCCTAGCGTTGACCTACCATGCTTACAAAACTGCAAAAGAAATATGAGATCGACTGAACGCGCATTTTCAGAAGGAGGAAGGATTGTCAAAGTCGCTCATTGGAGAGAAGTTCTTCAACTTCAGATTCAAGGCGAACGTGCCCATCACAACTCAACTCTTGGAGCTGGTCAACCTGCGTCAGAAGCTGGATGATGATCAGTCGAAGATGGACGACAGTCTCTTTGTTTACATGATTCTGAGCAAGCTGCCTCCTGAGTGGCTCTTTTTCAAGACCGAGATGCACCGACTGAAAGAGAAGATAAGTCTTGATGAACTCAAAAGGTTCATCCACATTGAGGACCAGAACATCGCTGGGAAAAGCATGGAGCAGGTTGCGCAGCCCTCACAGGCTGTCAATTTCGTTTCACATCCTAGTAAGCCTTCTCGGAAGCCCCCGACACCTAAGGGTGATACCCACGCACCGTTGGCGGTCAAAAAACCTTCTCTCAAAAGGAAGAAGGGCAAGTGCCACAACTGCGGTAAATGGGGTCATTGGGCCGCTGAATGCAAGGGTCCGAAAAGACAAAAGGAGGAAGCCCCACAAAATGCGGCGAACATGGTGGTCGACATCTCTGATCCCAAGTCCTTCGTGGCTATGATTGGGAGTAGTCACCGCAGTGCGTCGTCTGAGTGGTGGCTGGACAGTGGTGCTACCTGTCACGTCACAAATGACAGGGGTCTTCTCTCAAAGGTCACAGCGGTCAAGGAAAAAGTCGAGAACTGCAATGGAGGAGCGACAGATGTTACTCATGCTGGAACTGCAGAGCTAGTCCTCTCTTCAGGTAAAACTTTAATTTTACAGCACGTTAAAGTAGTTCCTAATTTAACTAAGAATTTGATTTCTATGAGTTTGCTTGATAGAGCTGGAATGTCCTTCACAACCATGAACGGTAGAATGACTTTATCTGTCAATTCTCATTACTTTGGTTGCGCTTACCTGATCAATGGGATGTATAAGCTTAGTCTAGATAACGATCGCATAAACCAAGTGAGTTCCACTCTGATAGATCCAAAGTTATTACATAATAGACTTGGACATATTCACTATAAGAAAATGCGAGACTTAGCCAAAAGCCAAAACATTCCTTTAGATCTTTCTATTCAATTTGATAGGTGTGAGGTTTGTGCCCAGACTAAGATCACTAGAAACCCTTTCAAGACCGTTTCTAGGAGCACACAACTTCTGGAGTTGATACATTCCGACCTCTGTGATTTTCGTAGTCATGCCACTAGAGGGGGAAGGAAATATCTAATTACTTTCATCGACGATTTTTCCAGATATTGTCATGTTTACCTATTGAAATCGAAAGATGAGACATTTGAGACCTTCAAGATTTTCAAATCTCGGGTAGAAAATCAATTAAACTTAAAGATTAAGAGATTTAGAAGTGATCGAGGAGGAGAGTACTCTACAACTGGGTTTAGGGACTTTTGTGCCTCTGAGGGCATAATCCTAGAAACCACAGCTCCTTACTCACCCCAGTCAAACGGCATCGCTGAGCGTAAGAATAGAACTTTAACAGAGATGTTGAATTCTATGCTCCTCACAGCTGGCATGCCTAATTCTTTTTGGGGGGAAGCAGTCATAACTGCAAATCATATTCTAAATAGAGTGCCTCATTCGAAGCTCAACTCTACTCCATATGAGTTGTGGCATGGGCATCCCTGTAGATATGACACTCTAAAGACTTGGGGCTGTATTGCTTATGTAAGAATACAAGACCTTAAGAGACCTAAGGTGGGACCTAGAACAACGACTTGCGTTTATCTAGGTAGTGCAGAAGATAGTGCAGCTGACCGGTTTCTGGATCTATCCACTAATTCAGTGATAGAGTCTAGAGATGCTATTTTCTTTGAACATAAATTTATCAAAGATCATGGCTTGACCGTCTCCGGGTCTACTGACATGATTTCAGAATCTACGGTAGAACCTGAAGCTGGCCCCTCTGGCACTGCTCCCCAACCTCTAGAGGTGGAACCTGTTCCTCTTAGAGTATCTACAAGAGATAGAATCCCTAAGGATTTTGGTGAGAATTTCGTCACCTACCACTTAGAGGATGATCCATTTTCCTATCAGGAAGCAATGCGATCTAGAGATGCGTTAATGTGGGCAGAAGCCATCGATGATGAGATGAACTCGCTGCTACAAAACAACACTTGGCATCTAGTTGACCTGCCGAAAGGAGCTAAAGTCCTAGGATGCAAGTGGGTACTGAAGAAGAAGTTACACAGTGATGGGTCTATAGCCAGATATAAAGCACGTCTAGTAGCTAAGGGTTATAAACAACAAGGGGGAATTGACTACTTTGACGTTTATTCACCTGTTTGCCACCTATCCACTATTAGGATACTTCTTGCCTTAGCTTCTATCGAGAACTTTATAGTTCATCAGATGGATGTAAAGACAGCCTTCTTAAATGGAGAGCTTGATGAGGAGATCTACATGGCACAACCTGAAGGTTATGTACATAAGGATCTAAGAGAAAAAGTGTGCAAACTCGATAAATCGATCTATGGTCTTAAACAAGCACCTAAGATGTGGCACATTAAATTTGATCAAGTGGTAAAGAGCGTTGGATTTCAGTCCAGTCTCTCAGACAAGTGCCTCTACTACCGCTCGATGTCAAATCAAACAGTCATCATATGCCTATATGTGGATGACATGTTGATTCTGGGGTCAGACCTTGCCGCAGTGAGGGATACAAAATCCGCTCTCGCTAAAGCGTTTGATATGAAGGACCTTGGTCCTGTAGATACCCTGTTAGGTATGAAAGTTAGAGTACACAATGGACATGTCACTCTAAGTCAAGCTCATTACATTGAGCAGATTCTCACTACCTGGGGTTATGAAGATTGTAGGCCTGTTGAAACACCAATTGATCCAAATGTCAAGTTGAGTCCGAATGAAGGGACCATCATTGATCAAGTAAAATACTCGAAGATCATTGGTAGTCTCATGTATGCCACAAGTTGTACAAGACCAGACATTGTCTTCTCGGTTGGCATGCTGAGTCGCTTTACCAGTAGTCCAGGCAAAGAGCATTGGGATGCCTTAGATCGGCTGATGAGGTACCTGAAAGGTACTAAAGATCACGCTCTGTGCTACACTGGTTACCCTCCTACTTTGGAAGGATACTCTGATGCCTCCTGGTATTCAGAAGTTGGAAACAGCAAGTCCACCAGTGGATTTATTTTCACTTTGGGTGGCGCTGCAGTCACTTGGAAATCCAAAAGACAGACTTGTATAGCTTTGTCGTCTATGGAAGCCGAGTTGTTTGCCTTAGCTTCAGCTGGTGAAGAGGCAGATTGGATCAGGAATTTGATTCTAGACATTCCCTTGTCTAGACTTCAAGTCAATTCTTTGAGCCTGTACTGTGATAATCAAGCAGCAGTCCAAGTCGTGAAGAATGTCCTTTTTAATACTAAGAGGCGACATGTACGACTGAGACACGCTCTACTGAATTATCTAAAAGAACAAGGCATTATCACTTTGATCGATGTACGATCGAAGGATAATCTGGCTGATCCACTGACGAAAGGAATGCCTAAAGACCGATCAATCAAAACAGTGGGGGAAATGGGACTCAAGGCGTTGTAAGTTCAGCCTTAGTTTCAAGGTTAGGCGATTCAGTTCCGCCTTTGTCCAAATGTTTTGATTTTTCCACTTTCCTTTGTCAAAGCAAGCGTGTTGTGCTCCGCTGATGTTCGGGGTTACTGAGTACGAATTTGGTGAGTTGTTTCATTCCACATTTGATGTTAACAACTTCATCTGGTTTCGTCTTCCTAATCTAGGAGGAGAGTGTTATTCCACATTTGATAACACAATCTGACTAGGTTTGGCTCTTCTTCCGTTTATTGGTTCCATTCCACATTTGATGAGTTCCAATTAACTTTAGAAGAACAGTAACCGTGACATTCCACATAGGAACACAGATACAGCTGCGGTGTCCAGAAGTCTGGAAATCGTTTCTTTTGGAAACAGATAACAGATTCTGAGGTAGAACCTAAATACTCTACTACTTGCCCTTCTAGCTTAACTTTTCAGTACTATGTTCTTATAAGTAGAACTAGATACTTTGTACATTTTCCATGGTTGAATTCATTCTGAATGAAGTTCTCTGTTGGAAATTACAGGAGCTGTTGCTGATGGAGGAGCATTTGCAGTCTGGGATCCTGAGGATGATGACCTGTTGGGCGATGACTACTAGAGTGTTTGTTTGGTCTTTTTTGTCTTTGGCTTTAGAGCACTGTTTAGCTCTCTCCTTTTCCATCTGTTGTTTGGACTAATTTTTCCTTTGTTGCTCTTCAGTTGGTCATGAGACACTAGGTGTTTTAGTACCTGATTCTCTGATTGTACTTTTGACTATGATGTGATGCTGCTGAGTTTATGTTTTATTCTTATGCATGCATACAAACTTATGTTTCTTTAAGTCCAATTTACTCTGACAGATGGTATGGACACGGTTGTGTATTGAGTCGAATTCTAGTTGAACATTACACACACCACCCCCTTTTCCGACGCCGGTCTCACCACGGACATAGGAGGAGATTGTTAGGGTATTTTGTTATATGTCCGCGCGTGTAAGGACCGACTCGGAACGACCCAATGGGTTTCGTGTCACTAGGGTGTAACGGCTCTACGCTGGAGATACTATATAAGGCCATTCCACATTTGATGAGCCTTAGTGGACTATCTTGAGCGGAGCCAACTACAGTCCGCACTTTGGTCGCCATGGATTGCGTTATCTTCCGGCAGCTCCTCATCCTCCTCGTCCCCTTCGTCCAAGTCGTCGTGCTGATGCTGATCAACATCATCATCATTGTTACCGTTGCCCCCATAACTGCGTGCTTTCTTGGCGATGGCGCTCTTAATCTTCTTCGCCTTGTCTTTCACCTTCTTAAAAACCGGCCTCTTCTCGAAATTCTCCTCTCCTTCCCCTGCTTCAACGCCGAGTAAAAAGTTATGATAGAGTTGCAGTGATGTTAACTAACCGAGGTTTGGATTGTTTCTCTTCTCACCTGGGGAGCTGGGGGGTAGTCGCCGTGGACGAGGGGGTTTGACGGTGCCGGGAGAGTCTCCATTGTAAGTAAAAGCGTCGAATGATTTGTTAAGAGAAAATATAAAACACAGAAGCTGGAGCCTCTTTCTGAAAGAAGCAGAGGAGGGCAGGATTTTATATAAAGGCTGCTGTTTTATTTCGATTTTGGGCATTGGAGTCGATTTGCCACGACAGTGTGTACGTGGCTTGTCACGTGTGGAGTCACGAGGGTGTGTACGGTTTAGCCTTGGTTGTCTTAGTGTCAGCCAGCCACGTCTCAGCCAGCGTCAGGAAAAAATACTTCTTTTAATCCCCTTCCCATTGTCCGTTGACATTTGTCAATCCCACAGAATTCCATTTGAATAGGATATTTTGATTTTGCATCTTTTTTAATTTTACGTTTTACACCCTAAATATGTAATCTTTGCATCGAGCTCCTTCTGGCTCTAAAAATATCCGATGACATTTCATGGAATTAAATTCTTTTATTATCTTCAATGAAATGGATTGAGATGCGAGAACACAAGTCCCTATTTGAGGAGAAATTTTTTGTTGTTGTTAACGTGCTTTGAGCTATGTGCGTCAAACGTTTTCTTAAGCATTAAAATAATTATTTTTATCTCAACAAATTTTGTTCGGAAAAATCACAAAATATTAATATTCTTATTTTATTACCTATATTCTGGCAGTAAAATAATACATTACACCTGTAAAATAGTATTACGGTTGTATTTTTATACTACAGCGGTAATGTCATTTTCCAGTCATAATGTATGATTTTACAGTCGGAATATAGGTAATATCGTATTTAAAATCTGCATAAAAATAAGAACTTTAATATTTGATAATTATTTAGTAAAAAAATTTATTGAAATTTTTTTTCCTTGACACACATAGCTCTATGAATGCCACGCGCACCCAAAAAAATTCCCTAACGATTTCTGCCATTTGTTTTGGCTACCAGTGGAAAAGGAACTGCTTGAAAAGGCATTTTATTGACTTTTTAGAAAGGTATTCTTGCGCTTCTTTTACCACGTTATTGCCGCGCTCGGTAAGTCGCTCGTGATATTCGTTCAATCCAACGGGCTCCCAAATCTTCGTTCCTGAACAGATTGTTCAACCCAACTTCGCTCCCGATTTCGTCCACTATGTCGCATCTTGTTATCCTTCCCTATCTTGAATCTACAGGTATGATTCTATCATCTTCCTGTTCTCCTTCCTAGGTCATTTGCAGATCTGACCTCCATCTTCCTTGCCACGTCCTCTTCCCAAATCGCCTGCCATCAATCTCATCCATGTCTGCTAGTTATACTCTTCCTGATCCCATTTGTTTTTGTTGTTGTTGCTGACCCAATGCGCTCCAGACTCCCTTTTTGTTTTGATCCAGGTCCCATTACTTCTTTTTGAGCCATTTTTAAAACTCAGCGCCAGAATCCATTTTAAAAGGGATGATTATTTCTCCTAGATCCAAATAGTTTCTTCAATTGTGTGTTTAAATTTGATAATTTTGTAGTTAAATTTTGATCCCAGAGAGTTAAAGTGTGTGTTTAACTAGTTTTTGATCCCAAAGTTAATTAGTTTTTTTTTATCTCCAAATAGTAAAAATGGTTACTTTTTAAGCCAAATGTGTGTTTCTCCCAAATCCTAGATGCATTTATGATCTCAAGCAGAAACATTTGAATGCAGTTATATTTTTGTTTTGTATGTATTTGTTGCGGACTAACTCGATGCTCCGGTCGGGCCGGATATTCTTGGACCGCCTTAGCTCGTGGAGCGGTCGAGCGCGCACACAGTCAATTGAAGAATGGGGGATGGACACGGGAAGTTTTAACGTGGAAAACCCTTCAACCGGGTGAAAAACCACGTGACCGGGTCGGTGCCGATCAAAATCCACTAGATTGTTGGAGGTTACAATTTGATGGGGGGAATCGGGGCGACAGGCCGCTCCCGTTATAATCTTGAGGAGAGAGAGAGTGCATGCACTCGTTGGTGGGCAACAGACTGCCACGCCAACGGGACTTGGGCGGTGGAATGCGCGAGATACTTCAGTCGCGTGCGCTCAGAGGCGACGCGTGTCCAAGGGTTGTCACTGCTTCCTTTGTGCGTCTTTCTCAGTCCTTAGAGTGTTTCCTTTGTAACTGAGCTCTGGTGGGGTGCCAATAGCCGATGACAGGTTCCGGTAGCTGTTGGCGGGTGCTAGTGTCCGTTGGTGGCCGCTGGAGGTCGCGGGTGGCTGTCGGTGGTTGGCGGCGAGAGGCGGCCGCTGGTGGTTGACGACGAGGGGTGGTCGCCGGCAGAGAAAACGGGAGAGCTCCCACCTGAGGAAGAAGAAGAAGGGGGAAGCGTCCGAGGAGAAAAGTTATCAAATGAGGAGCCCCTGGGGTCCTTTTATAGGCTCCAGGGGGAAGTTATGGCGGGCCCCACCACTAACCTAGTGGGTTAGTGGGTGGGTTTTGCCCCGATCGGACGGCCGGCGGAGCCTCCCCCTCGATCGGACGGTGGGGAGGTCATCCCGAGGCGGGGCCGCCCGGACGACGCCGACGGCGAGGAGGCAGCCGGACACGGCGGTGGCCGGCCATGGCCAAGGCCGGTCATGGCCGCGGCCGGCCTTGGCCGCGGCCGGCCATGGCCGAGGCCGGCCATGGCCGGGCGACGGCCGGGGCCGAGGCCGGCCATGGCCGGGCCACGGCCGGGGCCGAGGCCGGCCATGGCCGGGGGCCATGGCCGGGGCCATGGCCGGGGCCATGGCCGGGGCCATGGTCGCGGCCATGGCCGCGGCCGGCCATGGCCGCGGCCGGCCATGGCCGGAGGGGAACCCGCCGGCCATGGCCGGAGGGGAACCGCCGGCGCGACGGTTCCTTCCCTAAAGGTGGGGATGAATGGGGCCCACTCCCATGATCTACATGAGAGATCATGGGGGTTAGGGGGGCCCACCCATGATCTCCATTGATGGGGATCATGGGGGTCTCCTTTTCCTTATAAATTAAGGTGGAGCCCATCAGTATTTATGTTAGAAAAATTTGAATTAAATTGTTCTTAGATATTTGAATGCTTAAAATAGTTTTTTGCATCAAATATTTTAACATTTGACTAAAAAATCATCGTAACGGAGATTTGTGAAACAGTTTATAAATTGTTTCTTTTTGAAAAGTTCTATAAAATGAGTTCACTCAAACAGATTTTCATTTACAATTGACATTTTTCAAAAGTTTTTTTTCCTACTCTCATTTTGTCACTACTCATTTTCTCAACGACACTGTTCTCCCAAACAGATCCAGAGTTAAGCATCATCATATCACATTCCTTTGCATTCTCAAGGAAAGCAATCCTGGGGTTTTGCTTACAGAATCCCAACGCTGGAAGTAATCATCTATTGAGAATTGCATTACTACTTAGAAGCATGCGCTCGTGGATCTGCTCGGAATCACCGATTTCACAATTTTCTTTCTTGGTCGTGTTCGTGTGGCGGCAACTTGTGACTTTAGTCAGTTTTTTAAATGGATATTTGATTTTTATGACCACTAACTAAGGCTCCGTTTGGCACTGTGGCGGCCGCGATCATGTTCATGAGGGTTAAATTGTCATTTATTAACACTCACCTAAAGAACTTCATCCACTTTTATGTTCAAACCGATGATGTTTGTTAGGCGATCCTTAACGAATATTTACGACCACCACCACCGTGCCAAACAGACCCTAAATTACAGGCAGATATATACTGAGCAATATTTCAGTGTCTTTATGTAAAACCCTTTTTTTTCTTTTAAACCACCAAGGTCTTATGTCCAGAACCGCCGCTTTGCGGTGACACCAACACACCCGAGAAGGTCGTCATTACAAAATACCGATCATGCCGGCCATACCGATCGCAGAAGAGTAGAATAAATATAAGAGTGCATGAGTAAAATGAAACTCAATACTAGTCCACCAGAATCACAATATATAGATAATTCTGCATGAATGGAGAGTCCACAGAAATGATAATGCAAAGTACTAAAGAGGGCTCCTGCCCGATACATCAAAATCCTCACTACAAATCACTCAATCACGGAAGCAAATCTATAATATCTACTAATGATCGGGACTCACTGTCTATACTGCCTGAACTCCAGTACTAAACTGTCCCGTCTACAAACGCACTGACCTCTGGAGCTGAATTTCCTGGTTCGGCTCCACGATCCCCTAAAATGATTCGGTAAACGACCGTTAGTCTAAAAGACTAAGTCCTATCATCCCTCACTCCTCCCCCATACCACTTAGGCACCGAGCGGGGAGAAGGAAAGGAAAGGTTTTTAAGGTGGAGAGTAGCAACAGTAAGCGGGTGACGGCGGAACTAGTCTATCACGAGTATATAATCACAACAAGTATAAGTAAGCAGCAGTAGGTAAGCAGTATGAGTATACACAAGAACAAGTGAGCAAGTAAAAGTACAAGAAGGTAAACTAAGAGAGAAACCATGACCTATAGAAATGCCCATACAAACTTATAGACCAAGGGGTCGTTTTGCAAGGCTCATTGTATAAAGAGTCTCATACCAATTTATACAATAGGTGTCAGGGGTTATATGCAATGATTGTGCTATGTCATGCAAGTATGTTATGGTAAGAACATACAAGTGCAACTCACACACCCGACTCTGTGCACACAGACCTTTAGCTCCCCATTTTTGGAGCCTAACCACCCAGGATACATTCGTAGTGGCAAACGCAAGCGGTGGGTTGGGCCTCTCCCACCTTTAAATCGGTATCAGCACTACCAGTCAGAACTATTGTACTCCTCAACGCTGGTGCACTAAGCGGAGCTCCTGCGTACTCTTGCTGGCTGGCACACCGGACTTTATTTGGCTAAGTGAAAAACCACACTTGCCGAGTCAACGTATTGGTGTCGGTGCGATGACTCTCTAATACTGAAGACCCACCACATTATATTTTAAGCACATGCAACATTAATGTATTTCCCACTGAGGCAAAGCTCCCCGGACTATCCCGTCCGTCACAAACATCTACCGAGCCAAAGTTTCTCGGACTAACCCGTCCGACACAAATATCTACCGAGCCATCGACTCGTCGGGCTAACCTGCCCATCACCAAGCTACCGAGTCTACCGCTCGTGAAACCCAACCTAACTCCTACAACACCGGGGAGTGTGAGTGTAAGTCTAATCCTAGAGTATTTCTAATTACTCTTGCATTCCATTTAGTCTTACGGCTTACGTTAACCTTAGACTGCCTAAGACATTTCCCGTGAAGGGCTCTCGAGGGCACTAGGAACTACGATGAGCTGAAGCTCAAAGCTCCATTTCGCAAGGTACTTATTATTATTAGTATCTACCCATAACAAACCCTATTTTAAGTTAACTTAATCTAACCCTAATGTGTTTTGCTCTTTCTCTTTCTCTCTCCACAGGAAAGACGATCTTTCGTCCATTCCGAGCATCACTTAACACTAGTCAATCCAACACTCTTCTTATCATGACTTCTAATGAAGCTCTCTTTTTATTTTTCAATTTACCATGATCAGTAAACTATTAACCCAACTCCCTATTTCCATTCCACGTGTGATCACAATTTCTGCAGTTTTACTAAATGCAGACCAACCCAAACTATATGATGTACATGACAAAAGGTACTCCAAATTTTCATCCAAAGGCCCTAAGATAATTATTGAGGGTCTATCATAACACATTTACAGGAGGCCTCGCCAAGGTAAGCTCAGCTAAGGCTCAGCGAGAGCCTTCTCACCCGGGGTTCTCGCCAAAGTAGGTTCATGTGGTGGGGCCTGGCACCCAGAAAAAAGGATTATTTTATTATTATTATTTCATTATCCTCGGGTTAAATTACCTGAAAACCCCTGGAGGACAGCGGGTTTTGGCTATTGGCAGACCCATCAGGGGTATTTTAGTATTTCCACAACAGGAAAAGACTATAAAAAGACCCATATGGGCTCTTTGGAAGGCAGGCTTTTCATTACTCTCCAACTCCAGTGCTTTCTGAAGAGCTCCCAGTCCAGCTATTGGTTTTGGAGGGGAAGCTCTCAGAGATCTTCCGAGTGTGAGGTGGGACTGTGTGAATAGACCAAAAACAGTCCGGAAACTGGAGTAATGGAAATTTTATTATCCAAAAAACTAACTATTACAATGGTATAGCCTCCCTTATATATAATGGAGGAGATGAGATAGAGAAGAGATACCCAATGTGGGACTAAATATAGAAATACAGCATATACAAAGTTAACCGCCTAACCGCGCGGTTAGTAAGAACACTAACCGCTCGATTACCATCAGGAGACGAGCCGCCGACCATCGATATCCCAGAGAGTAACCGGCTAACCGCCCGGTTACCAAACCGCCATGCCAACCCGCTGTCGCTGCTTAGATATCAGATCGCCAGAGACAACCCGCCAACCCGCGCGGTTACCAAACCGCCCGGTCTTTAACCGCCCGTCCGCCCAGGCCTATACAGCAACACTCCCCCTCAAGCTGGAGCATATATGTCGATCATGCCCAGCTTGCTGCAAACAAAAAAAAAAATGTGGAAAAAAAAGGAAGCGGATACAGGCTTTGTGAAGATATCTGCTAACTCTTTCTCTGACGTAACAAACGGAGTGCAAATCTGGTTCTTCAACACTTCTTCCCGAATGAAGTGACAGTCAACCTCTATGTGTTTTGTCCGCTCATGAAAGACCGGGTTCTTGGAAATGTAGATGGCCGCCTTGTTGTCGCAAAACATGGGAAGCGGATTGTAACATCCCGACTTTTATTGGGCCACCAGAACCCTAGTGGGCCCAATAAAAGTGGCCCGGACCCTACCCATGACCCGGTGAGGGGTAACCCAAGGTAGGAAATAGAGCTAGAGGACTCCGAATTGAGTTCCGTCAGTTCCTGTGGCCTCGTATAGTCAATACGAGCACATCGGAACTCGTTTAATTGAACCTAGAGGTCATATAGTTGATTTGGCCGTTACTCGCAGAATGTCGCGAAAATGAGATTTTTGGATATTGACATAGAGAACTCCGATTTGAGTTCTGTCAATTCTCATGACTTCGTATAGTTGATTCGAACGCATCGGAACTCGTTGCGTCGCAATTCGAAGCCTAACGATGATTATGGGCGTTTTGACCGTTTTTAGCACGCTGCGACGCGCAAATATCGGATTTTCGCCAAACGAACTCCGATTTGACCCCGGTCAGTGGCGTTGGACTCGTATAGTCAATACAAAGTCAACGGAAGTCATCCCGATCAATTTCGACGATAATTGGTCAACCCGTGGTCAAATCAAGCCTCGTCGTGCACCGAAAAGCGTGCGCACACCAATTATGTCGCGACACCCGAACCTTGACCCGACCCCGATGACTTGGACTCATATTGACTTGACTAGCAAGGGGGACCCACCCTAGGGTTGACTTGGTCAAACCCTCCTAAAAATCCATTTTTTGATTTTTTTCCTCCAAATGAGGGGCCCACCTCCTCTCCAAAGGTGGATGACTCATGCCCCCACACTCTCCTTGGGCCCCCAACCAGCAAGCCCCCATCCCACTACAAGTGGAGGCCCACCCACTTCTTCCCTCTCTCTCTCTCTTCTCTCTTTCTTTCTCCCCTCTTTCTTAAGGCCCAAGCCCATGAAGGGCCTCATCCTTTTCCACATGGGAAAAAGGAGAGACCTCCAGCTGTCCTTGGACAGCTGGAGGACAGCTGGAGGGTGGGATTAATCCCTCCCTAAGGAGGGATTAGTCCCACACCACCCAAAAGGAGGGAGCTCCCCCTCCCCCCTCCCTATATAAAGGCCCCACCTTCCCCTATACTCCCCACACAGTCTCAGAGCAGCCTTCCCCCTGCTCCTCCCCCCTCTGTCGGAGCTCTGGTGGCCGGAAAAGGCAAAGCCGAGCTCCACCACCTTCCAAAGCCATTCATGGCGGAGCTCGCCGGAGGCCGCCAAACCCCCCAACTTCAGGTAGAAACTTTCTCTCTCCCTCCTCCCTAACTTTTGGACGTGTCGCATGCAAGCTCCGGCGGCCGGAGCGCCGCCGCCGCCACTCCCCTCCCCTCACGGTTTAAAAACAAAATAAAAACTCCGGCGGCGGCCGGCGGCGGCGGGCCGCCGGACCACCGCCGGAGGGAGCGCCCGGCCACGGGTAGTTGGCCGGAGGCGGAGTCACGGCCGGCCGGTGGCCGGCCGGCGGCTGGGAAGGCCCGTAAGGGCGGCGGGATTGGTTACAGCGGGGGGGAGAAGGAAGTGAAGAGTATTTTTGTTTTATATTTTATAATTTATATTATTATAATATTATAATATAATAATGGAGGGTTTTATTTTTCAGAGGCTAATATAGAGCCCTCATGAAAAAGTGTTGAACATGAAAAATGTTCCCCATAAATAGGGCAGTCTCTACAAAAATTTTGAGAATTTTTGGAATTGTTTTGGTATTTTTAAAAGCCCAAATAAAATTTATTTGGCCAAATTAAAGGCCCAAAACACTTTGGAAAATTACCAAAAAATTACTAGGCTCATTTTAGGGTATTTGAAGGGTTGTATCAAAATTTGGAGTCATGAGATTGAGTGTTGATATTTTTCCCAAATTTTGGAAGCCTAGGATCGCGCCCGATAATTATTACGCTCGAAAAGGAAAATTGGAGCGCGCGACTATCCTCACTAAAAGAATAATAAAATTGTCATATCATCGAGAGTGGCTGAGGCAAGTGACCGAACCCCGTGTGCTCCGAGATTCCGTGAAACCGTTGAGCGCCTCGCCTCTCGGGTGATTTGGGTACGCTCGGAAGCGAGAGTACGAGTAGTGCTATGCGAATTATTCTCGATAACTAATGAGGGTGCAACTCCTGATAAGCCACTGATCTGATTAATCCGTGATTAATAAAGCGCAACCAGATTCTAATCGGATCATAATAATGGGTGCAACCCAATGAAGCCTTATTAAAAACTGAAATAGAACTGAATGTGCCTCCTGAGAACGGGGATGGAACTGAAAATCTCTCCTGAGAACGGAGATGGAACTGAAGCCTCCTGGATGGAGTGATTGGACTACTAACCATTTTCTTTATGATTATTCCAGTCTTGCACTGGTCCTGTTCTTTTATTCTTTTCAGTTCAGTACTTTCAATTCAGTTATACTCCAGTCTCGTACTGGTCAAGTACTTTCAATTCAGTTATACTCCAGTCTCGTACTGGTCAAGTACTTTCAATTCAGTTATACTCCAGTCTCGTACTGGTCAAGTACTTTCAATTCAGTTATACTCCAGTCTCGTACTGGTCAAGTACTTTCAATCCAGTTATACTCCAGTCTCGTACTGGTCAAGTACCTTTAATTAACTCTACTCCAGTCTCGTACTGGTCAAGTACTTTTTTATTCAGTACTACTCCAGTTTCGTACTGGTCACATTTCTTTCCAGCACTTTAAATAAGCAGCATAATCACCGCACTTGTCTTCATTGCAATTTACTATTATAACCCCGGGTCCTGCTCTGACGAGCAGTCGTTATTAAGGTTGAGCCTTAGTTGGGGATAACCGGAGTTGAGGTATTCCTCCAGGTCTAGCCCCAAATAATGCGCTCCCACGCTCCTTGGCGAAAGTAGAGCTAAGCGTCGCCGCCCGAAGTTTAAGCCTAGTAGGGCAGGCCGACGTAGACCCAGTGTGTGTTATGTTTGCCGTTAATTGATTGTTTGTAAATTGCTTGCGGTGGAATAGTGGCGGGTCAGTCCCTTCCGCAGACCGTTCGTACCGGTGCGGGAAGGTTGACGACTCAAGGCGATAGGGAGATGGGTATCACGGGTGACCGGCTGTTTTATTCCCCGTTGGGTTTTCCTCCGCTGGTCGGCCAAAATGTTTCGTTGGATGTCGCTCACATCCAAGAGTACACAAGGTTGTACGTTAGGGCCTGGGGTTGTGCGGTACGATCACCCCCAGAAGTGGCAGGACTGGCCACTGTCACCGACGGCCACATCGGTGAGGCCCGCGGGCTTGCTACCCTGCTGGAACAGAAGCGGTCCAAACTATGTCGACATAGGGTCTGTGTGCGCAGGCTGTGAATGCCTGCGGTGTGTGCGCGGCTGTGAATGCCTGCGATAGAAATCAGCGTATGAAAACTTGTTGTGCTGATGAGCTAGTAGAGCATGGTTATAACCGTTTTATACTATTGCTGCTTTTTCCGGTTATACTGCACTCTTTTATATTTGCTCCTAGCTGTTCATATATGAAATGTTGTGCTAACCCTCTCTTGCTTCGGCTATTTACTTCTGTTGGGTGGGTGCGTGCTCGTCCCCAGGATGTGGATCCGGGGAGGAGATTTGTTTCTACTTAGCTCTGTGACTAACGGTTATTTGATTAACCATTCACAGGAGGTGGAGCACCGTAGTGACCCGCTGCCGCAGGAGATTACGCCAGCAGCTAGGTCGACTCTAGCAGATGTACCCCCGCCGTCCCCAGAGTTTAGAGACGTGAGTTCCGCCGAGCAGCGTAGAGAGAGAGTATATGAGGATTATATGTAGCACATGTATAGCCTACGGGCTTATATGAGTACTTAGGCTTCGGCCCTAGAACCGCTGTGATTCTGATATGTCATATATATAAATCTGCAATGGTTTCCTGTTAATGCTTCCGCTATATTCTGATGGGTTGTGAATGTTATGATTCGAGCCAACCGAGGCGGCCATCTAGTGCTTGGACAGGGTGGATCGTTTCCCCTATAAGCATTGGGTGGGCGTCTTGGGCCAGTAGCACCCCTCCGGCCCGACCCGGGCAAAGGTTGGGGGGGTGCTACAAATGGATCAGAGCGATCACGATTCTTCCTTGTGGAGCAGTCTCAGGATCCCTTCGTCCCTCGCTTCATTTTAGGTTCGGGACGAACCTTGCAGCGGAAGCCTGGTGGACCCTAGTGTAGAGGCTTAGGGATTCTAGACTGTACGATAGTATGCTCATACACCGTTGTTTCCGCTTTGTCTGTCGTTTTTGCAAATTGCCACTACTTTTGCAAAATACTGACACTCTTTTCTTTTACTTCTCCAGATACCGGAGGACAGTAACGGGGGATCCTCGTCTAGGGGATATGTTCCAGCTACCCCACCACCAGACCCGGTCACCCCCGCAGCTATATACCGTTTGCCGAGACGGATATGGGGCAGACGTTGACGGCTATACTAGCGACGTTCCGGGATGCCCTAGCACAGCCACCGCGAGAGATGACCGCACCCACCGATCTGCTGACGACTTTTCGAGGACTCAGGCCTCCCCCGTTCAGGGGTACAGAGACGGCATTCAGGTTGAGGAGTGGGTGGAGCGAGTGGAGGAACTGTTAGTAGGGATGATGTGCCCAGCTGTGGCAGCAGTTTCTTTGGTGGTGACCCTCTTGGAGGGATATGCGAGGGATTGGTGGAGAGCGACTAGTCGCTCTACCTTTCGAGGTCGGCCGATGAGCACGATCCTTTGGGGAGAGTTCTCCATAGCTCTACTAGAGTTCTTTATCACAGATACAGACCGAGCCGCGCTACAAGAGAGGTTCCTGCTCATCCGACAGGGCAACCGCACTGTGGCAGAGTATGAGAGAGAGTTCATACACCTGGCACGCTTCGCCGGGAACCTGGCCGCCTCCGATAGGGATAGAGCTTCTCGGTTCTATAGAGGACTTCGAGACGACCTGAGGCAGGCCCTGATTATGCTCTCTCAGGCCACCTTCCACACCATAGCTACCCATGCGGCAGCCTTAGAGTTGGACCAGCAGACAGTGGCTCAGCGGCGCAGAGGTCAGGAAGAGCTCCCTCGAGACCAGAGACGATATGGAGGAGTCGCTCCCCATAGACAGGATAGAGAGCGCAGGCAGCGACGCCGCAGGCAGCCTTATAGGCACCCACCAGCACCCCCAGCACCCCCAGCTGCACAGCCAGACTTCAGACCAGCTCCAGCGCCGCAGCCCCCACTAGTGGCCCGACGAGATATTCCCTTCGCAGGGAACTGCTTCTTATGTCATCAGCCAGGACATATGAGGGCCTTTTGCCCTCAGGCGACGGGGAGACCCGGATTGGGAGCTGTTCAGGGTGGACAGCCGGCACGAGGGCATGGTCAGAGAGGTCGCAGAGGCAGAGCTGGCAGGAGAGGCCAGCAGGGCCGAGCAGCGCCCCAGGAGGCCTATGCACTAGACCTGCAGCACGGACCAGCCCCTGACGTAGTCATAGGTATATATCTTAGGCGATAGAGAGATATCAGATCTGACTACTGATGTTGTATATTACTTATGTGTACTTATATCCTCTGTATTAGATAGTTGATATATATATATATGTTTTTTCCCTTGTCGTCAGGAATCTTGTTGGTAGAAGGACTTCCTACCAAAACCCTCTTCGACACGGAGCAACTCATTCTTTCGTCTCCCACGAATTCATCGCAACAAAAGGAAATGTTGTCCGTTGACGACCGACTGTCTATACGAATCCGTTTACCGGACGGGTCGGATATGACTTCTACCCCGAAAAGTGCTCGTTTCGGGCTGTGCTGGGAGAAGTGGAGTTCGAAATCTACGCAACCATCCTAGCCATAACTGGATTCGACATAATCTTGGGAATGGACTGGCTGGCCGAGCACCAAGCTCAGATAAACTGTTCCACGCGAGAAGTCCGGCTACGGAACCTGAATGGCCAGACTGTCACGTTGACAGGTGTGCCCTCTGTCTCGCGTATTATCCTGACTTCTACGCAGATGGTGAAATCCGTCCGACAGAAGGATGAAGTATACCTTATCTACTTCGAGATGGAAGGCAAATCCCAGGTGCTCGCCAAGGTCCCGGTAGTCCGCGACTTCCCCGATATTTTCCCTGAGTCCCTCCCGGGATTGCCACCTCAGCGAGAGGTCGACTTTCAGATCGAGCTTGTGTCCGGAGCACGGCCAGTATCACGAGCCCCCTACCGGATGGCCCCAAGGGAGCTGACTGAACTAAAGGTCCAGCTACAGGAACTAATAGATGCTGGTTTCGTCCGCCCTAGTTCCTCGCCCTGGGGAGCCCCGGTACTTTTCGTCAAAAAGAAAGATGGGACTTTGCGACTGTGCATCGACTACAGGGAGCTGAATAAGCTGACTGTACGCAATACCTACCCCCTCCCTAGGATCGACGAACTGTTCGATCAGTTGCAAGGTGCGTCCATATTTTCCAAGATGGACCTGAGATCCGGCTATTACCAGCTCCGAGTCCGAGAGGAAGACATTCCCAAGACCGCCTTCAGCTCTCGTTATGGTCTTTATGAATTCCTAGTAATGCCCTTCGGGCTCACCAACGCGCCTTCCGCCTTCATGGCCCTGATGCATAGAGTCTTCGAACCTTTCTTGGATCACTTTGTCATCGTCTTCATAGATGACATCCTAATCTACTCGAAGACCAAGACGGACCATACCCGGCACCTTCAGATGGTGTTATTAAAGCTCCGGGAGCACTCTCTCTTCGCCAAATTTAGTAAATGCGAATTTTGGCTAGAAGAAGTTGGATTCTTAGGCCACACGATAAACAAGGAAGGAGTGGCAGTAGACCAAGCCAAGGTCCAGGCGGTACAAAATTGGCCGCCACTCAGGACGGCTGCGGATATCCGGAGTTTCCTCGGTCTTGCCGGATACTACAGGAAGTTTGTCGAGGGTTTTTCCAAGATTGCCCTACCCCTAACTGCTCTCACCAAAAAGGACGTCATATTCCGATGGACGCCGGAGTGCGAGGCTGCGTTTGTCGAGCTGAAGAAGCGGCTGACTTCCGCGCCAATCCTTACGATCCCCACAGGGACCGAGGGATTCCAGATCTACACTGATGCCTCCCTGAAGGGATTGGGAGCTGTTCTAATGCAATATGGTAAGGTAGTGGCCTATGCATCTCGGCAACTAAAGCCGCACGAATTGAATTACGCAGCACACGATTTAGAGTTGGGCGCCGTCGTCTTCGCCCTCAAAATTTGGAGGCATTACTTGTACGGGGTAAGATGAGAATCTGATCTCTCCGACCACAAGGCCTCAAGTATATCTTCACGCAAAAAGAGCTGAACCTCCGGCAGCGCCGATGGCTGGAATTCTTATGCGATTACGACTTCGCTCTCCAATATCACCCCGGGAAGGCTAACAGAGTCGCTGACGCCTTGAGCCGCCAGCCTGCAATAGCCGGGAGTTGGATGGAGCAGATCCCTAAAGAACTTTTCCAGTCTCTGATAGACATGGAGATTACCCTGGTTGCCCGAGGAGATCCGGAAGAGTACTACTCGCAGCTGTATTGGATGGAAATCCAATGCGACATCCGGGACCGGATACGAGAAGCCCAGAAGATCGACCCAGAAGTGATACCGATCATCCGATCTCTGCAAGGAGGGGCACAAGAGGATTATAAACTGCATGACGGGATTCTGCAATTCAAGCACCGCATATTTGTTCCCGCTACTGGAGGGATTCGTGAAGAAATTTTGCAAGAGGCCCATCAGTCCAGGCACTCGATCCACCCTGGTATAGTTAAGATGTACGTGGACTTGCGTAGGACCATCTACTGGCCTGGAATGAAAAGAGATGTCACCGACCTCGTAGCCCGGTGTCAGACCTGTCAGAAGGTTAAGGCCGAATGCCGCAGTCCAGGAGGCCTATTACAGCCCCTGCCGATACCAGAGTGGAAGTTCGAAGACATCTCCATGGACTTCGTCCACGGCCTACCTCGATCCCGCGCTGGGAATGACTCAATATGGGTGGTCGTAGATCGACTCACCAAGGTAGCGCGTTTCATCCCAAACCGACAGGGCGACGGAGTAGATATCCTGGCCAGGATGTTCCTAGAGCAAGTGGTACGATTCCACGGAGTACCAAAGTCCATCGTGTCAGATCGTGACGGGCGTTTCACATCTAAGGAGTGGAGGCGGGTGCAGGCGTATTTGGGAACCAAGTTGGCCTTCAGCACCGCCTTCCACCCGCAGACAGACGGACAGACGGAGAGGACGAACCGGACAATGGAGGATCTACTTCGATTGTGCATAGTAGAGCACAATGAGCCATGGGAGCAGCTGTTGCCGTTGGTCGAATTTTCTTACAATAACAGCTACCAGGCTAGTATTAAGATGGCTCCATATGAGGCATTGTATGGAAGACGTTGCCGACCCCCCGTTGACTTGGGCTCAGGAAGAGGACCCGGAAGCCTTGGGAGTGGCTTACATCGATGACACTACGGCAGCGATACGGCTGATACAGGAGCGGATGCGGGAAGCGCAGAGCCGGCAGGCTAAGTACTATGATGCGCGTCACCGACCGGTGGAGTTTAGCATGGGGAAAATGGTTCTTGAAAATAAAGCCCATGCATGGTGTCTCCCGGTTGAGGAAGCAGAAAAAGTTAGACCCCCGCTTCTTGGGCCCCTATCCGGTGATAGAGCGTGTTAGCCCCGTCGCCTATCGTTTGGCCTTGCCCCCGGAGTTGGGGAACCTTCATGATGTGTTTCATGTCTCTTCCTTGAGACGAGTCCTCCGACAACCAGAGCAGTACCTTCCTACTCCACCAGAGCAGCTACAGTCAGATAGATCCGTCCGGCTCGAACCCATCAGAGTAGTGGATTATAAGGTCAAGACACTACGTAATAAAACCATTCTGATGGTTAAGGTGTTATGGTCAAACTGCGGACGAGAAGAGTTCACGTGGGAACCTGAAGCACTCCTCCGAGAAAAGCATCCAGAGCTCTTTCCCCCAGGTATGTTATTTTTTCCCCCAACTTCAAGCAAATTTTCGGGGACGAAAATCCTTTTATTTTTATTGGATTGTAACATCCCGACTTTTATTGGGCCACCAGAACCCTAGTGGGCCCAATAAAAGTGGCCCGGACCCTACCCATGACCCGGTGAGGGGTAACCCAAGGTAGGAAATAGAGCTAGAGGACTCCGAATTGAGTTCCGTCAGTTCCTGTGGCCTCGTATAGTCAATACGAGCACATCGGAACTCGTTCAATTGAACCTAGAGGTCATATAGTGGATTTGGCCGTTACTCGCAGAATGTCGCGAAAATGAGATTTTTGGATATTGACATAGAGAACTCCGATTTGAGTTCTGTCAATTCTCATGACTTCGTATAGTTGATTCGAACGCATCGGAACTCGTTGCGTCGCAATTCGAAGCCTAACGATGATTATGGGCGTTTTGACCGTTTTAGCACGTTGCGACGCGCAAATATCGGATTTTCGCCAAACGAACTCCGATTTGACCCCGGTCAGTGGCGTTGGACTCGTATAGTCAATACAAAGTCAACGGAAGTCATCCCGATCAATTTCGACGATAATTGGTCAACCCGTGGTCAAATCAAGCCTCGTCGTGCACCGAAAAGCGTGCGCACACCAATTATGTCGCGGCACCCGAACCTTGACCCGACCCCGATGACTTGGACTCATATTGACTTGACTAGCAAGGGGGACCCACCCTAGGGTTGACTTGGTCAAACCCTCCTAAAAATCCATTTTTTGGATTTTTCTCCCAAATGAGGGGCCCACCTCCTCTCCAAAGGTGGATGACTCATGCCCCCACACTCTCCTTGGGCCCCCAACCAGCAAGCCCCCATCCCACTACAAGTGGAGGCCCACCCACTTCTTCCCTCTCTCTCTCTCTCTCTCTCTTTCTCTCTTTCTCCCCTCTTTTTTAAGGCCCAAGCTCATGAAGGGCCTCATCCTTTTCCACATGGGAAAAAGGAGAGACCTCCAGCTGTCCTTGGACAGCTGGAGGACAGCTGGAGGGTGGGATTAATCCCTCCCTAAGGAGGGATTAGTCCCACACCACCCAAAAGGAGGGAGCTCCCCCTCCCCCTCCCTATATAAAGGCCCCCCCTTCCCCTATACTCCCCACACAGTCTCAGAGCAGCCTTCCCCCTGCTCCTCCCCCCTCTGCCGGAGCTCTGGTGGCCGGAAAAGGCAAAGCCGAGCTCCACCACCTTCCAAAGCCATTCATGGCGGAGCTCGCCGGAGGCCGCCAAACCCCCCAACTTCAGGTAGAAACTTTCTCTCTCCCTCCTCCCTAACTTTTGGACGTGTCGCATGCAAGCTCCGGCGGCCGGAGGCGCCGCCGCCGCCACTCCCCTCCCCTCACGGTTTAAAAACAAAATAAAAACTCCGGCGGCGGCCGGCGGCGGCGGGCCGCCGGACCACCGCCGGAGGAGCGCCCGGCCACGGGTAGTTGGCCGGAGGCGGAGTCACGGCCGGCCGGTGGCCGGCCGGCGGCTGGGAAGGCCCGTAAGGGCGGCGGGATTGGTTACAGCGGGGGGAGAAGGAAGTGAACAGTATTTTTGTTTTATATTTATAATTTATATTATTATAATATTATAATATAATAATGGAGGGTTTTATTTTTCAGAGGCTAATATAGAGCCCTCATGAAAAATTGTTGAACATGAAAAATGTTCCCCATAAATAGGGCAGTCTCCACAAAAATTTTGAGAATTTTTGGAATTGTTTTGGTATTTTTAAAAGCCCAAATAAAATTTATTTGGCCAAATTAAAGGCCCAAAACACTTTGGAAAATTACCAAAAAATTACTAGGCTCATTTTAGGGTATTTGAAGGGTTGTATCAAAATTTGGAGTCATGAGATTGAGTGTTGATATTTTTCCCAAATTTTGGAAGCCTAGGATCGCGCCCGATAATTATTACGCTCGAAAAGGAAAATTGGAGCGCGCGACTATCCTCACTAAAAGAATAATAAAATTGTCATATCATCGAGAATGGCTGAGGCAAGTGACCGAACCCCGTGTGCTCCGAGATTCCGTGAAACCGTTGAACGCCTCGCCTCTCGGGTGATTTGGGTACGCTCGGAAGCGAGAGTACGAGTAGTGCTATGCGAATTATTCTCGATAACTAATGAGGGTGCAACTCCTGATAAGCCACTGATCTGATTAATCCGTGATTAATAAAGCGCAACCAGATTCTAATCGGATCATAATAATGGGTGCAACCCAATGAAGCCTTATTAAAAACTGAAATAGAACTGAATGTGCCTCTGAGAACGGGGATGGAACTGAAAATCTCTCTTGAGAACGGAGATGGAACTGAAGCCTCCTGGATGGAGTGATTGGACTACTAACCATTTTCTTTATGATTATTCCAGTCTTGCACTGGTCCTGTTCTTTTATTCTTTTCAGTTCAGTACTTTCAATTCAGTTATACTCCAGTCTCGTACTGGTCAAATACTTTCAATTCAGTTATACTCCAGTCTCGTACTGGTCAAGTACTTTCAATTCAGTTATACTCCAGTCTCGTACTGGTCAAGTACTTTCAATTCAGTTATACTCCAGTCTCGTACTGGTCAAGTACTTTCAATCCAGTTATACTCCAGTCTCGTACTGGTCAAATACCTTTAATTAACTCTACTCCAGTCTCGTACTGGTCAAGTACTTTTTTATTCAGTACTACTCCAGTTTCGTACTGGTCACATTTCTTTCCAGCACTTTAAATAAGCAGCATAATCACCGCACTTGTCTTCATTGCAATTTACTATTATAACCCCGGTCCTGCTCTGACGAGCAGTCGTTATTAAGGTTGAGCCTTAGTTGGGGATAACCGGAGTTGAGGTATTCCTCTAGGTCTAGCCCCAAATAATGCGCTCCCACGCTCCTTGGCGAAAGTAGAGCTAAGCGTCGCCGCCCGAAGTTTAAGCCTAGTAGGGCAGGCCGACGTAGACCCAGTGTGTGTTATGTTTGCCGTTAATTGATTGTTTGTAAATTGCTTGCGGTGGAATAGTGGCGGGTCAGTCCCTTCCGCAGACCGTTCGTACCGGTGCGGGAAGGTTGACGACTCAAGGCGATAGGGAGATGGGTATCACGGGTGACCGACTGTTTTATTCCCCGTCGGGTTTTCCTCCGCTGGTCGGCCAAAATGTTTCGTTGGATGTCGCTCACATCCAAGAGTACACAAGGTTGTACGTTAGGGCCTGGGGTTGTGCGGTACGATCACCCCCAGAAGTGGCAGGACTGGCCACTGTCACCGACGGCCATATCGGTGAGGCCCGCGGGCTTGCTACCCTACCTGCTGAACAGAAGCGGCCAAACTATGTCGACATAGGGTCTGTGTGCGCAGGCTGTGAATGCCTGCGGTGTGTGCGCGGCTGTGAATGCCTGCGATAGAAATCAGGGTATGAAAACTTGTTGTGCTGATGAGCTAGTAGAGCATGGTTATAACCGTTTTATACTATTGCTGCTTCTATTGCTTTCCGGTTATACTGCACTCTTTATATTTGCTCCTAGCTGTTCATATATGAAATGTTGTGCTAACCCTCTCTTGCTTCGGCTATTTACTTCTGTTGGGTGGGTGCGTGCTCGTCCCCAGGATGTGGATCCGGGGAGGAGATTTATTTCTACTTAGCTCTGTGACTAACGGTTATTTGATTAACCATTCACAGGAGGTGGAGCACCGTAGTGACCCGCTGCCGCAGGAGATTACGCCAGCAGCTAGGTCGACTCGAGCAGATGTACCCCCGCCGTCCCAGAGTTTAGAGATGTGAGTTCCGCCGAGCAGCGTAGAGAGAGAGTATATGAGGATTATATGTAGCACATGTATAGCCTACGGGCTATATGAGTACTTAGGCTTCGGCCCTAGAACCGCTGTGATTCTGATATGTCATATATATAAATCTGCAATGGTTTCCTGTTAATGCTTCCGCTATATTCTGATGGGTTGTGAATGTTATGATTCGAGCCAACCGAGGCGGCCATCTAGTGCTTGGACAGGGTGGATCGTTTCCCCTATAAGCACTGGGTGGGCGTCTTGGGCCAGTAGCACCCCTCCGGCCCGACCCGGGCAAAGGTTGGGGGGGGGGGGGGGTTCTACACGGATAGTTGTAGACCTCTCCTAAATCCAGCATGAGAGCCCGCAACCATTTCAACTCGCACGTGGTTGACGCCATACTTCGATATTCTACTTCCGCACTAGATCTAGAGACAACGGATTGCTTCTTGCTTCTTGCTCTTCCAGCTAACCAGATTTCCTCCAACAAACGTGCAAAAGCCAGATGTCGACTTGCGATCCCCTTTGTCGTCCGCATAGCTAGCATCGGAGTACGCTTCAACTCTCAAATGACCATTCTTCTGAAAGAGGAGACCTTTCCCAGGAGATGACTTTACATACTCCAGAATTCTTAGAGCGGATTGAAGATGGCATTCCCTAGGAGACTGCATAAACTGGCTGACCTTTCCTACTGCATAAGAGATGTCTGGTCTGGTCACCGTGAGGTAAATGAGTTTGCCAACAAGACGATGATACCTCGTGGTGTCTGATAGAGAGGTAATTCGTCAGTCCATGTTTTGTCTTCTCCAGGAGCCATGGGACACCGAGCAGGTTTGGCGCCCCGTCAATCCTGCCTCTTTCAATAAGTCAAGAGCATACTTGCGTTGGGAGAGAACCAAGGAGCACGGTTTCCGAGATATTTCAATTCCCAAGAAGTATTTTGGAGGACCCATATCCTTCGTGACAAGGTGTTGGCGGAGATGGACCTTCGTCAAGGCTACACCAGCTTGGTCATCGCCAGTAAGAAGTATGTCATCCACATAAACGAGGCTAGCACAACCAGACCTGAGGATGTCTTGCGAATGAACAAGGATTGATCCGCCGAACTCCTTGTGAAACCGATTGCCCCAACTATGCCACTGAACTTGTCGAACCATGCCCGAGGACTCTGCTTTAGACCATAGATGGCCTTTTTCAACCGGCAACTCGAGTCTCCCCCTGAGCAACATACCCAGGAGGTTGCTCCATGTAGACATCTGAAGATCAACTAGAACATTCACATAGACATCCAGGAAGGTAGGCCATTTGTGACATCCATGCATGGGAAATAGGCGCATCCTTGTTGATGGCACCGATAGAGAAACCAGAAAGTGCGAAGAAAAGAGAGAACGTGTCTGAAACCAAATGGCCACAAGAAGACAGGGTCGTCCACGCTGCCATCCGGAGACGGAACTTAGACCACGACGAAAGATCCCAGCGACATCCAACCACATCCGTGCCAAAAGGAGGAGGTACAAGAGTCCAAGTGCCCCGCTCAGAGAGAGTATCAATTTCTTCATCCCATGGCCGCCTTCCAGTGAGGAACATCAATGGCTTCCTGGTAGTTGCGAGGAGTGGAAGTCGCCGAGATGGCTAGGGCGAAGTCCCTGTGAGAAGGTGTTAGCCGATCAGCCGCTAAGAAACAACAGCGGCCAGCGAGTGCTGGGTGCACGACCGAACCCCTTTGCGAAGAGCAATGGGCAGTTCCAGGTCATCTAGTTCCTCAGTCGCCGCTGCATCCGTGGCGGAGAAGGCTGGCCCGGGAGAGGAGAGAGACGAGACGGACGAGGAGAGGAGGAAGATGGCAGGGGATCAACAGACGGAGTGTGCGGTGGAGTTGGTGATGGAGGAATCTCAAGAGGAGTGGATGGGACGGAGGGAATGGTTGGAGAGGGCAAGTCAGCCGGAGAAAAGAGTAAGGTCAGAGGAGAAGTATGAGGCATTTTCAAAGAACGTTACATCCGCTGAAACGAACTGTTTGCGATGAACAGGGTCAAAGCAACAGTAATCTTTTTGAGTAGTAGAATAACCCAAAAAGATACACTTGGTGGAACGTGGGAATAACTTGTCGCGAGTTGCGGAAGGGTTGTGAATAAAGGCGGTGCAGCCAAAAATGCGTAGAGGTAAGGGAAAAGCATTCTTGGCCGGATAGAGAATGGAAAAAGGTGTTTTGCCTTTAAGAACTGTCGAGGGAAGACGATTGATGAGGAAGCAGGAGATGAGAACTGCATAGCCCCATTAGCTGCGAGGAACCTGCATCTGTGCCATGAGAGTGCGAGCTACATCGAGGAGGTGACAGTTTTTACGTTCCGCCACCCCATTTTGCTGGGAGGTAAATACGCAGCTAGTTTGATGAATGATGCCGTGTTGCATACAGAAAGAAGAAAATTCATTACTCAGGTATTCTTTAGCATTATCTGAACGAAAAACTTTCACAGAAGCACCAAACTGAGTTTTAATCATAAAATAGAAGGATTGTCATACAGAAAATAGTTCAGAGCGTTCTTTTAAAAGATACACCCATGTACATCGAGAGAAATCATCAATAAAGGTTACAAAATAGGAACTACCCGCCCTATGGTAAGGGTGGGGGCAGGACCCCATACATCAGAGGGAATAAGGTCGAACGGCTTAGAAGAGCCACGACCTTGCTTAGGAGGAAAGGGGGAGCGGTGATGCTTGCCAAGCTGACAGGCATCACAGTTGATAGGAGAAGCATGCTGAGGTAGGTGGGGTAACAGTTGGTGGATGAGACGTGATGGAGGATGCCCAAGACGAAGGTGCCACTGAAGAAGATCTGTAGAAGCGGATTAGAATGCTGAAAGAGCGGATACATCATCAAGGAAGTAAAGGCCGCCTCTCTCAGTCCCAGTAGCAATCGTCCGCTTGGAGTTCGGGTCATGAAAAGAACAAGAAACAGGAGTAAACGTTACGGAGCACTGAAGTTGCTTGCAAAGGGAAGTAACCGACAATAAATTGCACGGGAACTTGGGCACATAGAGAGTATCCGCGAGGCAAGGGACGGAGTGACTTGAACCATGCCCGTCCCGTGAACCGGAGAGGGAGAGCCATCCGCAACGAGAACCGGGGGCAATCGATCATGTGTTTCTAGGAGAGAAAAACACTGAGGATTGCCCGTCATATGATTAGTGGCGCCAGAGTCGATTAGCCATTTACCTTGAGTCACCACATGGGCGCTACCTGAAGTCGTGGCCACCGAGGCAGATGAGTTGGATGAGTGGGGGCATCAGAAACAGTCATTCTGGAAGGAGGAGACCGCGCGGTTAAGAAAGGAAACCGGGCGAGTAGCAGAAGTAGGAGACCGCAGCGGTCACAAGGGGAACACCAGCGGCTAGAGAAGCCACGACCAAGCTGCGGAGAGCAAAGGAGAAATCCGCGCGGATAAGGATGAGTAAACCGGGCGAACAGAAGGAGAAGAGCGCAGAGAAGTAGAGGGGAGGTCGCGCGGATAAGGATGAGGAAACCGGGCGAACTGAAAGATAAGAACGCGGCGAGAAGACAACGGAACAGGGGGACTAGATCGCTGCCTCTGATACCATGTGCGAATAGACCAAAAACAGTCCGGAAACTGGAGTAATGGAAATTTTATTATCCAAAAAACTAACTATTATAATGGTATAGCCTCCCTTATATAGAATGGAGGAGATGAGATAGAGAAGAGATACCCAATGTGGGACAAAATACAGAAATACAGCATATACAAAGTTAATCGCCTAACCACCTAACCGCGCGGTTAGTAAGAACACTAACCGCTCGGTTACCACCAGGAGACGAGCCGCCGACCATCGATATCCCAGAGAGTAACCGGCTAACCGCCCGGTTACCAAACTGCCATGCCAACCCGCTGTCGCTGCTCAGATATCAGACCGCCAGAGACAACCCGCCAACCGCGCGGTTTACCAAACCGTCCGGTCTTTAACCGCCTGTCCGCCCAGGCCTATACAGCAACAGGGACCTCCCAGCTGAGGCTTTGGGTCAGTCTTAGGACCTTAGCAGCTAGTCAGGGGTCGAGATTTGAGAGAAGTAGGCGTCGGCTGCACTTTGGTTTACGAACATTCGTTGAGGTCAATTTTGGCTTCAACACAAGGTGAGGCCCTAAAGTCAAACCCTGAGTTAGATAATTAGAAAGTGTTATTTGCAGACCATGGTGATCTCACCTTCATTCCTAAATTTACTTGGTCTTCTTGGGCTTCCTAAGGTTTTGTCATGACCTGATCATGACAAAACCACTCCTATGGGTCTAGTTGTTTGAGGGATGTTACACTTTATGTTCATAAATCAGGCTCAATGTAATGTAAAGAGCAAAGTAAGGGTCAGATTTGTTTGGCACAACGCTATTGCTCTGGGATCAGGATTCTCGTTATTTGGGACCTCAAATGAAGGTTCATTTCATGGTCTAGATGCATTCTCATTTGATCTAAATGATATAAATTTTTTTGAGTAAATAAAAATAGAAAATGATAAGATTAGTGAACCCGTCGGATCAACCAAAAATAGATTTGAATCGTGAAATAAATAATATCCATTTTTTTTTCAAATTGAGGCGATCCTGATTCCAAACAATAAATGTTTGATATGACAATGGTTATGGCTGCCACTAAGAAAAAGACTAGTTTTGAACATAAAAATAGATAAATTCCTTAAGTGAGATTATGTGTTCACAGACGGCAGTTCATAGCCACCGTGTTTGTGATCGCCACCTTCCTGACAAACAGACCATAAATCTTCCTAATATGCATTTTGATGTACTAGATTGATGAAGATTATATGATGTAGTCACTTTGGACAAGTATTTCTTACTCATCACTAACTGAAGCCGAACATGTTGTAAGAATGATGCGAAAAATCAGACAATGAACATGATGTAATATATGTGGTTTGGTGAGAAGCGTCTATATCGACTGGGAGAGACTATTCGCTATCAACGTGCGGGGGAAAAAAAAGTGGATATCACACAATTACAACTACACACAAATAAGAGCTATAACACCTCCTATTTATATGAGAAATTAGGACGCACCAAAAAAACAAATACACCCATTAAACCAACAATCCCCACCTCATGATCTATTATTTGAAACAAAAATATGATATGACAAAATGAGCTCCTACATCAAATTGGTTGTACCAAGGTAGTTGCGTACGTACCCCCCACCCCACCCCTTCCTCTATGAGATCAATTCAAGCGAAGTTTTTCAAAACTACCCACAAGGCACTCACTTCTAAACTCGGATGTTCATCAATCCTTTACAATATGTAAACTTTTGAACTGGACGCACCTTCATACTTGGTGCGAACGTGATGCACTGAATTTATCAACAAAAAAGTTTGCACTTTGACTGTCACAAAAAACATTTAAGAACTTATGATCCACACCCAGATCATCCAATATAGTTTGCATCCAAATGACTCTCTTCATAGTTTCTGTCATTATCATGTACTCAGACTCTGTTGTTGTTAAATTCATTGTCAACTGCAGAGTCGACCTCCAACTCACTGAATCTCCTACAAATGTGAATAAATATCTAGTTATAGAACCACATCTCTCTATATCACCTACATAGTTTGAATCAGTGTAGCTCATAAACAACTAAACACTTGTCTGTTGTCTCTCATACGCTAAGCCAATATCAATTATACCTTAAGATACCTCAAAATCCATATAATGGCCTGACAATCACCCTGACTTAGATCATATATGAATCTTCTCATCAAATCAATAGCTCATGCAATATCTGGTCTTGTACAAACATGAGATACATCAAACTGTGAATTACAATAACATATAAAACTAGCTTCATTTCCTTCATTTCCTAGTTGTCTTTAGAACACAAATCAACACTCTTTTGAAAAATGTGTTGCCAGTGGTAGACTCACAATCTTTGTAGTGTCGTCAATCTCAAATCTCTTCAGCACCTTCTCAATATATGATATTTGAGCGAGTCAAATATTTCTAGCTTCCTTGATCCTACAGATCTTCATTCCGAGAATTTTGTGAGTCTCACCTAACTTCATATCATCTCAAACTACTGTTGAAAGTTCTCTTCCATTTTTATCAATCTTTGTTTGACTTGAAGATGAAATCAAAATATAATATAGGATAAATGATCTCACTAGTAGCCAACTTCTTGAAATATACACAATAATCATACTGACTATGTGTGTACTTCTATACCAACATAAACTGATCATATTTTATATACCACTATCTTAATGAATGCTTTAAAACATAAAGTTACTTATATAATTTACACAACAAGTCACTAAGAGCCTCATATCCAGGTGGTTGTCTCGTATATATCTCCTCGTGCTAATCTTTATGTAAGAATGCAGACTTCACATCAACCTGCTCCAAAATCAGACCATAATGCTCTTCTAGGGTCAAGAGAACACGGATCGACGGATGTTTGAGAACTAAGGAAAACACATTTTCATAATCAATACCTTCATATTGAGAAAGCCTTTGACCACCAATCTTGTCTTGTAATGTGTATCAACATCATGAGATCATTCTTTCTTAGCATACTCACATTTACACCAAATGGATTTTCTACCCAGTGGTAACTTCACTAATCTCTATTCTCTAAGTAGTATTTTTATAAATAGAAGATATCTCTTCATCAATTATCTCCCTCCAAAAATCTTCTTTATAGTTCTCTACTGTCTCCTTTAATAAACAAGGGACTTCAGCCTTTGATGCTGAAAGTGTAAACGCAATATGATCTTTTAACTAAGTTGTATTCACGACATTCTGCCTCCTGGTTTAGCTCCTAATTGTTGAAATTGGTGAAGTGAAAGTGGGGGTGATCGGCAGTCCGGGCGACCTGGGCGATCTGATCGCGCGGACTGTCTCTTGTCCGGCGGGTAGTTGGGTGGCGACCTGGGTAGCTAGCTGCGGGCTGGCATTGCGGACTGCGCGGACTGGTTGAGTCCGGCAGTGGGCCGAGTTCTGCAAGGAAGTGTGCGCGGCCCGTGCGGACTGGGCTTGGAGTCCGCACGTCTTCTTTGGAGTTGTGGTAGCCGCGGTCTGGGCTTGGAGCTGGCGGACTGGACTTTGTATCCGCCGAGCTCGCGCCTTCTTGTCTTGCGCTTGTGGAGTTGGTTTCCGCATTTTCCGCCGTATCTGGGCTTGTGCCAGTGGTCGCGGACTGCGCGAGAAGTTTTCGGTTTCCGCAGTATCCGCTGTGACCGGGCGGGTTGCCTGTGGTGCGGTCTGGTGCTTGCAGGTTGGCGGGTTGGCGGACCTTTACCGAGCGGTCTCGGCGAGTTGGCATTGCTAGTTGCGTCCAAGGGGCGGTGTCTCTATCTCATAGGGTGGTGACCGCACTCCTCACCCGGCCTATAAATAGGACCCCCCGGCACCTCATTGGGCAGTAGAGTGAACAGTAAGTTGAGCTTGAGTGTTGGCTGCGGACTCGATTTGTGTATCCGTGCGGGCTGTTGCTTAACCGGTTTCTGTGTGCAGGTGGCGCGGCTAGCAGTGTCAAACCAGGAGTTTGGTTCTGACCGCTGGAGTTAGCGGGCTGCATTAGCGGTTATCAACATCAGCTTTATCTCAAGTTTCTTCTCTGTCCGCGCGACCTCGCGGTCTAAGCGGATAGGCGGCTTGTTCCTCTGTTCAGCAGCAGTTAGGCGAATAACGGGTTGTCCGCGCGACCTCTCGGTCTTCGCGGACTCCTTGTTATTGTTCGGCTTCAGCAGTTTGGCGGGGTGTGATTTGGGCGAGCTCGGCGGTCTCGGCAGTCTCGTCGGCTTTGGCGGTCTCAGTGTTCTATCCGCCCAGCTTGTTTTTTCTGCTTTTTTCATACTGGCGAAATCATGTCTCGCCACGTATGCCTCACCTTGTAAAGAAGTTGAAAAAATTGTGATCTGCTTGTTTCTGTCTGTGTGTTTGGTTATCCAAGTTGCTTCCTACTTTCCGCGGTTCAAGTTGTGATCTGGGTAGTGCCGAAGATATTAATTTGGTGTTTGGGCTACCTTGTTGATCAACTTGAGAAAATTTAACATGGTATCAGAGGAAGGTTCAGTTGCTTGAGCGGTGATTAACAGGCTTTGTTGTTGCTCTGTGTGCTTCTGAAGGATAACCAAGTTAGCGCCATGGACGGTGGTTTTGCAAGAGGTCTTGGTATTGAGCTTCTGACGCCGACTAACTTCAAGAAGTGGAAGTCGTGCATGAAGAGCTATCTTCTGGGTGAGGAGTTATGAGAGGTCGTCGGTGGAGATGATCAAGTAGAAATAACTGCTGAGTTTGGTACAGCCGAGCAGGTGAGAGTGTGGAGGAAGACAAATGCCAAGGCTGAGTTTGCTCTCAAGCGGGCGGTGTCACCTGAACTCTTTGATCACATCTTAGGATGTGAGTCTGCTGCTGAGATTTGGACTTCCCTTGATGGGTTGTTCAATAGGAAGAATGTAGCAAGGTTACAGTTCTTAGAGAATGAGTTGGCTAAGGCAACTCAGGGAGATCTTTCTATCTCCAAATTCCTCTTGAAGATGAAGAGCTTGTGTGCTGAGCTCTCTGCTCTTGATCCTGATGAGTCGATCTCTGAGGCCAAGCTGAAGAGGCACATAATCCACGGTTTGCGGAAGGAGTATGTGGCCTTCGTTACTTCTGTTCAAGGCTGGGCTACTCAGCCCTCTCTTCTGGAGCTGGAGAATCTGCTTGCCTCGCAGGAGAGCTTGGCAAGACAGATGGCCGGGGTGACGGTCTCTGAAGGAGCTAGTGGTGACGGTCTCTGAAGGAGCTAGTGATGCTCTCTTCACTGAGAAGAAGAAGAAGAGATGGGAAGGGAAGAAGAAGCAGTCTGCAGGTGGAGATGAACCTTCATCTTCTAAACAGCAGGAGGGGAGCCTTGCTCCTAAGAAGGATTGGAAGAAGAACCTGAAGTGCTTCAGGTGTCATCAACCAGGCCACTTCAAGCGAGACTGCAAGGTCAAGCTGCAGCCTGGGCATGCTGCAGGCAAGGAGGAAGCCTCCTCAAGCAAGAAGGAAGCTGGCTGGGGTAGAGCGTTCATGACGGGCACTTGTGTCCGTGCTTTGTCCACCAGTGACATGGAGGACGACTGGATTGTTGACTCCGGGTGTGGTCATCACCTCACCGGAGATTTGTCAAAGTTCTCTTCGTTGTAGGCTTACTCAGGTAACGAAGCTATCATAACTGCTGATAACACTATTCATGCAGTAGAGAAGGAGGGTATAGTAACGGTAGGCAGTGATAAGGGGCCACTCACGTTAACGAGTGTTTATCACGTACCGGGTATGAAAAAAAACCTCTTCTCTGTGACCAATGCGGTTGATGCTGGTTATCACGTTTTGTTTGGGCCAACAGAAGTGAAGTTCCTTCGCAACGTATCAACGGTTAAGGCTGATGTTGCTCATGTAGGAAGGAGAGTAAAAGACTTGTTTGTCTTATCAACAAGCTCCTATGTTGATCGTATGAGGGCCAATGATAGCGCTACTATGTGGCATGAGAGGTTGGGGCATGTCGGGATGGATAAGCTGAAGGCTATGTCAAGTAGGAGCCTGGTGAGAGGCTTGCCTAAGCTATCATCTTTCGGTGAGGGTCATGTTTGTGCTGGATGTCAATATGGGAAGTCTCATCGTCTTCCATTTGATAAGTCACAAACAAGAAGCAAAGCACCATTGGAGGTTATCATG